>CP010933.1:0-539152 GCA_001010845.1 Sporisorium scitamineum
TCTTAAACCCTAACCTAAACCCTAAACCTAACCCTAAAGAGATGTTACTGCTTGCAGAGAGACTGCAACATCTTGCTGATCGTGTTGGTTATCCCCATGGCTTGCAGCATGTCCACAGGAAGCATTGGCAATGGACTTGGTGTGGCTGCACTGTTCAATCGTTTACAGCAGGTTGCACAAACGGGCACACCTGGCAGACATAAATGATGACCAAGCGCCCAACTCACATTGTGGTCAAGAACCGTGGAAATGATCTTCCTGCCGGCAAGTGGTCATTTGTTCTGGGCAGAGTGGTGAAGATGCTGCCATTGTGGACAAAGATGTTGCGTGGTCTAGGAAGCCGTGTTGGTGTGCTGCAGCTGGCACCAAGCTCCATACCTCTTTGCTGGTAGACTGCTGCTGAGCTCGGAGCATGGCAAGCAAGCTTGGTGAACTCAATCGTGAATGGTAAATGTAGGCTTGAGCTGCGGTGCAGTCAAAACGCAACCTCGCTTTGAATATGCAGTCAAGGAGAGGCTCGGCAGCAGAGGCTCGGTGGCAGAGGCTTGGCGGCAGAGGCTCGGCCGGCAGAGGCTTGGCGCAGAGGCTCGGCGGCAGAGGCGTTACCCGGAAACTGCATGGCAGAGGATGCTTGGCAGTGTTGGGCTCCAGCAATTAGCATTGCAAAGCATAGAGCATGGCTGCGTGGTTGCAGATGTTGTTCCTGCACACAGCGCTAGGTTGACCAAAATGGGATGTTGGTTGGCTTTGGCCAAAGACATAGCTGTGCCAGCCTGCTGGTCTGCTTGCTGCAGCACAACCATGCAGGAGAGCTTGAAGCGCCCCACCGCAATCTCCTCAAGGCCAAGGTGACAGTGGCAAGATCTTTGCTCCAGTGGAAAAGAAAGCGCTTGCATCAGTTTGTGCCAGCACTTTGCCAAAGCAGTGAAGGGATTGCAGGTGTGCACTGGCAGAGTGGCTGTTGTGGTGACATAGCGCTTGAGGATGCCATCAGCACTGATGCACAAGTGAAGGAAAAGGTGCCAGAGCTGAGCTGCTCTGTGTGGCCAAATCACCCGGCTCTTGCATGACCAGCCAGGACCGACAGCTGAAGAAGCAGCGCCTCTTGCTTCCTCCCTGTGAGCCAAAAGGGTCACCGGCAACTGTCTTCCTCTGTGACCACCAGGGTCACCTGCAACTGTCTTCCTCTTGGATGCAACGCATAGAAGTCCAACAGCTGAGAAAGGCATCCTCCTCCCAGCCTCTGCATCGCAAGCCAAGGGGGTGCATACAGCTCAGCCTTGCATAGTAAGGCCAGCATCGGTCAACCAATAACAAAAAAGAGGTGGAAGATGCAGCAAACAGCCCATGTGCGCCCACAGCTCCGGTACACTTCTTGACCGTGTCTTTAACTAAGGCCTGTATGGCTTGCTTGCATCCATTGGACTGTGAGTGTGGAGGGGTGGGTCTGGCCATCTTGCGGGCTGGAGGTGAGGCAGACGCGCTCATCCAGCCCAATCAGTGGCCTTCTTTGCTGGCAGTGTAGAAATCCAGTGAGCAGCCATAACAGCTGAGCGCCAGGCCAGTTGCTTGGGTTCACTGTTCAAATGGCAGCAATGGCAAGTCACCGGCTTGCCAGCCCCAGTACATCTGCCAGTCCAGGGGCCTTGTGCCCAAGGACCAAGGTTACCAGTGTTACCCTGATGGCCTGGATCTGCCGGAGCAAGGAGACGCCATGGAGTGGAGGCTCCTGTTCGCATCTTGATGAGAGTGCTGACCTTGGCCTTGGCGGGCAATCGTCCAGCTTGTCCTGCAGACATAGCCATACCAAGTGCTGCAGGCAGAGGCAGAGGCAGCCAATGTGGGATGGCTGACCATGCACTAGCAAACAGTAGGCTGGCCTGCTCTCCCAGAACAACTGGACAGCGTCATTGCAGTGTACTTGCTTGCACGCGTCAGCATAAGTGTGGCTGCTGAAAGCATGGCGCATTCATGGCAGACTTGTCTTCGATGCTGTACATGCAGACCGTGCCAGTGGCCGGCCATCCATAGCTGACTGCCAGCCTGGATGCACAGCATCCCGCAGAGTTCTCTTCTTGAGCTCCCACAGCCCAAAGGATGCTCCAGCTTCAAGCTCTGGAAGGAGCAGCTGAGTGCAGCTTAGCTGGAAGCATCCACCCAAGCATGTAGAGTGGAACTTGCTTCACATGAGCCACCCATCTCCTTGACCAAATGGGCACCAGTGCAAGTCCATAGCGCCGTTGGGACGTGTGCAGAGCTAGGATGCATGGGTGGAGCAACCAAGCCAAAGTGGAACTCCTGCAGCTGCGTGATCTGTGCAGCTGCTGATGAGAGGATAAGGGCCAGTCAGACTGTGGGAAAAAAAGCAGTAAAGATTGTCAGTTTATTGGCACTGATACATGGTGACACATGTTGCAATATGCTACCTCTCAACCAGGAGACGCCTGGGACAGGAAGTCACCACACACTGGGTGTTGTTGTTTTGGACCCATTGGTGCGCGTCCCCTTCGCCGCACCAAAAAGAGCAGTCAAAGTGTTGTGACATGGTGAAGAGATATGCAGAGCTGGGAGCAGAAGAGTAACAGTGAGTGAGTGATGAATCTCAGTGAGCCATCAGCCGAGAAGCCAGCATGTTTAATATTCAGCATATCAACCCTCAGCAGGCTCCAAACAGGATCAGCAAAGAGACACACAGCTGAAGCATCATGGGAAGGACAAAGGAGTGCAACCTGTGTCTGTCTTCTCAGCTGGGACCATCACAGCACAACCAAGCCAGACAGCGGTCATAACAATCAACTCATTCAGTGGGCAGACAATGTCAGACCCTATAACTCAAAGAGGCCAAATAAAGCTTTTGTACCCAATGGTCTGCTGGCTGGCAACACCATCCACAGTTGGGAGGATACTCTGAAGTTCTCACCCACTCCACGACCCTTTATCTGGCCCAGACTGGAAAAAAAAAAAAAAAAAAAACAAGGTCGACAAGACCGCTTGGATTCCCAGCAGACAGCTTGAGACTCATGAGTCACAAAGCCTTATGGTCTACAGTCCACAAAAGCTTATGGTCTACGGGGTCACAACAGGGTAGGTGCCTCACCAGTTGCAAAGCACCTGTACATAGGGCGATGATCCAAGAAAGCCGGTTACTCGCTGACCTGAGAGCAGCCCACCAAGACTCCCCACCCTTCGTATGGCCCTGTATGGCCCCCACTTTTTGTACGGCCATCATTGTACAGCCCCCACCTATTGTATGGCATTTGTATGGCCTTTGACAGCAAGAAGAAAAAAGGCATGGCCATCTTAGTGGGTCCAGCTCAACCACTTCTGACCGCGGACTGCAAACCATGCTCAGACTGTTGGCCGTGATGACAGCCGCACATGGCTGACCATCACCCATTTTCATGTGTCTTTCTGTTCCGTGGATTTTTGCAAGCATGTAGGGGGTGGCCATGCTGATAATTGCATTCAAAATTGGATAGGGCCCACCAGGGCACCAGAGCAGTGTCCACCGCCGGCCTGCATTTCCCTGCATTTTGCACACATTGAACCACAAAAAATTTCAAACCGTAGACGGCAGGCACTAGAACAGTGTTTTTTGGCCCAGTGACTGGTGAGATGTCTTTCTCATGTAGATCGTTGCTCCATTTGGCGGAGCAGCCATGGGCCATTCAACCAGCGAATGTATGGCCCACCTGGGCCCTAGGGCTAGAGTCACACACAGCAGTCCAGCTCAGAAACACGGTGCACGTCTTCAGTCTGCAGTCTGGCAGTGTGCCAGTGTGAGCGGTTGTGGGCAGTGATTGGTCCTTGTTGGTTTTGTGGTTCTGTGGTTGTGGTGGCAGTTTGCGGTCCTGAGTGGTGTGAGCTCCTGCGGTCTGCAGTCTGGCTCAGTTGCCATCAAGCTGGGGGCTGGCGTGTGCAGTCAGCTGCTGATGGTGACTGCAAACTGCTGGGCCATTTGCACACTGAAAAAAGTTGGATTGGCCGCTGGCACTAGAGCAGTGTGAGTCATGGCATGCTGAATTTCCTTGATTTCAACATGTCTGACTGGAAAAAAAAGCAACCAATTTCAAACCCTGGTAACAGCACCTGGACGCAGTCCTCTTTTGCACTGGAGCCGCAAGCAGCTCCACCTGGCCTGACGTGTCATTTTGGCGAGCAAGCCATGCGCCTCCCCAGCCACTTGTGTCAAGCTGGCCTAGGGTTAGGGGTTAGGGTTAGGGTTAGGCGATTTGGCTGGTGTCTTTCAAGGCTACAGCAACTACACTGATCTCCAGATCCAGCTTCACTGAGGCCAAGGGTCCAGCATTGGACTTCCCTGCTGGTGCAGTCTGCTTCTTCCAATCACAATCCTAAACATCACCTTTCCAACTCTCCCCAATCCTGGGAGGGTGAGACTCGTGGATCCCATTGACCATGTTCATGTCCACCTCGATGTGGCCAAGTGGGAAGGCCTTGGTGGTCGAGTCTGTGATACTCTGGAAGAGACAGAGCAAGTGACCGACAACAGTGTCTGGAGGCGTGAAAGCTCCTTGCCAGCCTCTGCGCCGGCTTTCCTGACTGATTAGCGTTTGTGTTTGATTTCAATTGATTCTATTTTGATCTGTTTCATTCTGTGTGAATTTGACAAAGCCTAGCGTGAAATTAACTGAGTGAATGCAATCCCTCTCAACTTGCGGCTTGAGCTCCTTCTTGTCTTTCCAGCTTCCTGCTTCTCAGTAGAACAGGCAGATGAGAATAAAGAATGTTGTGTTTCTTTGGCTCGCTTCTGGCATCATCAAATGCCTTGTGGAACAAAGCAAGTAATTGCCATTTGGTCCATTGGATCACTGCCTTCTTCAATGTGTGGGCCGGGGTTGGCTGCCAGTTGGTGGTGGTAGACTGAGTTCAAAAGAAAGAACACCAACATCAAGTGGAAGCTTTGCAGAACCAGCTTGACAATTGTATTCATGCAACTCCAAGATGGCATGCTGACCAAGGTTGATCAGGATTGAGACATCAGCATCCTTGTTGTCAATGTGAGACGTACCAGAGAAGCCTTGGAACAGAGAGAAAGTCAAATACAGCGGCTGACAGATTACATCAAGTCCTTCAACATGCTTGTTGGCCCATGGAAAGTGAATCTGCTCTCGATCAGTGAGCTCTTGACAGAAGGAGTCGCAAAGTCCAGAGTTCTTGTTGTTGACAATTGATTTCTGAACATGTTCACTGAAGAAGATCTTGAACCAGGCAATAAAGTCTGCTACTGCAGGCTTGCCAGCCTCGTTGCCAGCTTGATGCGTCTCTGATGAGATGACCAGATTGACTTTGGTCTGATTGTACCAAGCACCAAAGTGAAAGTGCAGAGATTTCTGCCAATCCTCAATCTGGCAGGTAGTGGGTGAATGCTTCTTGCACTTTGCGGTTGTGCACACATTTTGAAACTTGCAGATTCCTTCAGTAGCACGCTGATCCATAAGTTCAGCAATGTTGAGGAAGGGTGGAGCAAACCGCTGAAGGAGAATGTTGCCAGTGTCAGCATCTGTCAAGGTGACATTGTGCACATAGGGCTGGTTCTTGCTGTCGGTGAACTTGGTGAGTGCTTCACCAGTGATGTGAATAGGATTGTCAAGCTGAACATTGGCCTTCCTGGTTGACAGCATTGACTTGGTGTCAAAGACCTTCTTGATGGAGATTGTCTCTGCTTTGGTGACTGCCAGAGTGTAGAGCTCTCGCTTGTCATGCTTCTGTTGTGCTTGGCTGGTGGGAACTGCTTTTAACATTGCCAAAAAGATATGTACAAGTGCTGATGGAAAGTGCAGATGTGCTGACAGAAAGTAAGAGATCAACAAGTGCTGGTGCAATGAGAGAAGTGCAGAAAGGAGAAGAATGCACTGAAGTGGGAGACGACAAAGGATCGATCAAAGAGTCAAGTGACATGTTGTCTTTGCTTGACTTGGCATCTCCAAGAGCCAACAAGAATCTGCAAGTCAGAGTCTCTGAGAGCCGATGAAAAGTGAAGAGGAAGTGAGCGGCTCTGAGAGCCAATGAAAATCCAGAGGGGGTGAACATCTCTGAGAGCCAATGGATTTGCTGGGAGACATGCTGTCTCTGAGAGCCAATGAAAATGCCAAGTGGGTGAGCATCTCTGAAAGCTGGTGGAATTGCTGGGTGTGCTGCCATCTCTCAGAGCCAATGAACTAGCTGAGATATGCAACATCTCTGAGATCCAGTATGCCTCTATGCCAATGCAGTTTCAATGGCAGACCACTCACACGGTACACTGTCTGAATAATTCTGCTTGCTCACCGCACACAACACTCTGAGTGGTTGAACAAGTGAATAGACTGACTGACGTAACTACACTGTGCTCACACTACCGCCTCAACAGCAGCCACAAAGATGGCAAAGGCAAGGAACACACTCTCACCTTTGTACTGAACACTGGATCCAAGCAACGCCGGCACATCCGTTACGTCTAGCTGCTGACCAAGCCACTGCAACATGTCTCTGCAGTGATCTTCACTGCATAGCACCACTGCCACCACCGGAAGCACAAGATTGGAATACTTACGGCTGCAGCTGTTGCTTGCATTTGATCTGCAGATATGGATCAGAACATAGCAAGAGAAGCATGCTATGCTGCCGGCTTTCTTGTACCGGTACAGGTCCTTCTTGAATTGGCCAATGAATGTAGCATTGATCTTGGGACCATCTCTGCAGAACATGTTCCAGCAGCTGCATGCTGCAAATGTGTGATTGATACAGTCTGGGCATGCACAAGTATGCTGATGGCAGAACAGGTAGCAGAGCGGACAGATGCCGTAGAAGCTGTCAAGTAGTCCTTTGATGCTGGACTTGTCCATTGTTGGAGGTGTTGGAGGTATGTTGTATTCTGCGCTGAGGCTGAACTGCGGTGACAAGAAGATGGAAAGCTGCTCTTGCGGCTGATGCTGCTGCTGCTGCTGCTGCTGCTGCTGCTGCTGCTGCACTGCTGCCACTGCTGCATTGGAGAGCCAGTGATCACGGCGGTGCTGGATTGCACTCTGCTGCTGCTGCTGGCTCTGCTTGTGTGTGCGCTACAGTCTCTCTTCTCTGACAGCAGTGGAGACTGTAAGCCAATGACCTTGCATGGTGGAGTCACTGGTCCATCTATGTGTGTCTTGCAGAGATCACAGAGCACAAAGTCTGGCTGGCTGAGGCATGTGACCAGCATTCCGTCCAGATATGTTGAGAGCATAGAGCGCCGACACATCTGCTCTTGCACGTATTCCTGAATGCACTCCGTGTGCTGCATACTCTCCAATGCTAGAAGCACAGCGGTGGCTGGTGAACCGCTTCTGCCAGCACAGCCAGACTCTTGTGCATAGCTGACCATGTCCCATGCATCACCATAATGGACCACCAGCTGAACGTGTTGAGGATTGATGCCAGTATCAATAGCAGATGTGCCAACCAGGATACGTTTGCTGTTCTCTGTCTCTGCTGCAGAGCACTGGAGCCATGTAGTGAGTGTTGCTGCCTTGCCATCAACATCTGTGTGAATGAAAGAGCAGCCAAGCTGTTCTGCTAGAGGTTGAACTTCTTCCTTGTACTTGCAGAAGATCATCACCAGACCAGAGATGTACTTGGCAAGAAGAGACTGCAGCTGATGCTCCTTCTCCTGCTGAGACACTACCAACGTAACCACGTATGCAATGTTCTTGCGGTTGGTGGCTGCTCTGATCAGGCCTGTGCCATCTTGAGGAAGCAGGAGCGCAGCCTTGAAAGACGCAAGCATGGATGGTGGCAGCGTTGTGGTGAGGAAGTACATTGCCACCAGAAACTTGGCAATCAGTTGCTTGATCTTCTCCATCGACGCACGATAGCCTGCTGTCACAGTGATGTGACACTTGTCAAAGAAGAGCACTGCCAACCGCTCCTGCTGCATGAGACTCTGCAGCCAGTTGGTGAACGGCTCCTTGTAGCAGTTCTCCACTGCAACAAAGACAAGCTGACTGCCCTCTACCTTGTCAGCACACCGGTAACCATCCCACTTGCTAGCCATAATGCCAGTGTCTCCACACTGACAGATCAGATCATCTGTCAATGCAACAAACGGCACAACCACAACAACAACAGATGCGGGTGGAAGCCAGTGGAGCAGAGACATGAACAGCGCTGACTTGCCAGACCCGGTGGCCATCACCACAATCAGCGGAGACTCTCTGCGGTGGATTGCATTCAGTGCATATGCTTGCTCCACCGTCTTGGCACGGTAGCTGCCAGTAACCTTGAAGAGCGCCTGGCTGATGGTGCCAGAGATGACAGCTGAGCGGCCGCAACTGATATCTGCTTGAGGCAGTGGTGCGGCAGCGTGTTCCAGCTTCTGCTTGATGCAATGCAGATCCTCTTCAACAGTATCCATCTGATGCTTGAGACTGTTGATGGCCTTTGATGGCTCTGTGCTGGTGAAGCGTGCGCTGACAGGAGGAGCCAATCGTGCTACTGCTTCCTGATACCGTGTGTGCAGCTTCCAGAACGCATGCCACTGCTCTGACACTTCCAGCATTGCTTCCATGCTCTCTTGCGTAAGCTGGTGGAGCATGATTGCATCAAGACCGTAATGCTGCTCTGCTGTACTGGTGGAGTGACCAGCTTGCAGATCGTGAGCGTGATCCTCCAGCTCTTCTTGTGTGATCTTCTTGGGACAGATGAGCTTGCGGTCAATGCTGATGGCCAGCTGATGCCAAGTGCTGATTGTCAGACCGCTGGACTTGGAACAGACGTGCTGCTTGAAAAGGATCTTGAGCGTGTCAGTGATGGCGCTGGTATCCCATGGCTTGCCAGCGTGATCCACCAAGAGCATTGCGCTGGCTTCACGTGGCTTCACCACCACATTGTAAAGCATGTGCACAAATGGCACCACCTGGCAGACGTAAATCACCACAAGACAACCAACAGTGTGAGGCAGAAAGCGCGGAATGATCTTTTGCCGGCCAGTGCCCTTGTTGGTTGGCAGTGTGGTGAAGACACAGCCATCGTGAACAAAGATGTTGCGTGGACCAAGCAGCATGTTGGTGTGCTGCAGCTGAACAAGCTCTGTACCTCTTGCTGGAAGACCACTGCTGAGTTCAATGAGCACCGCTAGCAGCTTGGTGAACTCGTTGTGGAGAGCAAAGTATGCATCGGCACCAGTGTGGTTGAACTTGATGCTTCTTGAGTATGGATCCAGCAATGGCTTTGATGCAGGAGCATTGGCAACCACCACACGGCAGAGAATGCTAGGAAGGACCAGCGGCTCTGGCAATGCAGAAGCTACATTGAATCCAGGCTGCGTGTTGCAGAGATGATCACGGACACGTGCAAGGTCAATGCAGTTGTGATCCTTGCCATCAGCAAGCAGACATAGCTGAGTGAGTAGCTTGTTGGCTGTTGCCTGCATTTGGTGAATCAGATGTTGGAGCTCCTCCACTGTAGTCCTCTCCAGGCTGTACATGACTGTGCTGCCATCTTTGCTCCACATGAACTCCAAGCTGCCACTGTCATCTTGCGCCAGCCCTTTACCAAAGCAGTGCAGATTCTGGAGGTGAGTGCTGGCAGCATGACTCTTGTTGTGCACATAGTCCTTGAGCCATTGGCCCACCTTTGCAAACTGAACTGATGCTGCATTGTCAGCAAGAAGACCGTGCTCCTTGTTCAGCAGATGCTCGTGAAGCACAGAGCGGAAGCAGAACTGCAGCGCAGCAATGTCAGACGTAGCAGCACTGACCTTCTTGAGCATACCGTCAGCACTGAGGCAGAGGTGAAGGAAAAGACATGACACTGTGAGCTTCTCCAGTGCACCAAGATTCTGAGGAGTTTGCATGACCAGCAGAACAGAGAGCTGTAGAAGCAGTGCTTCTGCTTCCTCTCTAACAGAAGGGCCATAAGTGTTGCCACCCACTATGGCTGACTGCAAGGTGCATCTACATAACAGTGTTCTCACGGTCTGCGGTCCCTTTGTGAGTGAGCAGCTGCAAGACGTGTCGACAGTCAGAATTACCTTAAATTTCTCACAGCTTGTGGTCACAAAGGTTGGAGACACATGGCTTCAACAAAGGAGACCATAGACTGTGAGAGCAGTGCAACAAACTGCCAACTGCCAACCATGGTCACCTATTTCACGCATCTTTTTGCATCCATCATTTCACAGTCTTTACAGTCAATATTGTACACTCATACCATTTCCAACAAATACTGAGTGCCTCTGGTGAGGCTATGTGCACACTCAAAACACTGTTCATCAGAGTCACACACAGCAGTCAGCTCAGAAACACAGTGCAGTCTTCAGTCTGCAGTCTGCAGTGTGCGGTGTGAGTGGTGTGCAGTGATTGGTCTGTGGTTTGCGGTCTGTGGTTTGCGGTCTGTGGTTTGCGGTCTGTGGTTTGTGGTTGGCGGTTTGCGGTCTGAGTGGTGTGAGCTCTGCGGTCTGCAGTCTCTGGCTCAGTTGCCATCAAGCTGGGGCTGGCGTGTGCAGTCAGCTGCTGATGGTGACTGCAACTGCTGGCCATTGCACACTGAAAAAGTTGGATTTGGCCCTGGGCACTAGAGCAGTGTGAGTATGTGTCTGAATTTCCTTGAATTTCCACATGTCTGATGGCAACCAATTTCAAACTGTAATGGCACTGGACCAGTCTCTTTTGCGCTGACCGCAAGCAGCCCTCCACCTGGCCTGACGTGTCCATTTGGCAGAGCAGCCATGGCCACCTCCAGCCACTTGCATCAGCTGCCTAGGGTTAGGGTCCTGCTCTGGAAGGACCTTTTGTTCCTGTTGCCAGTGTCATGCAGGAGGTGGGTACTGGCCTTGCTACACATCTGGCAAGCAGCGAAAAGGTGATGGTGGATCTCAAGCTGGACAGAGTCATTGAGGATTGTGTAATGCACAATGTGATTGCCAAGACCAAAGGCAGCTCCAAGTCACAAGTCATCATGTTCAGTGCCCACTCAGACAGTGTCATTGCTGGACCAGGAATCAATGACAACGGCTCTGGCTCTGTTGCTCTCCTCACCATTGCAAAGGAACTCGCCAAGTACAGTGTCAACAATGCCATTCATTTTGCCTGGTGGTCTGCTGAAGAGTACAGTCTGTTGGGAGCCAAACACTATGTGACCAACCTCAACCAGGCTGGCAAGGATCAGATTCGACTCTACCTCAACTTTGACATGATCACATCTCCCAACTACATCCTCAGCATGCACGATGGCAATGGCAGCACATTCAATTCGACCAGCCCTGCAGGTTCTGCCCAAGCTGAGGCTATGTTTTTGATTACTTCAAGAATATTGCCAAGAAGCCATTGATCAAGGGACCCTGTGATGGCTGTAGTGATTATGGTCCGTTCCTGGATGCAGGCATCACTGCAGGAGGTCTTGACTGGTGCAGAGGGTCTTAAGACCAAAGAGGAGGTCAAGCTCTTTGGCAGCACAGCTGGTACATATGGCAAACACTGTCTTCATTGGAATGATCATGCTTGACAGAGGCTTTGGTGCTGCAATGGCAAACTTGACACAACCAAGAAGACTGCTGAATAGCATGCTAAAACACCAACATCGGTGCTGATACAAGTTGTGGGGTGTTGAAACACTTTCTCGAGCCTGCCCTTCTTGTTTGAGGCTTTGAATTCTGTCTTGCCCACCATGTAGTAGCATCTCACATCCCTGCAATCCAAGTTCCAGCCCTTCACAGCCAGTCAAATGCTGTGTTCATGATCACAGCACATACTACCATTGAATCACAACATAAGCTCAAAGCCTGTGTGTAATATTGTAATTTGAAAAGCCATGGCCAGCTGATCATGCACAGTCCTTTCTTTGTGTCTCAGCTGCAAAGAAATTTCCATCAGAGTTTGAAAATGACAATCAGGCATGGCAAATAGTGTTTAGGCATCAAATGACTGATGTTGCTAAAATGGGGCAAAAACCTGGAGGTTCAGGTGAACTCTGTTGGGAATTGAAGCAAGTGCTTGTCTCTGCATGCACAAACCATGTGATCTTGAAGTCCAAACCTGAACCATGTGAACAGTATGTCTGCACTTGGGTGCAAGCTCTTTTCAGTGCCAAAGATGTAGACACAGTAGTTCCTGGAAAACTGAATAGCAGACTCCTGTATTGTTGATACCAAGAAACATGGATACCAGTCACTAGTGGTTAGAATGAGATGGAGCCATTGATCCCCAAGGGAGAAACTAAATGTATGTGACAAAACTTTTGTCAATGGATGCCACAAATTGCTTCTGAAGCTTCTACAAGCTGATGATGGTCTTTGCTTAAGCTACCTTGTTCTAGAAGCTGGGTGATAGGCATGGTCTGTCCTCACCCAAGACTGCATGAAATTCGCAATGAGTGTTGTTTTCTCATGGTTGCTTGGCAGATTTTAAAACAAAAAAGGTGCATGCTGGCTGTTGCATAGCCTTGAGGTCTATGGTCCAGCTGTCTGCAGTCTCTGTGTCTGTGGTCTCTGTGTCTGCAGTCTCTGTGTCTGCGCTCTCTGTGTCTGCACTCTGTGTCTGCACTCTGTGTCTGCACTCTGTGTCTGCACTCTCTGTGTCTGCACTCTGTGTCTGCGCTCTCTGACTCAACTGCATTCAAGCTATGATTGGCATCTGCAGCCAGCAGATGACCATGACCATGACACTCACTGACAGACTGTCACACTAGGAAAAGCTGGATCAGAGGCCATGACCATCTCCACCCACTTGCACCCTGCAGCTATAGTTAGGCATCACAGTTCTTGCTTGGATCAATATGTTTCTCACCATACTCGAGCAAATGATGCTCAGATGGGATGGCAATAATGCAACTTGAAAGCTTTCTCCATTGGCTGTACCAAGAGCATATAATCCAAGTGCCTGAGCTGGTAAGAATGTAACTAATATTGATCTATCAGAACAGAGGGAAGACTCAATTGATCCTCAATGAGAGGATCATCTTGACTTCAACTGGCATGGCATCCAAAGATGTGAGGCTGTCTCTGTACAGTCATTGCAATGAGGTCTGAATCTGCACCTTTCCCAAGTTGTCACTGTTAGCAAAGGTGTTGTACAGCTGTTCTGGCTGGATGCTGTCCTTCCAAATACTGCCTGCAAACAGCAGCACGTTTTCAAGGTAGTATACCTGCTTGAAGGTTGAATGAACAAGTTCAGGTTGAAGCTGCAGGTTGAAGCTGCAGGTTGAAACTGCAGGTTGAAGCTGCAGGCAGCCGATGATTTCCTCTTAAGATGGGTTCAAGGCTGGCCAGCTTCCCAGGGCAACATCTCACATCTCGTTTCATACTGAGTATAAGTTTGTGGGGTCAATGTGGCTACTGTCTGCAGACAAAGCCTGGTCAAGAACAGTGCAAAGAAAAGCACTTTCAACATCCTTTTTGTTTTGTGTCTGTGGGCTTGCAGAGCTTTCAATCAGGGTGGGTCAGAGGAATGCAAAATCGAAATGGTGTTGGGATGAGACAGATCCACAGAACAAGCATAGATATATATGACTTAGCAAGTGTGTTTCTCATGCAAGCAAAAGTAGCACAGTCCAAGCCATTGTGTCTTCAGTCATGTGAGTGGACATAAATCTAAATTACTGTACAATATGCTGGCCATGGGGAGGCCTGAATCATTTGATGATTTAACAGAAATCAACACCCATTCTTGGTAATTTACAGTATGGAACTTTCCATGTTGCAATTTTATTTTGTTGCTTCCACATCTGGGCTGGCTTGACTTGTTTTCACACCCCACTGTCCTGTGGCTTTGCCTGCCTTTTGTCTGTGCCCTCACTCTTGTATACCTTTGCCAGCTAGCCTGGCACTCTTATTGCAGGGTACCACAGGCTGGGAGCTGCAAGCTTGTATCCTGTCTCGGCTTCTGCAAGACAAGCCCCTTCTCAGTGTTTCTCTCAGAGCCATATCGTCTGATCTGATTCAAGCCCTGCTGGTATGATAATTAATTTATGGGGAAATTAATGTAACAAAATAAAGTTCAGACCCTGTTGTGTGATTGCTGTCTTGCAAATTTATTGTAAAATACAGTAGTAATGCACCTATGAAAAAGGCTTGTGTCGGTTTTGGGAAGAGCCCATCAAAGTGTGTTTCACTCTTGTCTCAGCTGATCTACTGAAGCCTCACAGCCTTTGGGCTTGCCAAAACAATGATGCAGCATTGCTTGTGACTTGATTTCATCTGTGATGCTTGGTGCAGCCCAGGGTCAGCTGACACTAGCTCCCCAGCTTTTAGCAAGCTTTTCATGCTTCACTGGTGCAAATGTAGTGTCTTATGCAAAAGAGAACAACTTTGCTGGTTTCTCAAGTGACTTTTATGCTGTATGGGAGTTCTTGCAATGCTTCTGTTGCATGTGTCCTTCTCACACTACAGTACTTATATAGCATGAATTCTTCTCACACAGCTTTAAACAAGGTTAGGCTGACCAAAAGTAGAGCCTTGCTGGGATCATTTGTTGCTGCCTACCTGACTGTGCTGGCTTGCTTTGGGCATCTGCCAAGGTGTCAATGTTCACCCCTTCACAGAAAAAGCTCACCCAACTGCTGTTGTTGAGATTGTTGTAATGGCTCCTCAGTTATTCTGTCTGCAGGCATGCAGTGCACTGACAAAAGCTGGCAATTTTGATTGGAGCTCACACAACCTAGCCACATCTCATTGGCTGTCTGGGTTGCACCACTTGTCACTCATGCTCACATGTTGACAGGCATAAAAGGAGCCCATGATGTGAACAACTTGAGCCAATACCATCAGTCCACATCCTACAACTCTTTCATCAACATGAAACTGCTCACCAGCTTCATAGCTCTGCTCCCTTTTGCACTCACTGCTCCAAGGCCAAAATTGCCCACCTGCTTATCCACATGTTAGTAGTTACAGAGGCAGAGCAGGCAGTAGACTGCAAGGAATTGAAGCCTTGAACATCATACTCCCAATACCATCCTGAATTCTGAGGATTGCAAAGAGGCAAGAAGACAATCACATCTGCAGATTTGTTATGGCAGCCCTCATGGTCATTGGGGGCATTGTCCAAGACCTTGCCATCTACAGGCCACTGGGTATAAGTTTGTGCTTGTGTGTGAAAAGCATAGCCATACACAGTTTCCAGTAAATGATTGTATGTATGGGTGAAATGTGTGTCCATCTCCCAATCTGACAAAGTCACTGTACTCTGGGTGCTGAACAGCAAAGCACTGTATGGCAAGCAGACATCCCCGATAAGACCCTGCTGCCTTGATTCTGGATCAAAAGTCACTGTACAGAGGATAGCGCAAGGTCATCTCATGTTCACTCCATAGAGTAACCATGGACCAGAACTCAATTGGAATGTTACCTTGAAGGAATTGGTTTTGCCCAGATGAGCTGAACATAGAGATGTACAAGGCTGCATCCTTGACTTTGATGAGGAGATGCACATCCACATTGAAAGACAGATTGGCAGTGTGTAATTCCCAGACAAGAGCACAAAGATGGAGGATGGCATCCTCAGTCCAAATGTAGTCTTGATAGAGGTGAAGAACAAATGTGACTCGAGGTCTCTTGGATACTCTGCAATGTATGTGTTTCCCCATGTGGCTGCAAGATACAGTGTGAAGTGGGAGGCATAATGAACACAGTGCTTTTGATCCAACCTGGCTTTGTCAACAGATCCAATTGGAAACAAGTGATTGACTTGAGCACTCATCAGGGCTGCTTTACAAGGTAAGAAGCAACTGACATCATGAGAGTCTGATGCTGGTGGCAGGTGTTCAAACAGCAAAGCCTTGGATTGCAAGAGGTAGAGCCTGTGCCAAGGATAGAAGCGCAAAGTGCAACACCACAGCCACTATGACCACATAGAATACTGTCAATGCCCATGGGCAAAGTTGATTTAGCATGGCTGCTAAAGCAACCTGATGCCAGCTGGTATTGATGGGAAGTGCTGAAGCAAATAAGTAGTAGTGAGATGTATGCTTACTTGGCACAAGCGAGATTGCCAACCTGAATATCACTCATACTGCAGGCTTTCATTACATACTTTTGTGTCAACAATTCATTTGAAACACTTCACAGCATGAGAGTGCTCAATTACCTATTTTTTGACTTGTATTTGTTTCCATTCTGACAAGATTTCTTGTGCCTCAGTGTGGGAAAGCACTGCTTTGTTGTCTGAGAAGCACAAGTGTGTAATGTAGGAAAACATAGTCAATGAAACCTGTACCTTGTTCTAATCATCATGACATGAATGTCAGGAACTTACAGTCAAATCCACTACTGGGTTGTTGGCCACTTCTGTTGTGTATTTGTCCAAAATCCTGTCACACATCACTGATCACAAGGAAAATAACTGTCCCACTTGGTCCAAACATCAGATTGCATCTGCTGCTTTGCTTCTTCAATAAGGTGGTTGGACAACTTACTCATAAAGGATGGGTTTGAGGGTTTTGGTCTGCACCAGTTGTTGAAAATGCCATGACAAGTCAATCAGATCAGCTTGCTTCTGGTCCTTCTTCTTTGTCTGTTTCTTGTGCAACAGTTTCTGTACTCACTCTGCTTTGAAGAGTGTCTGCACCACATCTTGGGTCAGGAAAGCCAGAGGGCCACAAAGCCTGGCAGCTTGTCGAAATTGATCAGCTACAGCTTTGACAGTCTTCCAGAACACAGCCACAGCTGAGTAAATGCTGCTGGTTGACAAATGTGCATGTTGATGCAAGAGGCCACATTGTGAAAGTGAAGAGTCTTGTTCACCCAACATTGAGCCTGGTTTTGGTCAGTGATAGGTTTGCAGAAAAAGTTCTGCAAGTCAGGAGAGGTCCAAAGGGCAAGGTTTGGGCAAACCAAGCGACATTGGATCCAAACTCTATGAATGTGTTGCTCAATGTCTTGCAGCTCCTGAGCCAAGTTGAGGTTGAGCAAGGTGCAGTGATGCATGCAGTTCCCATCAATCTGGATTGACATACATGTCTGGTCAACAGGAATTTAAGGACAGCTACCTTTGATTTTCTGACTATAGGGTAGATCCATGTTGTGCTGATGGTGGAAGTGAGCAAGGTGGGCTGTGGTAAACAAAGCTTTGAGGGGGAAGCAAAGGGGAAGTGATCAATTTATCAAGGTGCAAAAATTTCTGCTAATTGAAGTGGCTTTGGGACAACCTTTTGCTGGCATTGTTGTGACTGTAAGACACAGACTCATCTGACAACTGAGGTTCTAGCTTGATGCCCCCATGAAGCGCAGCTATGCTTGAGAGCATGCTTACATCTTTTTGTGGTCTGGCTGGCAGTTGCTGGTCACTGCTTGATGGCAGAAAGTTCATTTGTGATACCCAGATTTGCCATTTCTGCTCAAACAGGTTGATGCAAGACAACCAAGAAGACTTTACTTCTCAGGAGAAAGCCAAGCTGCAGATCTAAGAAACTGACAAGCCTGTGCTAGACCTGCTAGACCTGCTAGAGCCCCCAAAATGGAGGGGCTGGTTGAACAGGCTTTCAGGTCTGGTAGTGCTTTGTGCTGGTCATCCCAACAAACTTTCATATATAGGCCAAGATCAGGTTAGGGTTAGGGTTTGGGTCAGGGTCAGGCCTCAGAAAATTTTCAACCCTAGGGTCAAGAACACAACTTGCTCTGATAGTGTCTGATATGGCTTCTGCATGCCAGATAACCCAGCACACATCAAAACAGGGCCACTTATTATGCCAGAAGGGTCTAACCCTACAGGGGTAGGGGCTGGCTCACCACCACACACCTTCCTGTGGCATCAGATCCCCAAAAGCCAAAAAAAGTTCTCAGACCCTACCTTGACCCTGCCCTCTGACCTACTTTCAACCAACTGCCCTTGACCCATTTTTCTAGTCAACTTGCATAGGGTCACTTAATGACTTCAACCAAACTCACCCAGGACTATCCAGTGACACATAGAAAAGGGGGTGTTATGTCATCAACCCTACCCGGGGATCCCCTTGTAAGTGACAGCCACATTGAGATTCTCTGACTGTAATTGTGACTGTCACATATTCTTTTGTGTATTTCTATGCTTTGTGTTTTGACATGTCCTTGGGTGGGAATTACACTCAAATTCTCATGGCCATGACTACAAAAGCAGAGACAAAAGATTGAATGACGGAAACAGACAAGAACGAGTGTATGTATGGGGCAAATAGGTATCTACGTTGCTATTCATCTACCGGAAGTTAAGTTCAGGATAACCGCCATATTTGGCGGTGAACATATCATACCAGTAATTATTGCGCATTCTCCAAGGACCAGAAGTAGCAACCTTGGGTAACTCGGACCTTGCTCTCTTGACATAACCTGAGTCGAGTCTAAGCAGTCGTCCCTCGTTCAACTTGTCCTTATTCTGAGGCGTAGGTACTACTATAGACTTGTGGTATTTGTCCATGTGCTTGATCAGACGCACGACATGCTGAGCTGTGCAGTCGGCACCCAGCGTCCACGAAGCATTGGTATAGCCCATGGATAGAATGTAGTTGGGAACACCTTCCATCATGCAACTTCTCCAGAGGAACCTCTCACTCGGATGAAAAGGCTTGTCGTCGACCGTAGTAGCAATATGTCCTCCCCAGTGCAACTTGAGTCCCGTAGCAGTAACAATGATATCACAAGGAATTCGCTGGCCATTCTTGAGGATAATTTCATCGTCCGTCACCTGATCAATGTGTCCAGTTGCAATGTGGGCTTTACCGCTGCGAAGAGTCTCGAAGAAGTCGCCGTCGGGACAAACGCATAGGCGTTGTTCCCATGGGTTGTAGCTTGGCTTGAAGTGGGGATCGAGAGGGATGTTGCTGGGTAGCTGCTTCTGGGTCAGCTTTTTTAGGATGCGTTTAGCAATGCTGGGGAAGGCTAGGAAAGTGTGGTAGAAAACATAGGTACTGATAATGTTCTTTTGACGGATGAGCCAAGCTGCTGCTCTTCGTGGGAGAATAGCGCGGATGAGTTTTGCCGTGGGATCGAACTTATCGAGGGAAAGGATGTAGCTGGGTGAACGCTGAACCAGGGTGATACTACTCGTTACCGGTGCCATGTTTGGGAGCAGGGTGATGGCAGTCGCACCGGAACCAATGATAGCGACACGTTTGCCACGGTAGTCGTCCTCCTTGAGATCCCAGAATTGTGGGTGAACGACCTTGCCCTTGAAATTATGGATGCCGGGAATGTCGGCTTTGAAAGCAGCATCATAGTCGTAGTAACCAGTGCAGCAGTAGAGATAGCGAGTTCGATAGTGCACTTGCTCGCCATCCTGATTTACAGTGACGAACCAGCATCGCTCCTCGGTAGACCAGTCAGCACTTTGCACTTTTGACCTGAGACGAATAAACTCGGCTAGGCCGTGCTCATCAACCACCTTTCTGAGGTAGGCGACGATGTGCTTGGCCTCGGCGATGTCGGCACCGGTCCACTCTTTGAAGGGAAAAGCGAAGGTGTGAAGATCCGAGTCGGAGCGAATACCGGGGTACCTGAAGAGGTCCCAGGTACCGCCAATGTTGTCTCGACCTTCGAGAAGCAGGAATTTCTTGTCAGGAAGGCCGTCATGGATACGGTAGGCGGCGTTGATACCCGAGATGCCGGCACCAATGATGAGCACGTCGTACACGTTGGAATCGTCGTAGTTGATGGAGCCCATGACGGTTGTGGCTGTGATGTGAGGGATGGATGCGTGAAGAGAACGCAAAAATGATTTGCGCCAAGGGTTCTTTTATATAGGAAGAGCCTTGTTACAGTAGCTAGAAGAGAGATCAAGCGGGGTGCACTTTGGTTCTGCTTGTGGGGAAGGATCCTTGGCGCGGGGTTAGGGTTTAGGTCAAGACGCACGAGGTGGTGACCAGCACCAGCAATGCTCAGCGCTGCCGCGACATCCGGAACCTCATCTACTGTATGTTGATCGCACAGGTCGTTGCCAGCGGAATTGGACAGACTGTTGGTCACGTATGGTGGTCATGATCCTGTCCACGGAGCTCGGAGACAAGTTTCCGCCGTGCCGAGCAAGGCCCGGGAGTCGAGAATAACCAAGTACTATTGCACGCACTTTGGCCTCGTGGTCAACACGCAGCCGCAGCAATTCGAGAGCCGAAGCAGTGTGATCTCGTTCAGCTCGGGTTTGAGTTGAGTCTGCTTGACTTTTTCTTGACACTGTACTCACCATTGTTACGACTTGTCTCGTTCAATCGACTCGACTCTTTCAGTCTTGCTGGGTGATATATTCTAATTCGCATGCTTATCGCTGTGGGCGCACCAACGGTATCCAGTCAATTTGTGATACGGATGATGATGTTCTGCGTGGTGTCTCAGATTCAACTCGAAATCCAACCAATTGAAGAATACGGATTGATGATCGGCAGACAGATACTGCAGATACAGACATGAGTTTCCTCCAATTTTCCCAGCCCAAAATCGACTTACTGTACAGTACAGTACTGTATTTCAGGGTTCTATTGTGCACCCCGCACATGACCCGCACAGTTCAACTTTGCGGACATCTCAGACCGAAGCAGGAACAGATCAAAGAAATAAAATATATAGAAATATATAATAAATGAGTGGAATTCGCGGAACTTTCGGCATTTGCGGAGAGAGCATCTGGGATCGACTTGTGCTATCTCAAGAAATTCATCTCGATTATTCTGGCACAAAAATTCGACAATAATCCCATAGCGCGGACGAGGCTGTTGATCGACGGATATTGCCGTAGCTCAATGCTCGGATAGCGACCGCCTGGCTGTGATGGATCAACAGTCGCAACGCTTGGACCGTCTCGAGCGCACGACTTTGGATCTTTCCTCTCAAGAGCAGGGGCTGGTGGGCAATGTATCAACGATGCGCTTTAACCCCAAAGCCACTAATACAATGACAAAAAAGGTTTGGCATTCAGCGGTCTGACACGAGTACATATGATACAATCCAAGAGCGAGCAAGACTGGAAAACAATAGAGACAGCAGCAAGCGATGCAATAGACACCTTCCAACAGCGGGAATTCCTCGAGAGCCAGGCCTCAGTAGGCATAGAGCAGCTTGGCATCGGCGTTGGACCTCTTGATCTTTTCATTGTCGCGCTGCAGCCAGAAGCGCAGAATCCACGTGCAGATAATGGAACCCACGACAAAGCACGAGTTGGCAATGTTGGCCGTGAGGTATTTGGGCCCATCGGTCTTTGGGTACAGGAAGGGCGTACAGGCAAAGCTGGAATTGCCAATCGTGTTGACGATGGAAAGTGCGGCTGCCTTCTTCTCTTGCGTCTGCCCGCACGTGGCGCTTACCCAGCCTAAGATGACCGAGTTGGCGGCATAGGCGCCGATGGTAAAGATGAAGCAGCTGACGTAGCGTGCCGCAGTGTTGAGTGTCACGCACGAAATGATGAAGCCCACGAGGGCGACCAGCATCGAGATAGTGATATGCCACGTCTTCTCGTTCTTCCGACCCGACGAGATGGCCCAGGCGATCATGAACAAGCCAGACACCAGGTAGGGCGGGCAAGTGAGCACGAGCGTCAGTGTACGATTGAAGCCAAGTCCACCGACCACCGTGGGCAAGAAGCTGTTGAAGCCACAGGCGCTCAGGTGCAAGTTTTGCAGCACCACAAACACCCACAGCCGCCCATCTTTGCAAGCTTGTCCGAGACCCGCCACAACCCCTTTGCTGGGTTCCATACCTACTGCGTCGCGGTCGATGCGAGCTTGCGCCAGCTCACGCTCGGCGGGAGTGAGCCATCGCGTCAACAGCGGATGGTCGGGCATGGTATACAAGCAAATCGTGGCCACGCCAAATGTCACGACGGCTTCGATGATGAAGAGCCACTTCCATTCCATCCCTGGATGCCGTGCACCTTGTCCAAGGTAGCAAACGTCGCGGCGGCAATCAAGCCCGACGAGGCGGTGGCGACGATGTTGGCAGAGTACAGGATGGCGACACGCGTGGCAATCTCCCTGCGTGTATAGAAGAGCGAGAGCAAATACAAAGCTCCGGGATAGAAAGGCGCCTCGAGGATGCCAAGCAGCAGCCGTGTGGTGAATAGGCCGAAAAAGTTGTGGCTGAGGGCGGTGCATCCGGAGCAGATGGCCCAGGCCATCATCCAGCAGCACATCCACACGGACGGCCGAACCTTCATGAAGGCCATCACCATGTTCGACGGCATCTGCATCACCGTATATCCGACAAAAAGGATCGAGATGCATATGTTGTATTGGTTGCCCTTCAACTTGAGGTCCTTTTCGAGGCCGTTCAGTCGCGCCTGTGCGATGGCATTTCGGTCGCGATAGTTGAGCGCGTAGCATATCCATAGAGAGGTCATGATGCGCCAGTCGAGCTTGCGCACGAGTTTGCGCTCTTCCTCGGACTTTCGTGTCGCTGTTCCAAAGTGGTCGACGGGCGCTTGCTGAGCTTCTTTTTCATCGACGTCGCGGACCATGTCTCGCTCCAAGATTGGAAAGACGTGGATGGGATCGACCGACTCTTTCTTGGTCTCGTCTCCCGACGTGATGTTTCTGAGCGAGCTTTTGGACGAATTCTGCGTCATGATGCCGAGGCACGCTTGATTCGTTGAGGTAGAATGAACTTGGCGATTTGAGGAAGCTGCCGCCTTCGTACGATTGGATCGAGTGGCTTGCCTGAGCAGGGACAGAGATCGAGCAAGGACCATTCCTGCGCTTGTTTTATATGTGACCGATGGTAGGGGAGCGTTGTGGTGTACCTCAAGTGGTGTGGGAGGCGCCACGAGGCCAGATGACAGGAGGCAAGCGGTGTGATGGGGATATGTCGGCAAAGGCCTTGCTGTTCCTAGATAATGACGCGCGATTGCTGCAGGTGAAGGTGCGGTTTGGCGAATGAGTATTGGAGATTCACCGATGAGTCGGAAAGAAGCTGTGGGGCCCCATGGGCGGCAAGCAAGCTTCCGTCTCAGTGGTCCAGCGGGGAAAACAAGCTTGTGCCGCTTTGGACATGGCAGGATGCGGAGTGCAGGAGGATGACAAAGCTGGACGAGAGAAACGGTGCTGCGAGACAGAGTAGGGTCTCGTGAATCAGCAAGAGAGCGATGCAAAGGGGCTTTCCGTCCCGGTGGCAAAGCGGTGCGGTCCCTTGTGGGAGAGCATGGTTGTGAGGAGATTAGAAACGCGAATCCTTGGCGGGCGCCAGGAAAGTGTCAGACGTTGCCTTGTAGATGGTGCCGATGCTGCAATAATGATGAAACGGAGTGGGCGGCAAAGGCGCAGGCGTCAGATGGCAAGCTGGGCACAAGTAGCTGGGGCAGAGCAGACGAATCCCATGGCCGGGCGAGGGGCGAGCCAAGCTGGCGGGGTTCGGAAATGCACATAGTGCGGAAGCATGCTTCCGTACAATCGTTCAACCCTACCCCGCAGTGATAGTGTGGAGAAATAGCCATGTCAACTAAGCTGCAGAGTTCATCCGGCCACCCACGTGAGCGTGCCAAGGCATGTGGTGGACGGAGGACGGCAAAGCGGATGCATGCTTCCGTCGCTTGTCTGCTTCCGCCCCCGCCACCCTCTGCCACTAAATGTGGGGAAGCACACTCCTGACCGTTCGTTGCACACGGCGATGGCTTGATTGAGTCCAGACTTGCGCCAACAGTGCCCGTTTGGTCTGTCGACTCGGAAGCTTCTTCATGCCGATATCACATGCAGTTCTCTCAAAGTCCAAGACTATGTCGGCATGCCGGACCGTTCAGCAGTAAGGAAGCAAGCATCCGTGTCTGCGCCAATCCCCCTCTGACATGAAAGCCATGGAGCTCTGGCGACCGTGCGAAGGCTATGGCACTGAATTTTGCCAGCCAGTCCGGCTATAGGGCTCCACCAAGCGGCTTTGGCCGCAAATTACCGTGCTAGTCACCAGGATTCCGAGCCCTGGCAAGTCGATGCCCGCCAAACCCTGCGGTTTGAGTGGGGGGCGCAAGCAGCCCTTCCCATCCGCGACGACCGGCTGTCTATCAAGCAATGTTCCATCCGAGAAGTTGTGGGGGCTGGGTCAATGCTTATAGGAAGGGGCCTTCATCATCCGGAGCAACGGTCAAGACCACACCATCTTTTCAAGGCTCTCAGTATCCACTCTATCCTTTCTGAATCTCCCAGACTCATATCAAATTCAAACAAAGCCTGCAGCGCTCTACTCGAAATTTACCCTCAATCATAACCATCAACACCAGCGACCTCGACTTCCGCGGTATCACCCCAGCTCCCGTCACACCTTTCAACAAGGATGGCTCGGTGGACTACGATGCCATCCAGAGGCTCGGTTCGTGGCTAGGAAGCCTGCTTGGCGTCAAGGGCCTCGTCGTGCTTGGCCACGCCGGAGAGGGTACCTTCCTGACGCAGGACGAGCAGTTCAAGGTGATTCAGGCTTTCGTCAAGTCGGTCGAAGATCGCATCCCCATCATTGCCGGCATCGCGGGCGAGGGAATCGAAGTGGCCGCGCTCGAGGCATGCCGTGCTGTCCAGGCCGGTGCCAAGGCTGGTCTCCTCTACCCTTCTCACGGCTGGCTTCGATTCGACTACCAGCCCGGCGCGCTCCAGGACCGCTACAAGGTAGTGTACGAAAAGTCGGGTCTTCCTCTGATTCTGTTCCAGTACCCGGACAACGCCAAGGTGACATACAACCTTCAGACCATGCTCGACATTACCGCCCTGCCCGGTGTGGTGGCAATGAAGAACGGTGTGCGAAACATGTGTCGATGGGACACCGAGATCCCCGTCATCCGCCGCGAGAGGCCCAACCTGCAGATCCTCTCTTGCCACGATGAGTACCTCCTGCACACCGCCTTTGATTTGGATGGCTTCCTGGTCGGCTACGGCAACATTGCGCCCGAGGCGCTTCTCGAGCTCCTCGAGGCTGGCAAGGCCAAGGACTACGTGGCCGCCCGTCGCGTTCACGACCAGCTGCTTCCCATTACCAAGGATGTATACCACCGTGGCTCTCACATGGAGGGCACTGTGGCGCTCAAGCACGCGCTCGTGGCTCGCGGTATCCTCGAGCACGCCACAGTCCGCTCGCCACTCGTGCCTCTCGAGGAAGGCGCTGAGCAGGAAATCTTCTCGGCTGTCAAGTAGTCCCCCCTCTCACGCGTCATGTGAACAGGCCTTGCTTCGCAATCCACTAGTTACTCCCCGTTACTTGATGCATATAGCCTGCGCATGTCACACCAGCCATACAAGAGAATCGCATCGCATTTGCCTTATTCACGTGCCGCTCTTGTAAGCAGGCGAGCTAGCCTCCATTCGATCTCTCTTGTTGAATGCCTTCTTGTTTCTCCGTTACATCGCGCTCATATAGCATGCGCATGTAACATTCTGCCAGCGCTGCTTCCTGACTCTGCCTGGGCACAGGAGGAACTCTAAGCTAGCCTGAGCAGGAACAGCCGCGTGATTACCAACGTTGAGCGTCTGTGTCGGACCGTGCACACTCAGAACACACGCACAACCGAAATCCTTGGAATAGTGCGCAGGTACGGGTCAATGTAGCTCCCAGCACGCCGCTTCAGAGAGCTGTCCTCCGAACTTGACACCCATTGTCCTCAGTCTGTGGAAAGGAAGACTCGATTTCTGCCCGCAACGGACCGGATCAACAAGCGTCTAAGACTTGGGCATGAGATATTGCCCGCAGATTTGGGGATACGACAAGACTCCAGCGTTTGGCTGACCGATTATCACTGTAGCGTTGTCCAGCACCTTGTTCCCGCGAGCCAGAAGCTCCGTGTCTTTTGGACCCTCATAAGCCCACCACCAGCTGCGACGCTTGTATTCGGCCATCAGATGATCCTTAACGGGACCGCTGTGTACGAATCCGGGCCACATTTTGGTGATGGTGCTGCGAAGCATCCATGGTTGGATGCCGTTGAGCACCTTGGCCGAGAGCGTGTTGTTGGTTTCGGCCGTTGGCATGCGCAGTTGCTCAGGCTGATCCAGCTGTGTTTCGAGTCGAGGTTGGTACTGCATCTCCTCCTCGCACGCCCACATGGGCTTGATCATCTGGCCTGCAAAGTCGAGCGTGATCGGCACTTCCTGCTTGTAGTACATTGCGTTGAAGACTGTCTGATCGTCGTAGATCCTTTTGCCCCACGGATCATTTTCGATAAAGTGGATGATGTTTGTGTAGAGCTGGCTTGCGTCTTGAGCGTAGGCGATCATTGTGCCCGAGTTGAGGTACTTCGGCATCCTCTTGAACTCGTTGGGTCCCGTGGACCAACCTGGATCCTTGCCCCAAACCGTTTGCTGCGAAAGTGGAGAGTCGGGTGACTTGGTGCAGAAGGGGATCTCCTTGGTCTCGGGCTCGCAGCAGCAGCCCTTCTCGGCACCAAACATGACTCGATGACCCGCGTTGACGAATTCAGCGACGACTTCGCGTAGAGGTCGCTGCAGGATGTTGTCGTACCCGTCGACAAAGACGACAACATCGTTGGGCTGTGTGTGCTCCAAGAGGAATTGATGCGTTGCACGGACCTTGGCCCAGTAGATCGCAGGTTTGACCAAGGTCGAGTTCCAGTTGAGCACGGTCGGTTTAGCGTCATGGATGAGCGCCGAGGCAAGAGTGTAGCAGAAATTGTCGGTTGCCTTGGTTGCCGGCATCAGGTAGTGGATGGCGCCGACGGAAGCTAGTTGGTCGGAAGGCCAGTGCGACACCGCTGAAGTGGTGGAATCGAGAGGTTTCGGTCGAACCAAGATGCTCGTCTGTAGCGCCAGTACTGCAGCTCCATGGAGCATCAAGGCATACTTGTACCAGCTGGTCTGGGCGATCGAAGAGAAGAGTCCACCTCGAGTCGGATACAAAGTGATGTCGAAAGCATCTAGTGCTTCTTGCTGCTGCAGTTCCACCTCGTCGAGCTCGTTGTTTTTTGCCTTTTGGCTTAGCTCGTGCTTGGCATCGTAAGGTAAACGCACATAGCCGTCCATGGTTGCAAGATGATATACAGAACGAAGGAGACGAAAGGGTGATGGCGAGGAAAGAGGGGCTAAGTGAGATCACGGCACGTCGACTCCTCCCAGCCAACGGCACGGACAGGGTGTCTCGTAGAAGATGCCATACGCTCTACATTGACAACCCGCTGGCTGCAGAGGTAAAGGCGGACATAAGAAGGCTGGGTGAGGCGGCGTGTCACTGGGCGATATTTTTTCTTTGACAGGTGACATGGCGCCACGTGAGGGCTCGGCCAAGACGCAAGCACGGGATGGACACGGGAGCGCGAATTGCAACACCGCACATGAGTTGTAAAACAAGAAATTGCAAGGCTTACGACCAAGAGAAGAGTAAGACAGCAGGATCGACGTTCCTGTCTCATTCATATTCCGCGGTGACCGGAGTAACCCAATACCGGATCTCGCTGCGTGATGATCCGATGCGATCGTGTGTCCCATTGTTTTTCTCTGAACAATAACACTACAAGCCACCCAAATGCAAGGAGATTATAGCGACTCTCTCGTACATAAGCCTACATCGACTACCAAGTCCTTGATATGCCGGTAAGAGGTGTCCGAGGGGACGCCTAAAAAAAAACTTTGCTCCTCGGAGGTGTAATTGAACACTCGCCGAGTCGTCCGCATCGGGTCGATTTTGGCCAGTGTCAGTCGTTTCAAGGGTGTGCGTCCAAACGACGACAATCGTGATGCATTCGCGCAAGTAAAAATCAAGATGAAGAAAGCAGAGTGTCCATAGCCTGATAGTAGCCCTCCATTTTCTAACGCCAGGATCTCATCCAATGCGCCAATGGGAGATCCAGATCTCCCCTGTCGTGGGTTTTATTTCCGCCACCTGCCCTCCACCACCACTTCTCGTGGATGGAATATGCACCTTTGATGACGTCGTTCATGAGGGCGCGATGAACTGACCACTTTGGGTCTAGCATGGTCCAAGGCATGTTGCCGCTCTGTCGAAAGACGTAGTTCATAAAGTTTTGCTCGGGGTAGATGGGATCAAACTTGCCCGGCACGGCCAAGATGGACATCATGTACTGGAACATGTCGAGTGATGGTTTGAGGAGGAAGAAGCCGGCGTTGGGGTAGTTCGCGCGGTATTGACCCTGTTTGAGTGGGAATTCGTGGCCTGCTTCGATCTCGGGGATGGGAGACCACAGATATTCTGATGGAAGTGGACCTTCATCGGCTTTGATGGCACTTGCATTGTGCAGAGTCTGGCGAACGATGCTCTCCGGTTGTTGGAAAAGATCGTCGAGAGGTTTGCTCAAGATCATGTCGTTGTCGATAAAGAGAACGCGCTCGTATTGGGTCCACTTCCAGATGAGCAGCTTGGACCACACGTCTTGGTAGCGGTTCTGGTTGACGCTGTGGTATAGTTTTGGCACGAGAGGCTCTGTGATGTTAAAGATGGTCGCTCCATCTTTCTTGAGACGGTCGATCTTGGCCTGGCTGATGGCGGGTGTGGTCATGACGATGAAGGGCGCGCCGAGTCGATTGCGCGTTTGCGGATCATGTAGGAGCTGGTAGCAGAGCAGGCGTGTTGCGACAAAGTATTCATCGTCGTTGATGTCCTTCTCATGTTTGGCCTTGTCAGGGTTGATAGAGAGCAAGGTGGCGAAGGCAATCTTGTTGGGGTTCTTGGGTGTTTTGGGCCGAGAGTCGACGGCAGCGGCTTTCTGGGACAAGAGGCCGATAGCACCAGCGAAGCAGGCGAGCAGCGATACGACGAGCAAGATGTGATGCCATCGAAATCGACGTCGTTGTGGTTGAAGAGCTGGAAGGGAGTAAGACTGAGCCTCGAGAGTGTGCGGATCCTCCTTATGACGATCAAGGCTTACACGCCCATCGTCGTTGATCAAAGGATATTCTTCGATCTTGTCTGGACTCGTCATGGCCAATACTTGGGGAGAGAGACGGGTGCGACGAAAAAAAAAAAAGGTAAGGAGAGCAGAGCAGAGGAAGGCGAGGGCGAGGGCGAGGGCGAAGGCGCCCGAGACATGCAACAACGAGTAGGCTCCACTAATATAGAACGAACCAGGCAAGCAAAGGCACGAGCAAGCAGTCAAACAAGCAACAGAGAGAGCGTGTCGTGCATCGGTCAGGGTCTCCGAGATGGATTCGACAAGGGTAAGTCAAGTCGAGGCTTGATGCTCAAAGGCAATGCCACGAGGGCTGGAATCTGTCTGCAGTCAGGTCCCGAGCTGCAGCATGCGCCACCTCAACAGGGCCTATATACAGTATACAGTATACAGTATGCAAAATCGCCTGAAAAAATTCTTTAGGACAAAAAAGAAAAACGACACTCGGAGGTTGATCGACAGGGCGTCGTTTGACTTTGGCAAGAGCTTTTCCCCTCAGCTGAAACCGCTTTCGCTCTTGCAATAACAATAACTGCTTTGTCGAGGGGAGCACGCTGATGGAATTCGGATCCGTCTACTTTGCTCGAATCGCTTCCTTCCGCCACCTCGCTTTGCCTGGCTGTGATCCGACGGCAAGGAGCTGCCGGTGATGCGGTTTGGTTGTTAAAGCGGCTGCGTCACGACCGTGTGTGTAAATATTTTGCGATCGGGCAAATCGGGCAAATCGGGCAAATCGGGTGGGGAGGGGGGAGGGGGGCGATGTGCCGAAAGTTCGGCCTGTGTGGCTCGCTTAAACTCGCGGCGGATTTGGACAAGTCTAGTTAAACACTGCCGCCGGCTCGACTCGCATTAGCTTGCATTGGTCGTCTTCGCAGCCCCGCAAACCCCGTCCCTCAATGCGACCTGCTGATACGTGTACAACTGTAGCAGTAGCACGAGGAGTGTACAACGCTGATGTGCTGCGGACGACATCCGCCGCTTTTAATTCGCCAGAGATCGACAATGCATCCTCTGTCTCTAGTGCCTTTGAGCAAACACCCCTTTGCCGAAGCAATCGTGGATGCAGCCGTGCCGTGCGTCAGGGACCCAAGCAAGCCCCTTGGGTATCGGCGACAAAAGACAAGAAGCGCCATAGTCGTAGCAGCCAGCAGTGTTCTCATATAAGAGGCGCTGTCGTCCACGCTGCTCCGCTTTCTTGTCTTGCTTCATCTCGTTCAAGCTGTCTCACCTGAAACAACACAATGTTGAAGGCGACCACAATTCTACTTGCTGTGCTCTTGGCTTTCATCTGCCAGGAGCAGGTCAACGCCCACGTCGGCCGCGGCATGCCCGTCCATCACCACTTGAAGCCCCGAGTTGGTGCGACAACAGATCAAGATCGTCAGCTCAGCATCTACCGTCGCTCTCTCCACCACGACAATGACAAACGCACCCATTTCTTGCACGAGTCGATCCACGAAAACGTAAGACGAGCCGTAGCCAAGGACCGCCGCGAGCTCCCCCCTTTCGACAAACGCCAAAGCTCCTCTAACTTTGGCGGCTCCACCCAGTCCGGCAGCACGGGTCAGACCAGTGACCATGGTACCACTGAGGATTCGGCTGCTCGCCTCCACAATCCGTCCGAACAGTGCACCCCTTACACGCTGCCCGCCATCAGCCATATCATTCCCCAGTTCCCCACCGTATGGGATGTCGCCGACATTCTCCCCGGCGATACCGAAGCCATGCAGCTACTGCAAACCATCAACGCCTCTGGTATCGTCCCTGCCGACATTGGCGTTCGCGGTACACAGCCCAGCTCACTCATCGGCTCAGGCCTCGATGGCAACTACCCTCTCGGCCAGGATCCCGACTGCTGGTGGACCGACAAGATGTGCACCATCCCTAAGCATCCAGGCCTCTTACCCGACGTCACAACCTGCAACGAACCTTACACCTGGGGCTACACCTTTGACGATGGTCCCAACTGCACCCACAACGCGCTCTACGACATGTGGGCCGCCAACAAGCAAAAAGCTTCCCTCATGTACATTGGCTCCAACGTCATGGATTGGCCTTTGGAGGCGCAGAGAGGCATCGTCGATGGTCACCACATCTGTGTTCACACTTGGTCGCATCGATACATGACCGCTCTCACCACCAACCAAGCTTTTGCAGAGCTGTGGTACACCATCAAGGTCATCAAGTACGTCATGGGCGTCACTCCTACCTGTTGGCGTCCACCTTATGGCGATGTCGACGATCGCATCCGCGGTATTGCTCAAGGTCTTGGCCTGCGAACCATCATGTGGAACGTCGACACCAACGATTGGAACATTGCTCCCTACGGACCCATCCCCACCGCGTCGATGCGACAGACTTACTCGAGCATCATCTCCATGGCCACCATGGCACCTGCTGCCACTGGCGGAGTCATTGTCCTCGAACACGAACTCGAACAGTCGGCCATGAACATGAGCATCGAACAGTATCCTGCCGTCAAAGCTGCTTGGAAACACGTCGTACCCCTCAATGCCTGCCTCAACATCACCAACCCCTACCCTGAGGACATTACCTATCCCGACTTTAACCACTACATCAGCGGCAACGTCGTCGCCTCTGGTCTACCTGACAACCACATGGACATTGCTACCACTGCCAAAGTCACAGCTCAGGGTACCCTCTCTGGTATGGGTAGCACCTTCCCCACCGCAACCGATGGCGCTGGCAACAGCCAGAAATCCCTCGCCCAGACTGCCGCGCCCATCGGTACCGATGCCGCACGAACCACCGCCAGCGCCAATGCGCAGGGAGGTAAAGAGTTCAGTGGCGCCTCCCTTTCCTCGCCTGTCTCCTTGCTCGCTCCCATGCTCGTCGCCGGCTGCGCCATGATCGGCGCTCTCTTGGTCTTCGTCTAATCCCATCGCGTATTTGACCGCAAAAGTTGCTTTCCCGTTTTTCTCATCCACTCTCTTGTCTCTTGACGAACAATGCATTGACTTTCTCTCTCTCCGAAGCAGACCCTCCTCAGTCAGGAAAATATGAACGTAATTGTGGACATGTGACGTGGTTGCCCCCCCCCCCTTCCCCCCGTTCTGTGAGCATAAGCATATTCCAAGTTTTATTCGCAACAACAACAAAGTCTGCTGCACCCCGAGTCCCGCCTTTGTTTGTCATGTCAACCGGCTCCCACCCCCACCTTTTTACCATCCCGCCAGCGTATCACCAGGTGGACCGTGGGAAATGATACACACACATACACATCATGCGGGCGGCTGAATGTGACATTGCGTGAGAGAGAAACCTTGAGTTTCCGATGCTTTCAGCCTTGTTCTGGGCCGCTTGTTTGTAGGATTTATAAAGTGCCTCTCGACGGGGGCTCCGACCAAACCTCAGCACTCAAGCCTCTGCAGCTTTCTAAGCCGTCTAGCATCTGCTATTTTGTCCTACGGTGTACCCATCCTCTTGCCGTTTCGAATCTAGCAGACTGGTATAGCCATGCTTGGCCTTACAACCCGTTTCGTGTGGCTCGGCATCTTGTCCGTCGCTTCTCACCACCTCGTCTTCCGTCGCATCGAGCTGTGGCCCTTCCAACTTACCTCGCTCGCTTCCACCCTCTTCGCCATCAACATTACCCTTCGAACCCGCATCGATGCCACACCCATCTTCCCACACGCCCTCACACTAGCTCTTGTGGACCTCACCTTCTGCACCACCACCGTCTTGATCAGCATCGGCGTCTATCGACTGTTCTTCCATCGACTCTGTCGGTTTCCGGGACCTAGGTTGTGGGCTTTGTCCAAGGGGGCGTTTTTGACGGTCGATGTGAGGGGGGTTCGGTCGAGGGTGGTGGAGGAGGCGCATGAGAGGTGGGGTGATGTGGTGAGGACGGGTCCTCGGGAGGTGTCGGTGAGGGCGGCTTCTGCGGGTGTGGCGGTGATGGGTGGGAGGAGCGGGTTTTGGAGGGGGCCGTGGTATGTGGGTTCTGCTGGTTCGAGGAGTAAAGACGTGGTGAGGAATGTACATGCGGTGATGGTGGAGGCGGATCATAAGGCGAGGAGAAAGGTTTGGGAGGTCGCTTTTTCGGGCGAGGCGCTCAAGAGCTACGAAACGATTCTGGTCGACGTTTTGGAGGTTATGGTTGAGCAGCTGGAGCGGCGTTCGCGGAGGAAGGAAACGGTTAAGATCGATGATTATTGCTCGTTTTACGCATACGATGTCATGTCGCAGGTTGGGTTCGGTGCAGATTTTGGGTTGCTCCAACAAGGACAGCTGAGTCCGATGATCCAAGCACTCGAGAAGTTTATGTCGTACGTCCAAGTGGTTGGCAATCTGCCTTACCTTGTCGAGATCCTCGGACTGCTGCCGAACCCGATGGCCGAATTTGACAAGTACATGACTCGGATCGTGATGGAGCGAAAAGCGCGCAAGGAGGCCAAGCCAGACGTGATGGGCCACCTGCTTCACGACGTCGGAAAGAGCAGCAAGCGGAAGGATGCAGAGGCGGCGTCGGACGCGCGGCTGATCGTCGTCGCCGGAAGCGAAACAACCTCGACGACCTTGGGCATTGCCATCTTCTTCCTGATCGAAAACCCCCCAATCCTCGCCGACCTGCGTCGGGAACTGCTCAACGTGTTTGGTGACGACCCTTCCCTCCTCACCGACTTTTCCCAATTGGACGACAAGACCTGCCCCCTCCTCAACGCCGTCATCAACGAATCGCTTCGAATCTTCCCCCCCGTCCCCAGCGGTCTACAGCGCGAGTGCCCCTCCCCCACCCTCATCGACGTCAACGGTGATCAGATCGTGATTCCAGCCAACACGGTGGTCACGCTGCCCATCTGGTCGATCCAACGCGACCCTCGCAACTTCTCACCTGAACCGCTCCACTTCCGCCCCCAGCGCTGGCTTCATCCCGAAAACGAAGTGCGATTCAACAAGGCCGCCTTCACGCCGTTTTCGCTGGGCAAGACTTCATGCGTGGGCAAGGCGCTGGCGTACATGGAGCTGCGCCTCGTCCTAGCCAACCTGGTGCGACGCTTCGATTTCGTTCCCGCAGACAAGTACGACGCGCAGAAGTTTCAAGATGGTTTGGTGGATGCTTTTGTCACCCAGCGCAACCACAAGCTTCCGGTCAAGATCCACATCCGTGACCATGTCGGTCCGTGAAAGATGATGTTTGCAAGACGAAAGGGTGTCAAGTTTTTTCCAATTTCATGTGTGCTGATCTGTAGCTGTGTCCGTGGTACTGAAGTTAGATGTCAAGTCGGAGGGATGGAGGCTCAAGACGAGCCAAGACCACCAGTCGTACATGTCTTCCCCCAGTTCTGGATGGCTGGCCTGCGTGAGCTGTGCGGTGCCGTTCTGGACGTCTGACTCGAGAGGCAAAGGAGCGTCCGATGTGGACGATCTAGTCTTTTGTGCCGAATCGAGGGCAGTATTTGCTGTAAAAGGCTCTAAATCAACGTGCCCTCCTGTAGTTTGGCGTTGCGACAAAGTGGTGAGCGACTGGAACGGAGACTGAAGCCAATCATTGTGGTGCCCTCTACCCGATCTATCGGTGTCAAGCTTGCGCTTGATACGAGCACGAATGAGACTGACGATGCCCATCTCCTGACGAACGCAACGATTCGGGTCGACACCTTGTTGCTGTTGGTGAAGCTGTGCAAACTGCAAAAACTCGTCCAGAAGCGAGACTAGCTGATGCACTCGCTCCACATTGGGCTCAGAGAGCAGGCAAATGCCCAACGTCGACGTCGCATGAAAGTAGGGGAAGCGGCCGCCGACAAACCTGTCTGTGGCAAGGTGATCTGGCCACTCTAATCGTTGTCGCAGCTCTTGGCGCGCCTGGAAGTCGGCAACGGCTGCTTGAATCGCGGCTTGACGAGATCTCTCAAACCCCGGCTCTGCACTGCCTCGACGCAAATGAGGCAGATGGAGCGAGATGAGCACAAAGCGGTGTAGCGCAATCTTGCGAAACGAGTCGTCGTCGTCTTTGGCATGGACAGAACGCGTCGAGGTGAACCGCGTGTGGTCATCGTCCATGCTGTAGGGCGAGGGTAAAGAGTCCCGGAACGTCTGCAGCTCGTGATCGAGACGGAAAAGGGCGTCCGAATCCATGTCGTGCTGATCAGAGAGAAAGATGTGGAGCGCTTTGTTAACGATGCGACTCAAATCGTATCGAATGCGCAGGATGGCTGCGAGGTCAAAGTGAGTTGGGTCCAGATTGGCTGGTAGTAAGCGCTTTGGAGGAGCAGTGTCGCAGAACGAGTCGTGGATGAGCGGTGTCTGGCCAATGATGAGGCTGTGGAAGCTAGCTTCAAAGTAGAGATGCATCCAAATGTTTTGTCGCATGGCAGCCTCCCTGCTTTCGGCTTGGCTACGTTCGTCAGGAGCAGGACCGAGACGATGGAGACCCAGGATCTCTGCTTCTCGGATGGCGGATGCAAAAGAGAGCCAGCTTTCCTTGGCCTGACGTTGAAGCATCAAGAAGCGGGCCAAGAGCATGTAGGAGAGGACGATGAAAGGATCGTGACACTGGATGCTGGTGGCGAGCATCATGTTCGCTGCCATCGTAGGGTATGCAGGAGGAAGCGACGCCGCGCTCGACACACTTGCCACATGGAGTCTGGCGGTCGCACTTGTGTTTGCGACGTTGACACTCTGTGCAGCTGTATCGAACACGCTTGCGTCTCTTTCGGTGGCCTAGGAGTTGGAGTGCATCTTGCTGGACAAGCTGCAAGCTGTCTTGTTGCTCGGGCTGCGATGAATTGGATAGATGGACGTCGATGTGTACTTTGCTTTGTGCAGCACTTTCGGGAAACTGTTGATGATGATGTGTGTGCCATCAATCAATTTGCTGATGGTGTAGTAGCAGATCGACGAGATGAAGGAAGTGACAAGGGTCGCTTGCAACTCAGCAACAGTCAGCCAAAAGAACCATTCTCGGCTGACCTGGCTCAAAGGAAATCGGCGCACTTTCCCGTATGACACAGCCTGTGACTCTCTCTCTCTCTCTCTTTCTCTCTCTCTCTCTTTGTGGCGTGAATGCTAGAGGGAATCTATGCTGCGGACAAATCTATGTGATGTACAAAACAGAAGAGGAGCGTACTGTACGGTTGGGCTGATGCGAGTTGCTACAAGGAGCGTTCCAAGATCCAGTCGGTCTGTACGCAGCTGCCTACAGTGAAGTCGTGGTGGCCCACCCTTTCAAAGCCATGCGTCTCCAAGTAGAACTTGTGCGCTTTGAGATTATCTTCTCACACGCCCAGCCAGATGGCCTTGTACCCTTGCTCGACGGCATAGCTGAGTGCTTTGGTCATGAGCTGCGATCCAACACCGCGTCCGTGCGCCTTCGAGTGGGTGTAGATGCGCTGCAGCTCAATCGTGTCAGGCGGCTTAACCTTGAGACACGGCTCTTGCGAGGAGCGATTCAGCTGGACGAATCCAAGCAGCTCGTTGGTCTTGTCATGGCGTGCAACGTAAAAGAGGTAGGTGTGCGTATCTTGGATCTCGCTCTGGATACCATGCGTGCTATAAGACGTCTTGAGATAGTCGTCCATGTCCTGGGCTGGCATCGAGTAAGCAAACGATTCGAAAAACACGCTGCCACCCAGAGCTGCGATCTCGGCAGCATCTGAAGCGGTGGCTATGCTGATGGAATAGCTCATGGGCTCGACTGTTTAACAACCTGCTTGGTGTCAGTTGGCCAGCGAGATCAACGCTCAAGTCCAGAGAAAACGCACCTGTCATTGCTTTGCCTTGATTCGAGCTTTGCAAGTGTCTATGTGATGGTGTAAGTCAGACGCTGACTTTGTCGGATGAACAAAGGCTGTCTGTTTATGTGATGGCTGAGGCGGTTGTGGGGAACGGACAAACGTCAGCGATTCTGATAGGCAAAAAAACAACACTCTGACCGTTCGAGCGGCATGAACTTTTGACTTGGACTCTCCCCCCCCTTCCTTGCTTGTCCGCCCTCCCCGTTTCCGTGCCTGAGGCCCATGCGCACGTCGAGGGATGTTTGACATGACGCCGCCTGCTGCCTTGACTTTTTTTTGGTGTTTCCGGGCGTCGTTCTTAGCCGCCATAAGGTCCGATCGGAGAAGAGGAAGGCGGCCTTGGCGATGGCAGGGTCGGATTAATGCATGCAATTGCCAAAAGAGGCACTCCAGTTGGCCTTTCTCGAAGCACGAACCCTCTTTGCTCGAGCTGGTCCTGCTACAGTGTTGGCCTTTGCAGCTTGTTACGAATCACTGGTTCGCAACGTGGCTTTCACAGCCGGCGTTTCTGTCGGTATCCGGTGGCTCATTTGGGGAAAAGCATGTTTCTCTCTTGTCGCCAACACACCATCTGACCCCGTCTCCCTGTGGATCGGAAAATTGTTCGCTGTTGGTTCCAGTGTTGCTTTGCCAAGTATGTCCGCCTGGTCATCAGGTGCGTTGCTAACGGCACAGTTTCGTTATGCTTCTCGAAAGGTATAAGAAGGCGCAACAAAGCGCCGGTCTGAGCTGTCCCTTACCCCTATTGAACCATCAACCCTGTCGTTCGCCATCTCATCCAAAATTATCCCTGCAATGAAGCTCAGAGTCAGCCTGTCTAGCCCCGTGCTGGTCATGCCAAGCTCCAGTCGCCTGTACAAGCAAGAAATATCCGATGCACCTCCCAGCTACGACAAAGTCACCCTCAACTATGAATCAACCCCACTCCTGCCATCAACCTCTCCCCCTTCCTCGCACGCCTCGACATCCGCATCGTCACTCGACTCGCAAACTATCCTTCGAGCACACATCACGATCACCGTACCATCTGATCAGCAAGCAGCGCATGTGCTCACCTCGCTTACAGCCAGTCTCAAAGCGTTCGAGTCCCTTGCACACAACAATGGAGGTTTCCAACAGAGCCAACCTGTCGATCTGCGCGTTTCGGTGCCTCTCCCATCACAGCACGTCTCGCTCCTTCCAGGCAAGATGTACAACTTCCAAGCTGAGATCGTTTGTCCAGATGACATGCCGCCTAGTGTTCAGCTACCGGATGCAAGACTGCGATACAAAGTCATCGTACGAGCAAAGACCATCCCTGCCGTTTTCAGTCATTCGAGGTTGGCCTCCTTGCTGCGCGGTACCACGCTGACCGACTCTATCGATCTTACCGTGCTGCAAGCGGTCGAAGTTGAATCGCACGATGGGTACCACTGCAACAACAAGCGCATTTCAATCCAAGATATAGGTCCCCTCTGCATCTCCACCACCCCACGTTCACCCTGTATTATCGGCACCAGCACCACCATCCACCTCAGCTTACCCCATTCTCCAACCCACACCAGCAGCATCACCAACGTTGAACTCCGTCTCAGCCAAGATAGCTACATTCGTTGGCGAAATTCAACTTCCCCCAGTAAACCGGCTAAGATCCAGCGTAAGCCACGGGTCAGTTGGAAGCTACCCTTGCTATCCCCCCCTCCAACAACCGAGCATTCGACACCCGCACCTCACCCCCCTAAACTAACCCCAGCAACCACCACCTCCCAAGCACAATTTCACATCCCCCACCACCCCGAACTGCAACCTTCCACTCTCGCCAATTCCAACACGCTCATTCACACTTCTCACCAACTCAACCTCATCCTTCACTTCTCCGACCCTTCAACAAATCAACCGCGGTCATTCGAATGCTCCTGGCCTATCACTCTCGCCCCCTCCGAAGCCGGCTGTCAGACACTCTCAGATCGCCTGCCAGCTTACACGCCCGCAGAACCCACGCATCAACCCTCGTCAGTGACCCTCAGACCGGTGCTTGTATAACTGCACTGTATTGCCCTTAAACTGAAATGCCATTATAATGCAAAAGAAAGAAAGAAAAGCCTAGAAATCCATTTATTTTTGCAAGACCGCACACGAGCGAGATCGTCTAGAGCTCCCTAGTCTGTGACTCGAACCGCATCGCCAGAGGGTACCTCACCGACAACCAGGCACGCACATACTTGATCCAAATCCACCCGTCCTCCAACCGAGCTTCCGATGACGCCGAGCCGTGCTGCTTGAAGCCAAACACCGACGACGTGTTGAAAAACTCGAGCGTGGATAAGCTCTCTGCGGTAGCCGAGCGATTCGGCATGCGTGGCGTGACGTAGGTCTCCTCGAGGATGATCGAGTGGGTATAGCGCGAGAGCAGTGCGGTCACGACATCCAACCGCTTCTTGTCACCGTTCCCCGATGAAGGCTTGATCGAGATATCCACTTCTTGGAACGTCGATGGTGTCGGCAAGGTCGCGAGAGGTGGCATGACCAGATCCTCATCTGGCAAAAACGCCGATAGACCTTGAAGGCCAGATTTGCCCACCAGATGCAACACCATGCAGTCGCCACATGCGGGTGCCTGGTAAGCAACGCGCGCAAAGAGATCCGAGACGCTCGGCTTAGCATTGCTCCGTGTCGCCGTCAGCAAGGGTTCGACGCAGTGGAGCTCGAGCTTGCACGCTACCGGACCCTGCTTGGCACCAGCTGGATTCGCATTCGAGTCACCGTTGCTGCCGCTGCCGCTAGCGACTGAAGACTGGGAAGGAAAACGAGGTTTGTAGAGCGCAGACCCATCCACCGAACTCTGCAGCAACTGATGTGACAAGTGCACCGTCAGACCTGCGCGTCGCAGGTTGGCTGCCGCGGTCGACTTGTCGACCGAGTTACGAATCGGCACAGGGACGGCAGGGAAAGTGGGCTTGTCCACATGATCCGCGCCAAGGTCTCGAAGCAACGCTGCAGCTTCTTGATTCGAGTAGACACCATCCGCATCACGGTCGTGCTTTGCGACGAGGAAGGACCACAAGAGCGCCTCGCGATGTCTCTCGACCGTATAGTGAGCGTGCAGCGCTGCGAGGTCGACGGGGGTGCTGGCCGATGTCGAAGCAAAAAGGCTGAGCACCTTTGGCCACGTTTGTTGCATCTCTGCGACGACCGCTTTCGAAAAGGGCTGAGGCAGATCGAGCAGCTTCCTTCGTGGACGTGATCCGAACCTCTGGGTGAGAAGCGCATTGGCGCGGATGATGGGAGCATCTCCAGGCAGCGTGCCGACCGCATCGGGTTGTGTGGTGGGGATGTTGTCTGCTTCCGCTTCCGCACTCAGACGAAAGACGGAACCGTACAATGGCGACCAAAAGTCGGTCGACGAGACCTGAGCTGCAAAGATGTGATGAGGAGAGATGGCCAAACGTACGTCGGATAGCTCCGGTGCAACTGCAGCAAGCAGCAGCGAGGTGGATGCAGAGGTCGAGGATGCAACGGTCGATGCGTGCGAACCGCTGTCTTTGCCCAAACCGCTCTCGTCGGCACATGCGACCTGGCTGTGGTGGAGAAGCGAGGGAGGTTCATAGACTGGGTTGGTCGACACGAGCCAACAGGGACGCTGACCTGTGTGTGGAATCCCTTGACTGTGCGTGTATGCGTGTGTGCATGCCGAGTCGCTGCTCGCAGACTGCGGCTTGCTCGGAGCAGCAGCAGTGGTCGACGGAACATCCGGTGTGAGCAGAGTGACGGTGCCGAAACCAGATTGCATATAGCGCTGAGCTGATCGGAACGAGTAGCGGAGCAGATCCGAAGAGGCGCTGTGCTTCTTGTCGTTGCTCTGTGACGAGGTCAAAGTGGCATTGTTCCAGGTCCATACGAGGTCCAGTCGGTCCTGCCGTGACCAAAAGTTGGGCGGATTGTTGCATACAGTGCCTGTGCTGACCCACTGCGTCCAACAGTGTTGACGTCGTTGTTGCTGCTCGCCTGTCCATTCCGACGTCGACAGCGCGGCTTTGCTCCTGGATTGCTCAACGACACGGTGGGAGGAAAGATCGCGCCTATAGAAAGCAGTGGCGAGGAAGATGAGCACGATCGAAGCAGGTAGCGCCAGCAGCACGAATCTGGTGCGAAGGGCGCGTGCACATTGTGGAAAGCGTATGCCTGCTGGAGACATGATGCTTGGCGAGCCACCTACCGACGACAAGGTGGACCTTCGTCGATGATGGAGCTGATGATGCTGGCGATGATGGCGGTGTTGGTGGTGTTGGTGGAAGCGATGCTGCTTCTCTTGGTGCTGCTCCTGCTCCTGCTGTTGACGGTGACGCTCGACAGTCAGGAGGTGGTTGCGTCGCACCGGGCGAGTCGTCATGTTGATTGGACAGCTCGAGGAAGCAACTGCACTGAAGCTGCACTGGGACTGAAGCGGTGCCTGACTGGCTCGCCAACTACAAGTGTGGAGTGTGATGCGCCAAAAAGGAGACGGCGATGACACAGCAAACGGCAAAAGGGTCCACAAACCCAAAATGGCTTGGCATGCAAGGTCAAAATCGGATCGCCCGACCCAACCCAACTCTCAGCCGCGCGCCGCTTACCAGCAACAGGCAACTGGGACAATGCAATCAGGAACACAACAGCAGCGCCGCAGCGCAGCACCAGCCTGAAAACTGAGCAACGAGCTCCAAAGCAAAAACACACACAAAAAAAAATCAAAAATCAAAAATCTGAAGTTCGAAATCTGAGCGTGAACGCCGAGCGTCTGCAAAACCGGCTCGAGGAAATTACCCGCCAAAGTCAAATTCCCACAATGGCATAGGATACAGTACGATCAGCTTCGTGTCGAGCAAAACAGTGTCTCAGAGGTTACGAGCTTGATGGATAGATAACAAGAGACGTTTGATACAGATGACAAAACGCACAATACCTGCCAAAAACTGCACTAGCTAGGGAAAAAAAAAAAAAAAAAAAAAAAAAAAAAAAAAAAAGCGTATTGTGCTAGTCACTAGCTACCGAAACAGGTCGATTGCATGACACCACACAGCTTTGCATGCATCCCATCCTTGACAAAATCATGTGGTCGCCCGGCGATGCGGTAACTCTAGCTTGCGGTATCGGTCCCTACCTGCGTGATCCGCCGAAAGTCCGACGGATTTAGTATGGATAAGCGGCTGGCAACAAACAGCGCACATATGGGCGGAGTTGCGCTTTCTTCACCAGACCAGGAAGCTCAAGTGGTTGGCTGCCTACCCTTTTATGTTTTCTCGATGCAGTGGATTGGATTGAAATGAGACGGAGATGTACAGTATGTATGCATGCAAACAAGGCAAATGCCAAGGATGAGAATGATGAACGATAGGAACAAGAACAATGGGTTGATGCGGTACCAAACCGGGGTTGACAAGGCGAGATCTAATGCAGATTGTTTGCAGGCTATGACTTGGAAGCCGCACCAGCGCGGATATAGCTGTACGTGCTGACCATGACCAGCGTGCTGCCCACCAACTGACTCAAAGAGGGCCACTTGGAGCTCAGTACGCTCTCCAAGGCAATCGTCGTGATGATGGCTACGCCCGTGGCGAATCCCTTCATGATCGTGTCGGCGTATCGCAGCGTAGCCGAAACAACATAACCGCTGCCACCGCGCAGAAGCACCGTAATCCAAGCCAAGGTGGAAAAGTTGGCCAGCGGCGACCACTCTGCCTTGCTGATCGCTTCCATCACCACCGCCGCTCCCGCCGTGAGCAAGGCAAACGACGCCAGCTGTGCGTTGCGCACCGAAAGCGACACCGCCATACTCGACTTGAGTTTGGTCTCGATGTAGACGCCGGCAAAGCTACCGCAGACGCAAGCGAGCAAAACGCACGAAACTCCGATCGCCAATTGTGCGCCTGCGTATTGGTTCGCCATCACCTTAGCCTGTGCCATCAGTGCCGATGCCGACGACTCGGCGACTTGTACGCGACGATGCGAAAAGGGCGAATCCGGGCCTGGCTCCGTCTCTCCCAATAGCGCCACTGCATCCGCCAAATCTTGGTGCGAGACTGTTTTTTGCGTCAAGAAGACAACGCCGACGAGCAAGACAGGTAGGCACATCCATTGACGCTTCGAGAGCGTCTTTCCAAACAGATATACGCTGATGATAGCCGCCGTGACCAGTTTGAGCTGCGAGAGTCCCTGATACGTCACCGAGCTGAGGTGCGAATTGGCCGCCAATTGGAGCATGTTTTGACACACGTACACCAACGCAGGCACACCCATCATCCAAGCCGATGGGCAGTAGATCTCGCTGCAAACTTGGCGCACCTTGTCAACCAAGGATACGGTGCTCGTTGCTCTTGAAGGTGTGGATGGCGGTGTGGCGTCGCTCGAGCCGTCGTCTTGATCTTGCTGATCCATCTTTTCCGAAAAGAGCGGCAGCGACGCGCTGTCTTTGCGTAAAGTTGCTTCTCGCGACATGACGGCGAGTGTGAATCCCACCAACAACTTGAACAGCTCGGAAAGGAATACGGATGCTGCGATGGAATACCTCTTGTCCGAATCGACGCTCCGTGATCGCTGAGAGACGATGCTCGTAGCTGTGGTGAAACAGATGAGCAGCAACAGGCTCACCCACTTGCGGATTGGGTGATTTGGACCGTTGACTGCTTGCATGTTGGAATGGCGAGCCCCAAGGCTGGCTATGGGTCTTGATGCCATGATGAGCTGTATGTATGTGTGTGTGTGGGTATATGGGGGAGCCAGCAATCGTTTGCGTTGCTAGAGCCCGAGTTGTTGTCGAGCTACCTTGCGCTCCGTGACCAAGAGGATGAAGCAAAAACAGGATGACGATCAAGGCTGGCGTTGAGAGTGACGACGAGATGGAGGCAAGAGCACAAGGGACGAAAGCTTGGTTTTGTGCAACCAAGGCAAAGTAGCGGAGCTGGAAAGGACTGTGTGAACGGCGAAATAATCTGAAACGGCGCTACGTTATTGTTTTGTTTCTCTTGTCCTTCTTGGGCTCCATGCCCTTTCCAGTGGTGTATCCTTCTCAAAAGATAGCAACTCGATCAAAACAGCTTCTGATAGCCAATCCATGCAGTGCGGATCGCGTTTGGCCAGTGCAGTGTGTTAAAATTCCAACAGAGTCTCGAGGATGTAATGTCCAGTATGTGTGATTTGCATGCCAAGACTCTGTTGTGAACGGTTCATTCCGATAGTTCAAAGGGAGTGCTAACCTTGCTTTTGTCGCCGAGGTTCTGGCCACTGCCATGTCAGCTGGGGCAACTGGATGGTGCCTGAGCGGATCTCGAATCCCGAGCCAGGACGAGGCTTGGCGAAGCGTGTGCGAAAAACAGTGGCAATCACGCCAAAGCGCTTGCGCTTGCTCGCTGAACGCGGCTAGCGGCCATATGCATGCATGCCGGCGAGCGAGTGGGGGACAAAAGGTGGACGGCGAGTTGCCATCACGTAACACGGGAGAAGAAGCAGCTGGTCCCGTGTGCGGACGAACTCACAGACTGAGTCTCAGGCTCGCAGACGGAAGCTGTGGCTGCATGGTTGCACGCCGTGGCGACACGCCTTGATTTCTGTTTTTATATTTATTTATTTTTTCTTTTGGCCCGAGCTGCAGCTCCATGCCAGCTGTCCAACTCCGCCACTCGGGGTTCCCTCCTTAGAATATCTCGGTCGTAGACGCAGCACTGGGCACTGTGACTGTCAAACCCAAGTTGAGCTTCAGCATCGCCGTCCTCCGTGGTTGGCACTGGTGTGTAGTGTAGGTGCACCTTGTTCAACCTCGTTTCACAAGGATCGACCCTGCTCAGATTTTGCAAGCGCATGGATCGCAATGCCGAGAACATCCGCTCGAACGACTTTTTACTCTTTACCAAAACAGCGATCTGAGTCAAGTTTAGCGCCCAGTCCAACATCGCTACCGTATCGACACGACACGCCGGGTTGGTGCCGGCTCACACGGCACGTTCATGCTGCCTACCGGATAGCACACTTTCGATTTTCGTATGGCAGAGTCTGCCGAGAGCCAGGGCTTGCCACATGGCTCTGATGCGCACTTGCCTACTCCGCCCGAAAAAAACCATCTCGTTATCTTGGCCAGTCAGTCCCCATCCAAAGAAACAAACGGCTCCATCCTCCGACTTCCCACGCGATCATTGCAGCCTTGCTCAGGATACAGTATGCCAAGCCACACAATGCGATGTGATGCATTCATGCCCGACTCTATTCTCGACCTCAAAACAAGCTCAAACCATAACTAGCTCCAGTACGGCGCTTTGTTTGAGAGCCTAGCAGAGCCAACCTGCTCAAATGCTCTTCTTGCTGGCACCGCCCGAAAAGTGAATTTGAAAATGAACTCGAAACGACGACAACGGAACACGACGAGGCAACAGAGGCAACAAACGAATCAGAGAGCTACAAAGCCGTATGTGCGGTGCGGTGAGAGACAGTATACTGTAGAAGGATGCTGGCGAACTGTTAATGCGCGCCGCTCAATCCTCGCGACGGGCATGTTGCTTCTCCTCCTCGCTTTGAGCGGCCGCCTTGTGGTTCTTCCAAGCGTGGTACCTGTTCCTGATGGGTTCCTCGATCATAAAAGTTGTAAAAGTGGCCACCATAAAGGCAAGACCCGTAGGTCCCCAGTTGTTCACGGGCCAGCCGTGAAGCGCCTGCAGAGGGAACTGCCACAGATACCACGAGTACGAGATCCTACCGGGGAAGCGGAACAGCTTCGACTCGAGGATCGGGTTGCCGTAGATGCTGCCCAGCACAATGAGCACTACCAACAGCGCGGTCAGCATCTCGAGCCAGCTGCCCGTGGTTCGGAAGTCAAACCCAGTCCCCACCAGACCGTAGCCCCACATGTAGGTCATAAAGAAGAAGCTGAGCGTGCTCACCGTGCCCACCCACTTTCGCGTGCAGATCTCGGGAACGGGAAGCAATCGAGCCGAACATCCGATGAACATCTTCCATGCGTTGGCAGAGTATGCGTATCGGTAGTCGATGCCGTACATCCTGTCCGTGAGGAATGCGTAGCCGCTAAAGTCACGAATGTAAAAACCAACGAGGATAAGGAAGCCCATCACCAGCGCCCTGCGTTTGATCGAGAGCGGCATGACAAACGGAATGAGCAGCGACCAGAAGATGTAGAACTGCTCTTCGACGGCGAGCGACCATGTGTTGAGGTAGAGACCGGGGAACATGAGTCTCTTGTCTTTGGGCTGGAGCGGGTACATGTTGTGCACGTAGAAGAAGGCGGACAATGCGTCGGCCTTGAGCACGGTCGCGGGCACGCCGAGACGCAAACCGATCTTGGCCACAATGCCCACCATGAGCGCGAGTGCTGGTGTCAATCGAACGAATCGGTCCATGTAGAATCTTGGCAAGAAAGAGAAGCGCTGGAGCGACACCTTTTGCGATGCCGAAGTGGCGGGGACCGTGTCTTGCTTGGCTTGCTCTTGCTTTTCGATCTGCAACATGAGCACACCCGTGATGAGGAAGCCCGAAAGAACGAAGAACACTTCGACGCCCAGAGTGCCAAGCATCTCCTTTTGCGGAACCACGTGCGACACCATGACGAGGGCCACTGCCAAGCCTCGGAGACCTTCCCAGCCTGGAACGAATCCGATCTTGCCGAGCAACTTGATGCCGTTTCGTGTGGACGACTCGGACGCCGGAAGGGGCAGCATGCTTGAGGCTTCTAGCTTAGCTTGAGGTTCCAGCACCGGGCTTGCTTCCCGAGAGGAGCGATATGAAGGCGGCGACGAGAAGGTTGGCCTCGTCGTCTCTTCCGCCGAGGTTCGAGCGGATTTGAAAAGGTTGCTACCGCTGGCCATTGTGTGAGATATACGCGTCGCAGTGTTCGTCCAGATTGCTGCGCTGCGTTAGTGGTGACGACTCGCCAGGACGGTGACTTGGAGTTTGTGAGAGGGATCAAGAGCAAGAGAAAAAGGAGGAGGTGGGGGGAAGGCCAGAGGATGGTATCGAGACCGGAGGAGATGCAGGAAGGGAGGCAGTGATGGTAAAGGTAAGAAAGAAAGGTGTGGAAGGCTAGGACACACGAAGAAAAAGGAGCAAACTCAACCCCTCATCAAATATCCAAACGTCAAGACCAGCACACCTTTGCTTTTCATTGTTTTGAAGCCAGGAACTAGGCACACACTAGCTTCTACCGGCGGTGGCCTTTGTTCGTTTGATTCTCAACTCATGACAGGCTTGCTCCGCTGCATTTGCTTTGAGAACACAGGGGAGAAGTTCCAAAAATTCAAAGAGGACAGAAGGCAGCAAACGGGACTAGCGCAGCAGTCACAATAGCTTCGAGTGGCGCTGAGACGAGGGTTTCGAAAACTGAGCTTCTAGGCACACGATGCAGTACCTTTACAACAGTGGTCGACAGCCGCATCCATCCACTGGACAGCAACTTCCGAGCCGACAGCCAGCTGGCCAAGAGATCGGTGTGCAAGCTCAGTCAAAGCCCGTGGTACAGCGACAACGGACGAACAAAAAGTACAAGCGAGCCTTGGGAAAAAATGGAGAGCGCAAACGGAGGGTGAAGCGCATTGTCATGGCGAGCATACAATGGACAATGGACGGCACTTGCGAAAGTTTTCCCACAGAGTGTGAGAAAAGAGACGGTCGATGTCTTGGACCTGGGCGCGATCGTCGAGCATCAGACACGGGAAGCGGAGTACAGGAACACCGCAACGTTACAAGGCAACGTCGACGATCTTGCTCTCACTTGCACTCGGTCAACGTCGAACCAGCGAGATGTACTTCGGCATAGGGCAGCCAAAAGTTGACAATTAAAGAAAATAAAATATTTAATATTAATAAAAATGAAAATAAATTACAGTAAAAATCTCCAGTCGCATGAAAAAAGGGTCCGGATCTGCAGCAGGTAATGCCAATTTAGCGATCATGGCGCCACTAGCCGACTGTCCATGCGGCTCGGTCTTGAAGCAATAGAAAGAAAAAGAAAAAGAAAAGAAAAAAGAAAAGAAAAAAAGAAAAAAAAGAAAAAAGAAAAAGAAAAAGAAAAGAAAAGAAAAGAAAAGAAAGAAAAGAAAAAAGAAAATAAATTCAGTTTCTCGCATTTCTTTTGTCGTTGCATGACCGAGCCAGACGGGCCAGCAAGTCTGCTGCTCGACTGCTGTCCTTTCTTCCTCTTCTTTCTCCCAAGTCATCTTTTGGTTCTCCGCAAATGGCAAGTGGCCATTTATCCTTCCGCATCCTTCCTTCCTTCCTTCTCATGCGATGAACAGAAACCTCGTTGATTGAAAGAACACTTCCAAAAGGTGTGGCAACGCATCTAGTAAGCTGGCAGTCCGATCTCTGTTGCCAACTGAAGATATCTTCACTCATGTGCTAGTCAGTGTGAAAGCAAAGGTGACAGCCTATCTGACTTGATAACATGTCAAAACAAACAGGAAGAGTGGGAGCGCACCACTACCAAGCCAATCTTAGTGATACATGCACACTACTGCACTCTCCTGCACCTACGTTTATCTCGCCTCGGAGTCGTTGTCCATAGACACCGACCACAAATGCATCAGCGGATCGAAGCTTTTGGACCATCACACCTGGCTGCCACACTCACACGCAGCTGTGGTTGGATTCCCGCAGAAAAGCACAATGAGCTGGGCTTGGCATCGCTCTCATGACAGTCCCGTGCGAGCGGCAAAGTGGAACACAAAGGAGCCCTTTTGCACTCCTTTTTCTCACGAAGCAGGCCAACTCCACTTGGGCTTCGAGCAAAGATTCAGTTCTTGGCGGCGACCGTTTTGTAACGACTTTTTTGCAGACGTTCGTGCTCCGATCCTCCTTCTCTCCCACGCTCATCTGGTTCGAGATGGCGACAAGCATCTCTTCAAACGACGTCATGACCAGCCTCGATACCACCGTCTCGACCAACTCGTCGCGGTTGAGAATAAACGCTTTCTCTCCCAGCCTCAAGCAGACCGAAACCTTCTCTCCGGACGACCATCAGGATCAACAACAGCAACAGCACCGCCAACAACAGGCCAAACGGCCCCGACCCGACGACATGGTTCTACCCACATACACGCCGAGCTCCCGCTCTGCTGCAAGCATCAGCAGGATCAAGTGGACCGTGGTGGCAAGTCTTGCCGTTCTAGGCCTCTTTCTGCTGCTTTCCAGCGGCGCCAACACCTACGATTACGCATCGAACCGCTTCTATCTTTCGTCGTCCTCCCCTCTGACGTACAAGCCAGCCTCAACATCGATGGACGAGGTCATGGCCAAATGCGCGATGAAGGGCACACATCGAATCGCATGCAAGGTGCAACACGCCGCCGAGCTCGCAGAGCAGCTTGTTTCGCGTCAATCGCGCACACCACAGCAGGCTGTGCTCGCATACAAGCGTCGCTATCTTCGTACACCCCCGCGTGGCTTTGAGGCTTGGGTCAAGCTTGCTCTCCAACACAATGCTACCATCATCGACAACTATGACCAGATCGAGGTCGATCTGGGTGCTTTTCGTCAAGCGGGGCTGGTGGGCGACAAGCTCAAGAGCAGGATCCTCGAAGCAAAGTCGCAGCTGCCCGGGTACGAGTTTGGACAGGTCAGCATCGTCGGTGGCCAGGCTGTCGCTCTCGGTCCCGATTTTGGCCCGCTTTCGACCAACACGCTCATTGAGCTTCTGGAGCCTGTGCAGCACATTATTCCCGACGTTTCGATTCCGTTCAACTGGTATGCCGAGCCGAGGATGCCCCATCCCTCTGCGCATACCTCTATCGGTCCGCTCGAGTCCAAGAATCTTTCAGCAAAGGATCCCACCGACGCGTTGCGCAAGGCATGCCCGTCCAACCACCTGACGCCCAGGAGAGCCTGGGATTCGCTGCTGCCTCCGCTCGACTACTGCAGTGAGGACCACGAAGAGCTGGGAGGGCTGCATGGCTTTTTGCAGGCTCCTGGCAGCTTTCATCCGCTCAACAAGCTCGTACCGATTCTTTCGAGGTCCAAACTGTCCAACTTTGCCGACATCTTGGCTCCCAACGTCTGTTATGGTCACGAGATGTATCGAGGCTACCCGGACCGGATACCGTTCGAGTCCAAGAAGGATTCGCTGTACTGGCGCGGTACCACGACGGGCAAGGTGCAAACGCCTACTACGTGGGCGCGAGGACATCGACACCGTGTGCTGCGCTACGTCAAGCAGCTGCGCGAAGCAGCCAACAAGCTGACGAGGGGCGTCGAGGCGGATCCCTTTGACAAGATCTACGCGGCCAACAGGACCATTGCGCCCTCGCGTGACTCTGTCCACGTTGCAGGCAACACGCTGCCTCTGTTTGACTATACGGATAACTTGGTGGTAGCCGCACTCAAGCGACTGGGATACAAGGTGTTTGACGTGGCGTGGAACAAGTTTGTGCTGGCAGATGACGACACGTTGGCGTCGCTCGAGGCGAACCAAGTTACCACGGGCACGGAGGAGCGCAACGTGGTTTACGAGCACAAGTATACGCTCGACTTGGACGGTCAATCCATGTCGTGTCGTTTTTACCAGCTGCTCGCTTCCAACTCGGTCGTGTTGAAGCAGACCGTGTGGTCCGAGTACCACGACGACCGCCTCGTGCCATGGATCCACTATGTACCCTTGGACCTGCGCATCGAGAACCACGAGCTGCCCCTGCTGCTCGACTTTTTCATCAACCATCCTCAGGGTCCCAAGACGGCTGCCAAGATCGCAGCGGAATCCAGACGCTGGGCCGACACCACGCTTCGTCCCATCGACGTGTCTCTCTACTATGCTCGGCTCTTGATCGAGTATGCCGAGATCTACCAGCCGTCGTTCTAATGTTGAGCTTAGCATAGCATCATTTTTTTCAGGAGTACTGGCTCCAATCATGCACTGTACTTGTATCCTTCTGCAACCCTCCATCATAGAGTCTTTGATCATCTGTTGGTGTGATAGTAGCGAGCAGATCCGAGGGACGTTGTTGACGACAGCCTGTCTTCTGAGCGAGAAAGTCGAACTATCCCTCCAAATAAAAACAAAAAATAAAAATGAAAATAAAATACAATTTGAAGAATGGCGCATAAAACGGTGGCACTTCGCCTCGTGGCAAGAGTTTGGCCTCCTTGACATGTATTTAATTTTCTAAAAACAAATTGACGTTTAATCCGTTCAACGTGTGAGAGACCAGTGCACTAATTTAATTTTAGTGAGTTTTGTTCACACGCGAAAAAAGGACAAAAGGCCAAGTGAGACCAGAAAAGAAAAAGAAAAAAAAGAAAAAGAAAAAAAAAGAAAAAGAAAAAAAAGAAAAAAAGGTACTGACCGAGGCCTAATTGATCGTCATGCATACATTCAACCATGTCGACAACCGCATGCATCGGCCCACATCTGTCCCCCCGAACCCTGCAGAGCACCAGTCTCTTGATGCTCGTGCTTATACGAGACTCTCCTGATCTGCGATCAATTCTCCCTGAAAAATCCTCTCTGTCACCTGCCCAAAAGGATGTCAGCCACACACATTGGGGGCTCGAATAATAAAAAGGTGTGAGAGAATATCCGCTGCGAGTTGCAGGCACATACAGTAGATCGCCATTGTTTTGCTGGTTGGCCTTGGGGGGGAAAACTTTGTTACGAATCGAGGCTGCCTTGTTTCACCGTGACCCTGCCGTTCCTTTTGGGGGGAATCAGCTGAGAGCGTGTGTTGATGTGAGGATGCAAGCCACGCTTCGTCCGGCCTGCGCAAGGTTAATGGGGGCTCGAGCAATTTTGACCATTTGCTGCTCGAAGCCAATCCTACTGAAAAACTGAGACCTGCCTTTTTCTTAGCCTGAGACAACACGGAGTACCAGTGCAGACGGTAAGGCCAAGCCGATGAGTACTAGAGTTACTCGCTCATCATCATTGCAGTGGTGAAGCCCGGATTATGAACAAGTTGTTGTAGCCGACCGCTCCGCGTGGCAAGCCAGCAAAATGCATTGTGCAGAGAGACCCTGTCTGGTCCTTCAAAACAAGCCGCCGATCTTTTGCCGGCTGACCTCCTTTCCCCCAGCATAGTCCGCATCATCTTGCTGTTGAGCTTCCCGTGCCGGCTCTTCCCCCCTTCCCGAGATCAGATGCCGACAAGGATCGAGAGCTGCTACAGTAGATCAGCGGAGGTCCTTCCTTTTCCTTTTGCTGTTTTCATCCGGCTCACTCTTGCCCGTCGATGTTATCCGGTGTTTCCTCTTCTTCAATCTCACCACCATACTTAGACCACACTTCTGGAAGACGATTGTTCCCCAAGTCGATTGCTTGATCAAACGCTATTCGACTGGATCACCACTTTGGCTCATCGCTGCCACCTTTCAGGACCACTTTCGACCCACAAGAGCAGGTTATCATGTTCGGCTCGCTCACACCTCTGATTCTGGGCATCAGTGGCTTAAAGTCCGGCACGGGGATCGTCTTTCACCAAGCTTCCAAACATTCAGCATACTCGCCTTCGCTCACGGTGTTGCTTTGCGAGAGCATCAAGATCGTAGCCTCGTTTCTCCTCCTCACACGCGCACTTCATAAGGAGAGGAGAAAACTCGATCCAGCCTTGGCAAATGGTGATGGTTACTCTCGTTTGCAGGCCGAGGATTTTGAGGTGCAGGATGATGACGAGCTCGACAAGGAGACGCCACGAGCTGCGTTCCCGTCGTTGCTCGAGGAGGGTGGTCACAACCCAACCAGGGTTCCATCGACGCTGGTAGAGCACATCCTCTCTCAAGTCTTCCAGCTTCAAGGTCTCAGGCTCGTGATACCAGCGCTGATCTACGTGATCCAAAACAACCTCTACCTCTACGCTGCCTCTGAACTCGAACCCGCTTTCTTCCAAGCGCTTTGGCAGATGCGCATCCTGATGAGCGCCACACTCAGCTGGGTCGTGCTCAAAAAACGAATCCTCCCCATCCAATGGCTATGCATCCTCGGCATCTTTTGCGGTGTCATGCTCGTCAAATCCGCCACCACCACCACCTCACGCGCTCCCTCCTCCTCCGATGTCGATGCGGCACTCACCCCCGCCAACGCTTCATCCGCAAAGACGCTGACGGCATCGTTGGCGTTGTGTGCGGCGGCGGCGTTGAGCTCTACAGCGGGTGTGATTCTCGAATTCATCTTTCGCGATCGAAGCGTCAATCTGTGGGCTTCCAACGTTCAGCTCTCGTGCTTCTCCATCCTACCTGCGGCGTGCATCGTGTTCTTCCGTGACGCTTCGCATCTGGGTCCGGTGCTGCACGATCTTCGTGCTAGTCCGTGGCCGATGGGGGTGGTTTTTTGCCAGTCGTTTAACGGTATGATGATCGCAATGCTGTTGAAGAAGGCGGGTGTGATTATCAATGATTTCACCTCGGCGGTTTCGATCGTGTTGACGTTTGCGTTGAACGAGATGCTTTTTCCTTCGTCGAGCAAGATCGATGGTGCGATGGATGTTGTGCTTGTGGTGGTGGGAAGCGGGGTCATTCTTGGCTGCAGTATTGTATACAATAGGCATATGCCGGAGGCGCCAAAGGCAGAGCAGGTGGTACCGATCGCGACTCAACAGAGCGACGAGGTTAAAGGGTTGGAGCTCGAGTTGGAGCCAACGTACAGCGCGTCGCTCTCATCATCATCCTCTTCTTCCATGTCTTCTCCGGCTGCGTCTTCAGTTGCAACCCCTCTACGTGGTGCACACGTGCCGTACTACTTTGACTTTCAAAAGCATGACAAGCAAGAAGAGGAGCCCATACCGCTTCTCGAAATGCAAGATCGCCACTCGCTCAAAGTGTCTCCTTCTTCGTAATCTTTTCACTTGTTATTCATCGCTGTTTGTTTTGCCGTTGTTTACTACCTGCATTGTCTGTCTCGTTCCGAATGTCATGGTTTCCTTTTGTGCGTACTATTGTGGCTCTTGTATTGCATGGCGTTGGCGTTGACTTGAGTATGGGTCGCTTCTTTTGATTACGGCGCGCGTGACCAGGCTCACGAGGGTCGATTGTTTACATGGCCCACAAGCCTCGATCTAGCACATCAAAGTCAAGGTCCGATCACCAGATTTGCATCAACCCATCGAGACAGCGACACACATCACACAAGATCCGACGCACAAGCAAGACGACGCACCTGAACCTCTCTCCACGATTTGCAACGAACCCAAACAACACGAACACCCTACTCAACATCTCCATCTAATCATGACCAATAATATGAGCCAACTCTAGCATCTGGCGATACGTATACACACTCAGATCAACCTTTCTCAACGCACTACCTGCCCACTCCTTCGACTTGTCCGCCATCATCTTCCCCAACAACCTCCCCTTCTCATGATTCGCGAAAAAATCCACCAAAACAGGGATCTCCTCCATGCTCATCGAAACGGGCACGTAGTGGAGCCAGGGTACGATGCGGTCGTCGTGCCATTCGACGTAGACGGTCTGTTTGAAGACGAGGCTGTTGCTATCGAGCATGCGGTAGAAGCGGCAGGACATGGAGTTTCCGTCGAGGTCCATGAGGAATTTGTTCTGGAAGGCGGTCTGGGGCGGTTGGTGGGCGGCTAGGGGGATGGTGGATTTCCACTCTTGGCAGAATTTGGGTAGCGCATCGCAGTAGTGAAGGTCGACAAAGTTCATATCGATCGAAGTGGCGTCGAGTCTGGAGAGCGCCGAGAGCTGAGTATTGGAAAAGGTCGTTGGCATGTTGGGCATGTTGATGCGGTTGTAGTCTGCTGGGGTCAAGGTGAGTGGGGTTGCGGTTTTGACGCGTGCAGCGAGTTCGGTGGCTTTGTGCTTCATCTGGTGGGCCATCATGATGAGACGCGCGCGTTGGTTTTGAAAGGCGAATTGGAGATCGGTCCTGCTGCCCGTGTTGCTGCCACGCCAGTAGAGGCTGGTTTTCTTCTGCGAGTAAGGGATTTCGTCCTTGAAGAAGGTGTTGAGTCGGTAGTTTGGATTGCCGTAGCACCAGGATGCGGTGGTGATGTCTTGGAACGTCGAGACGCGTGTAAGGGAGAGGACGGGGACGGTAGAGTTGATGCAGGCACCGTACATGTGTGTTACACCGTGCTGCTTCTCCCAATCGTCGTAGTTGGTGCACATGTTGACCGAGGGTCTGTCGCTGGTAACGTTGGAATCGGTGACCAAGTTTCGAGGACAGCCGCTGCTAAGATACTCCCTGGCGTCTGGGACACCGCTCCTGTAGAATCGCTTCACGTTGGGCTCGTTGAGATCCTCCACTCCCGCCTTGGGTCCACAGACCTTCATGTTGTCGTCCCAGTTCTGCAGCACGCTGAAATTCGGCAGCTTGTCCAGGAACGGCGTCATGATCTCTCGAGACGTGCGAACCAACTCCCACTCTTCCGGAGCTGTGCTTTTCAACGTACCGTTGACAAAGTCCCACTGGTGCATGAGGTACAGATCGTGTTCTCGGGTACTCTTCATGCGTTGACGCAAGATGTGAGGTGCATACTGTCGCAATGGAGAGAGATCCTTTTCGAGCTGACCGTAATCGTCGATGATGGGGGATTTGTTTTGCTGGGCGAATTTGAACCAATCTTCGAAACCGGGTGGCGGCTGGCGGTTGTACTGCTGCACGTAGCGAGCTTTTGCCTCTTCGTAGGTCTTGGATTGTCTGGACATCATGGCGTTGAACTTGCGCTGCGCAAGCTCCACATGGCAAATAATGGCATCTGCTCCACCTTCGAGCACGCTGAGACACTGACTGTCTTCGAGCCCATTATGGCTGACAGCTTGTGCTGGTTTGTCTTGTGTCGGACTTGGTGGTGTTCCGGGCAACTTTGCGTCCGCGTCGAACCAGGGTTGGCTAGCAGGCTCTACCGCCTTGTCGCCGGGGCTGGCTCCCGTCTTGACAGTAGCCACCGTTGAGGTAGAAGATGTGAAGAGAGCGTATGGAACACCGATGAGAAGAACGAGGCAGATGATCCTAAACACCTTCCTCTGGGTGGGAGTGCGCACGAGCCTGTGCAACGCCATGCCTCCGTCTGGACTGTAGAGCGGAAGGGGGCGGCCAGACTCATTCGGCGTACCGGGAGCAAGAGCGTATCCACGCAGACGAGCCGAAGTCTGGAAATCGAAAAGATTGAGCACGCGCTGACGCATCGATTGGGTTTGGCTGCCAGATGGATTCGCCCACGCAGGTTGCTCTGGGATGTAGCTGGGCGAAGGCGGGTAGCTCGACGCAGAAGACGAGGCCAAGGACTGCCTCTTGTCCATCTCGGTGCTGTCGTTGTACTTTTCCATCTTGAAGGCGTCGCGCGATGTCGTCCGATGGAAAGAGTTGGGACAATGAAAGATGGTGAAGGAGGATCAAGAACAACACAGACACGAAGTTGGGGGGAAGCGTAAACGTTGATTCGAAACCAGTCAGCGTGGAGGAGAACGCTCTCGGGCAGGGTTCACTACCCGGCTGCACTCTACGCATAGGCGAGCTGTTGAAGCTTTCGATGAACAAAAAGTAACACGGCCAACACATGGCCGTCATCGCGTGGGCATGAGGGTTCAGAGCTTCTCAACTTGTAATGATGGCGGGCCTGCGAATGTGCACGAGAGACTTTGCACTCACCACTCGGTGGACAGTGGAAAGCCGAGGCGGGATAGTTGCTGAACTCGTACACTCTCCTACAGTAGAACAAACTGAGACAGATCGACAGGAGTGACGGTCCCGTCCTTTCCCCTCTATGCAAGACTGCAATGTCTGCTTCTCGCCTGCATTTTTGCTGCTCGGACAAGATCAGAGGATGTGAAATCCAAATGCAGCTGACGTGGCAATGCAAAGGCAGCTAGCTCACTGTTACTCACGATTGGCAGTCAAGACTTTGCCCAGTCAGAGGAAGCCATCGTCCCGGCTCGGCGAGACACAAAAGGCGAAGGAAAACCGAGTTTTGAGAGAGAAAGAAGCTTACCATTGCCACTTCTCCCACACACGAAACCGCTTTGAGAACAATAAGGCGGCCGACGATGCAACAGTTGTACTGTATGCCAGCTTGATCAAACGCAGCCTGCTGGCCCGGCCCGAGCTTGAGAAAGAAGAAAAATTAGCTGTCAAAAACAGAAAGCGGCGGTCTGCGATTTCCTTTTTTTTTTTGTTAGACCCACACTCCCGTTCTATAATTAAAAAAAAAAAAAAGGACGACGAAACTCCGAGTCGGCGATTCGATTATCCTAATTTGCCCAGACAGAGAGGAAAATAGGCCAGATAGGACATTAATATTTAAATAAATGGAAAAGAGTCGGTTTTGAAATCTCCTTTGCTTTCATTTCGAGTAAAGACAGTGGTAACATAACAGCTCCATACACGACCAACCCATCGGCCGGGAAAGGGGACTCGATCATCGAGCCACACCTTGAATCGGCAACGGTGCAGGAATCGGCACGTTCCAATCGGCCTTCCCCGCTCCCTGCGTTCTTAGATAGGTCCTAATCCAACTTCGTTCCGCTCTCTCCCCATCTGCGCCCGGTCTGTTCTTCCAGCCTGCCACCACTTTTTGCATTCGCTGCGGTTGCAGCACGGTCTTGAGCGGCGGAGGTGGGAGTACGATGTTCGAGTGGATCAGGGGTGCGTTTTCGATGAGAGCGGCGGCGGAAGCGTGTTTGGCCTCCGAGGTTGCGGATTGGGATTGGGTGGATTTGAGCGCTGTGATTGCGGAAAGGCGCGATCGGAGTTTGTGCATGTTGAATGGCGTTGGGTTGGAAGAGGGTGTCGGTGGCGGGGTTGATGGTGGGGTGGTGTGGGTGGGTGGGTGGGGTGGAGAGCTTGTCAAGTAGACGTCGGATTCTGAAGCGTTTCGTGGCGGATAGTGGGTCGATGTTTCGAAGAACCTCTTTGATGCGCTCCTTCAGGTAGATTAGCTTCTGCTTGAGGGTCGCATCTTTGTCGAGCTTGCTCTCCGCGACCTTCCACTTATCCGGCTGTAAGACCTGCCTGGTGAATCCAGCATCCTCCGTCTCGGCCACTCCATCTTTGAACCCATGCTGCAACTTCCACTCCACCTCCTCCAGTCCCTGTCGCTGATCGAATTGCGTTACCAAATGCGACTGTGCTCGATCCATCAGCTCATCTTGCAGCGCTTTTGCTCTCGTCACTGCCGACCTTGTGGTGTAGAGTGATGTAGAGTCAACGACATGCTTGGCAATCGCGATACGTGCTTTCTGCGTAGTGGTGATGAGCGATTTAGCTGAATCCTGCGCTTGAGCGACGTCGTGGCTGATAGGGGTGAACTCGATCTGTGCTGCTTTCAGGATGCCGTCGAGCTCGCCGGTCGCTTGTTCAGCGAGCGGAGGGGGAAGCTCGATGGCTAGCAGAAGCGGCAAAAACGCCGCAGCAAGGAGGAGGAGGTGAAACAATGCTGGTGGCCACATGTCGTTTCTCCGAAGCTCTCCTCGACTTTGTCAAGCGTCTTGCTGTGTTGTACGAGCCGCTGCTCCGTCGACTTGTGCAAAAACCTGCATGGAGCGTCGATCGATTTGTACAGCACCGAGCCACGACCGGAGAGCGACACCGTTTTCCGCGTTTAAGCTCGATGCTGATGAAGATAAAAGCTAAGATTCGGACGGGTCGCTCGTCGTGTATCAAGCTCGGTAGCTTTGAGTCAAGAAGCAAAGTTCGAAAAGCCTGCGAACATCTCATCCTCGATGTGTCACTCCGAGCTCACGCTTAGACACACGGCTCCCCACGCACGCAAAGTGGGTTGATCGATGCACACTTACAAACTCACGCAGAACAGAGGGGCTCTTACAGTACAACTTCTTGCCTCCGTTGAACGCTCTTTATTTCATAATCATCACAGAAATCGAGCTTCGACCAAGCACCACACGTACTGTACATCGCGTCGCCACACAATAAACCATCCCACTTAGACCTTCGCCACAAAAAAAAAGGCGCCGAGCAGACCTGGCTTCAAAGTTTGGCTCACTCGACCACCGCTCTCTTCTCATCTCTCGTGTGACGAGCTTAGTGGTTAGGGGTTGGCGCGCTTCGAGATCTCATCTCGCTGGCCTGTTCTTGCGCGCTATCTGGTCGTGGTGGGTCGTGAGGTAGAGTCTAGACTCGCTGGAGCGGCGTAATCTGGCGTTTTTTGGGTTCGCTGCGTTTTACTGTTTCCCACCACTTGCGCAGCCCAAAGGGGAAGAAAAAGGCCCTGATGGGGATGTTTGAGGAAGCAGAGATGGAGTGTAGGCGTTGATGGTCTGCAAAGGGGAGACAGTTGTGAGGGGGTGTCGATGGGGATTTGGTGTTTTCGGACCAAGTGTGTTGTGCTTTTTGGATGTAACCGTCGAGGCATAAATAGGCGACCTACAGCGACGCTGGGAAGAGACACAACAAGCATCTGCTCATCCTGACGACCATCCGCCCTATCTTCCACTTACACCTTTCAAGTTAACGATGATGAAGAGCAGAATCCTCCTCAGCGGATTTCTCAACCTCTCCCTGTTGGTGCTCGTCTTAATCGGCCTCAGCTGTATGGCAGCGCCCATGGGGCCAACCGACACCGCGCCTACCTCGATCGCCCCGCAGCACATCCGCGACCTATCAACAGAAGACCTATTCAAAACAATGATCATCCACGATACCTCTCTGCAAATCCCCACCACGACCCCCCCGCTTCCCCCACCAGTCACAGCAGCATCCCATCGACGTCGTCCGAATCCAACAGCATCAAGGTCCTGGAATTCCTCCGTCTACCTTCGTGGCTGGACTACCCCGTAACCCAACCCAACCTCGTCCGATTCTCCACCCACGCCCCGCCCGTGCTGGTTTCTCACAATCCCAGCGATGTCACGCGATCCATCGAATCACACGCTTTCTACACCTACTACGTTCGTCTCAATCAGAATCACGATGCAACGAGACCACCAGCTACGGGTTGGGGCTATTGGGTTCGGGATTGGTTTAGTCAGATTTCGGCTAATACTCGGGCAGATACGACGCAGCAGGTGGCAGAGGAAGGTAAAGCGGCGAAGAGGAAGGCGAAGAAGTGGGCGTTGGGGTTGGTGGAGGCACAGGGTGGGGATGGGGGACGGTGGTGGATGAGATTGAAAAGTCGTTGGAGAAGACGTGGAGCTCGTGGATGGTTGGGTTTCGTGAAGCTACGGGTTATGCGGTGGCGCCGTTGGGTCGGGTCAAGCCCAAGATTCTGCGTCGTCGTCGTCGCTAGGGATCTGACGGATTGATGTTCCAGTGCTCAGCTTCCAGATTGTATGCCAAAAGTGTCTGAGTCAATACGAGTCTGTACGATGCTAGCGTTTGATCGGTGAAACAAATGTGGGTGGCATTCTATAAAGCATCCGTAACGGGACACTCCTTTTGACATTAAACAAGCTGCATGTCAGAGCATCTACCAACCCCAACCAGGTCTCTGAAACGCATTAACCACCACCCCATCCGTCCTCACCATCCCGCCCGTTCCAACCGCCCTGACCCTCTTCCTCGCCTTCTCCACCGCCTCGACCTCTTTCTCCTGATACGTCTTACCATACCTCAACACCACACTCAACCTAGCCTGCGGATGATGCTTCCTGCCCATCCTCGCTCTACCCTTGATATCAGCCCTTGTCAGGTAAATCCCTTTACCCACCCATGCCTCGCTGACCACCAAGCGGGGTACCTGCATGCCCTTCGCTTCTGCGTGGTCTCTCGCCAACGCCAAGGTGCTCAGTACACGTTTGGCGGCGCGTTTGGGAGAGAACTGCATTTGTAGGATGGCGTAATCAATGGGCTGACCGCTAATTTGGTTGGCCAACATCTGCAATTTGCGAGGGGAGATCTTGAATGCGGCGGTAGAGTACTTGTGTTCCAGCGCTTCACCGGTGAGCGGGTCTTTGGCGTTGAAGCGTTTGCGCTGTTGACGGATGGCAATCTTGGCAGAGATACGTTGCTGCTTGCGTTGAGCCTGTTGGGAGAGCGGGAGGGATTCAACGTCGTCGAAGAGCGGGGTGCCGTCAGGGGAGACGGATGCCATGGCCGAGTCTCGACGGCGTTCAAAGTCGAGTTTGTTTTGTTCTTCGGGGAGAACACCGCCTCTTTGACGGCTCTTGGTGTAGTTGTCGCCGAGGGCTACTTTGGCAAGTCGGTCTGTGATGTTGGAGAGGAACGAGGTGCGTGGTGCCGAAGACGAGACGCTGCAGGAAAATGAAACATCAAGAGAGAAAGTCAGCTTCTGATTCTTTTGCATTGGTGCCTTTTGTAGGATTGTGCCAAAAAACTCACCTTCGATGCGACACATTAGGAGAAACGAGAGCCGAAGTGGACGGTTTGGTGCGGGCGGATAAAGACGAGCGCAAGAGGTGTCTCGCCGTTCGACCGGCAGTATTTGACGCCGACATGGTGTGTAGGTGTGTTAAATCAATCTGTATGCAGTTCTTTGCGTGTTCCTCTGAATCCGTATACTGGCAGCGGTGGTAGTTGCAGCGAGAGAATCGAGAATGATGGTGATGATCGTGATGATGAGGATGATGAGCAAAGAAAGCGCAACTTTCTTCCAAAATGATTCTTTCCGCTCTTTCCCTTTTGCACGTCACGTGCCTTGGCCCAAGATCGGCGATCTTTTTTTCTCTCGTGACCAAGTCAACCTTTCGATGTAACATCGAGAAAAAACGAGCTCTGCCTCGCACAGCCTTTCGCAGTTCTTGGCACCACACAGACCATCCCTCACCACCATATCATCGACCCCTCACCCCTTCTCACACTTCCATCACACCGCAACGCAGCTCGACAAAGGATGGGCTCCTGTCTCTCGACAACCAAGACCTTCCAGGGAGAAGGACAAACGCTGAACGAACCCCCACCTTCCACCGGCACCGCTGCTACAAAACCTAGTGGAGGTCAACGACTCGACGGTGGCACCAACACCACATCCCATCCAATCGCAACCGAGGCCGGTGGTGCGGGAAGTACATCAGCAGCAGACAGAGAAGTAAGAGCAAGAGCGGCTGAGCAGAGGATGTCCCAACAAGCGGCGAAAGGCAATCCGAACCAGGGCAAACTAAGTCAACAGTTGAACCAGCAGAAGCAGACAAATCCCCTGCAAGAGTCTGATCGGCAGCCGGAAAGAGTCGTCGTACGTATCAAACCCCCCCCCCCCCCATCTTTGTCAAGCCACCAAGCAGAAACTGACATGCAGAACCTTTTCACTCCTACTCGTCTCAATCAATCTTTCAGTGGGATTGACCGGTATCATTCCAGACACCCTCACCCCGCTCGCACCTGTATATTCTATACCCCGCCTCATGACGCTCACTTCATCCACATAGATACAGTAGAATATCACACCGACAGAAAGACAAGACAGCGATAGAAGCTGAGAATCTTTTGAAACTGAGGAGAATGTATATGCTGAGTGTAAAGAGTCGACAAAGAATGAAATGCTGTAAGAGAAAATGCTATGAATGAGAGGCAAATGTAGATGCAAGAGAATAGAGAAAAGAGAGAACAAAGACAATCTATGCAAGAGGACGAGTCGTCAACCCGTCCTCGTCTATAACGATGTATGCTGAAGAGAAGGAGCAGATCAAAGCACTATTTTGAGAGGAAAGAAGTGTCCAGTGAAAGATATCGAATGGAAAGAGTCGAGGGGTGTCGATTCAGAAGCTAAACAGTCCACCACCGTTCCTCACCTTCCTGCCGCCCAGCAAGTACGACAAAACAGTGGCGGCAAACAGACCGACGGTCAACCCCAACGCCACCTCAACCAGCGACTGCGCCACCGTGAAACCAGACGCAAACGCCGAACTCGAGTCAGAATTGTTGGCAAAGTTCAACAATCCACCGCCGTTGGACAGACCCGAAGGCAGCTGATACAGGATGCCGGGAACGGACACGACAAAGCTTCGACCGTCAAAGATGCGACCGTACAAGTTGGCCATGATGCCCACCGCCAGCGATCCGAGCGCCGCCGTCACGTCCTGACGCTTCGAGAGCGCCCTCGCTTTGGCTGCAAAGTGGTTGCACGCCCATCCACCGCACGCGATGAGCACCATGACAGGGAACTCTTTGCGTGTCACCTTGGCATGGTTGCGCAACGACAAGCAGATCGAGTAGGCCGGCGCAGTAAGCACGGACCACACTTCGCCCACATCCGACTGCCACCACCTCTCGTTGGTGTGATTGCCGCAGCTGTTGAACCCTTGCGTGTCCGTGTTGCCCGAGAACAGCTGCCAGAACGACACGCCGATCGAGATGCCAAAGCCGAGGAAGAGCGAGTAGATGATTGCATAAACCAACCGCACCGAACCTGCAATCAAGTTTTTCGACTGCAGCTCGAGCGAGCCACTCAGAACAATGAAACCGGGCAAGATGAGCACGATCGAACCTGAAACCACCGCAGCATAGCAAAAGTAGCCGGTACTCTGCACCGCCGCGGCGACAAACGAGTTGAGCGTGGCAAAAACAATCTCAAACACGTTGCTGTACAGCTCGGTGGTGATGATCGACTGGCAGTAGACCAAGAACGCGCCGAGCGGGAACGCCATCACGGCGTCGATAAAGCTACCGTTGAAACCCTGCGGACCGACACAGATGAAGGCCGAGGCAAATCCGCCGATGAGCACCATGGGCCAGCGTCCAATCAGCGGCTTGCGCCTCATGAGCTCATCGAGCTGCGCGGACGCCTCCTCGACGCCGATCTTGTCGTGGATGACGTTCCAGTAGATGGTGTGCATGTCCGTGAGCTTGGTCAGGTCGAGCGCCGACGTCTGCTTGATGAACTTGGTCTCAGAGGTGTGCGTAGCGTCGTCGCCAAAAGCGATGAGCATGAGGTTGGGCAGGTAGATGCAGCGGCAGTTGATCTCGAGCACTCGGCCCGTCTGCTGGATCTGCGTCTCGATGCGATGCGTAGGCGCACCAAACATCATCAACGCACGCGCCAGCTTCATGATGAATTGCTGACGCTGCAGGATGGCGGCGACGTGCATGGTGATGAAAATTTCTTCCTTGCGCTTCTTGTCCTTGGCGCGCTTCTTGAGCTTGCGCTGCCACTCTTGCTTGTGATAGTCCGAGTGCATCTTTTCGGCGTCAGGGCCAAAGTAGTCCGGGCCCATGCCGGCGTTGACGTCGGGCGTGTTGAGGTTGGAATGCGTGAAGGCGCGCGACATTGCTCCGGGTAGCAGGTGGTGGTGCCTCTTACGAGGGCCGTTGCCGTCGACCGAGCTGCCGCCCGTCATGGTGCGCGAGGGGAAGTGCATGATGGAACTGGCTCGCTTCTTGTGCGGGGTCGCATAGCCAGAGGCGGGAGGTGAGTTGGCCTGCGTCGAGCTGTCGCGACGCTCGGCGCCATCGGGGCTCGTGGGCAACGAGTGAGAACGCGAAGCGAGCGGAGAGGTCACATTGCTGGGACGGTACGGCGCGGGGGCAGCGTCGGCGACAATCTGGGCGGTGCGCTTAAGCGTCTTGGCGTTCATCTCGGGCAAGAGGTAGCGATCGAGCGAAAAGCCGGGACGCTTGGGGTTGGGACCGAGCTGAGCATGCTGTGGCGAGACGGCGCCGATGAGGTTGCCCGTGGTGGCAACGAGCGCACCAAACACGCCTGCATCGCTTCTAGCAGCCTTGGGTCGCTCGTCGAGCGCGCTCTCGATACCCGTCTCGTTGGCGACGCCCCGTACCACCTTGGTCGAGGTGTTGAAAGCGACGTTGCCGACCTTGGCAAACGTCTGGGCGAGCTTGGGACTGGGGATGCTGATGGACTGGAGCGACATGCCGCGACGCTTTTCGTACCCTTCCATCTTCCTCTGGAAGCCGGGCGAGTCCATCTTGGCCTTGACGTGATCTGGCGTTTGCGGGACGAGTGGCCTGCCGTCCTGGTCCATGTTGTACTCGCTTAGGCTACCGACGGAGCTGGTAGCGGCGCTCTTGGACGAGAGTTCGCGCTGCTGCTGTTCGTAGAGACGCAGCAGGTTGCCGAGCACACCGCCCGAGGCGACGGGACGAGCGTCGAGGTTCATGGTGGTCTCCATGGCATCTGGAGTGGATGCGCCCGTGTCAGGAAGGTGCGAACGACCGATGCGATCGAGCGCCTCCTGTCGCTGCTGCGAGAGCTTGTGCTGTTTGACGAGACGCACGGCTTCGCGTTCAAACTTGTTGGGTTTGCGTCGAGGACCGTCGCCGGTGTGAAGGCCACTCGAAGTCTCGACGGGCACCGACTTCCAATTGGTAGGGCCGCCCTCTTCGTGCGATCTGCCGGCCTGATTCTCGGTTGCGTGGGAAACCTCGCCCTTTTCTTCCTGGTCTTCCTCGTCTGGTGGCGGCTTGCCAAAGATGCCGCGGAGCTTGGCCCAGCCTTTGGGCTGCTGGTCGTCCTGTTCTTCGTCGCGTCTCTTCTTCTTGATGCGGGTGGGCATGCCATCGGTTTCACCGGGGACGAGGTCGAGGTAGTCGAGGTCCGAGTCGTTGGCAGGATCGTAACTGCTCTCGGAGGTGGCGGAGCCAGGGGTAGTGACGCCGCTCACATCTCCAAAGCCACCGGGCGTTTCTGGAGCGCCGTGACGGCTAGCACGCTGTCGCCGTCTCTGTTCACGGTCGCGTTCACGATCCATAAAGACCCGGGCGAGACGATCTCTGCCTGCGCTATCTCGGGCGGCCTCGGCCTCGGCCTCTGCCTCTTGCCAACTGAGATGACTTGCACCGTCATCGCTGCGAGCCTCGTGCCTTTGGAGTTCGCGCTGGAGTTCGAGGAAGGCGCGGTTGTCGAGACCCTGCTCATCGAGACCCTTTGCGCCTGTCAAGGAGAGCGAAGGGATCTGAGCCGGTGCTGCGTTCGAAGGACCAGCAGCTGCGTCGTCTGCGTCAGGAGGGGTGCTGGATGTGGGAGCTTCGTTTTGCGGGGTGAGGCGTTGGGCGATGTTGAGCGGACCTGGATGGTGGTTTCTACGCACAGAACCGAGGCTCAGCTGGCTAGGCTTGTTGTCAGGATGGGCAGGGGCAGCGACACCACCACGAACTGTCACTGTTGGACCGGCCAAAGCGCCTCCAGAACGGATCTGAAGCTGACCGCCCCGACGTAGACTAGCGGCATTGGAGGTGCCATCCCAGTGAACACGACCGGCACGACGCGCAGAAGTGGAGCCAGATGCAGCGTTGGCGTCTCTGGGGACGGTGGTGGAAATAGAGGTGCTGGAGGGAGCAGTACGAGCCGGAGCGTCTTGGGAGCTGTTGAGCGTATCGTCAGCGTCGGTGACATGCGTGTCTTGGATTCGGATCTGTGGGTCTGGGTGCGAGCCGTTGTGTCGCTCGTTTTCGTTGCTGCCCGTGGGAAGTGTTGAGGAGTCAGCGGTGGAAGAAGAGGAGAAGGTGAGGTCGCGCTCGTTTGCGCTGTGTGTATCCGACATGGTTGCGATGTTGTGTCAGCGTTCAAGATCGAATCAACGTCGGCAACAGCGAGAAGCAACCATGTGAGGAGCTGACAGCGCTTGGTGTCACTGCGGAAATGAGTGCCGAGTGGTTGTAGGAAATGATCCGAAGCAAGCGATCAACGAAATCGAGGTCGAGTCGAACTTGTCGATGCGGCGTAGTAGGAAAAGCAGCGCCAGGCTACTGTGTGATCAAAAAGTGAGCGAGCCGTCAACAGCTGTTCTTTCAGATGGTGGATGAGTGAGCAGCTGGTCGCAAGAAAGAGTCGATGGCGTCTTGCAGCCGTAGAAAGAGCAGAAACGGATCGATTGTTCGGGCTCGAGTCGGATCCAGCGTGTGTGGGTGAGTGTCTAGTGTGTGTGATTGAGTAGGAGCGTGGGAATGTGGGAATGTGGGACTGTAGTAGTGGGTTCTCCAGAAGGGAAAAGTGATGGTCCAGAGTGGGTGAAAGAGTGCGTGTCGGTGAAGAACAGAGCGGACAAAGATTCAGATATCGCGGCTGTACCGTCAAGGGGCAAGTGCCAGATTTGCAACGGAACTCAAAAGAGGGCTGCGTCAGGATGGGCGATGTGAGAGCGAGAGAGCGACGAGATGCCGTTTTCGAAACTACAGTATGTCACCGTGCTGTATTTTTGCGTCCAGATTCTTTTCTTTTTCAAGGATTTCTCCTTGGATTCAAGCCGATCCGTCACTCAGTCAGCTCTTGTGACGATAAAAAAAAGACGCAGAAAAAACGCGTCAACTTTGAGTTTGCCTAACCGGCAGCGACACCGAACCAACTGATCTTGGTAACCTCGGCTGCGCGACCAAGCCGAGCTTTCTGTCAAAGGCATGAGGTCCCTGTCGCCGCTGCCGTCGCTGTCGACGTCGCCGTTGTGGGTTCGAGCACCATGCCAAGACCCGCTTGTCTTTCACAAAGGGTTGTGCGTGCGAGAATTCAATCACACGTTGCGGCACAAGGCAGCCACCGTGCTGCGCAGAAATTTTGGCACTGAACAATGAATATAACAAATGCATGTGGATGACCGGAGCTGCTTGTGTTTGCTTTGCATGCATGCTTTAGTTGCCGTGGATTGTCGCCGACGCCAACACACGATCCCATCCTGCCGACCAAAACCATGCAACCTGCACTCATCCACGTTGACCGGCCAAGAGGAGGTACTGCACTGTACAGCATCGTCGGTGAGAGTATATAGCAGCAGTGACGAGCGTCGGCGTTTGTGTGTGAGTGTGTGCGTGTGTCTGTCGAGGACGTTTTCAGGCACGACGCAAAAAGGAGCTAGACATGCGGGAGCGGTGCGCGATGCCGCTCACTTCACACGCGCTAAGCAAGCTTGGCTCTCTCTGCCTCTTCCCTTTCTCTTACCGCCTTCTTCACGTTAACTTATCTCTCTTGGCTGTGTGTGACTTTATTTAGAGCTCCTGTGAGATCACCCGCTCGGACGCCGACACCTGCCTCACTTTGCCGCCCACCGAACGCTCATTTCCCACCAAAACACCAGCCTTTCAACAGGCAAACGGGAAACATGTGTTCACCTCTCACCTCGCTGATACGGTCGGCTGTAGCGACAGACGTAACATTAGCTCTCATCGATCGGCCCAAGGAGCAGTTGCGTTGGTTTGCGAAGTCGCTTAAACGGCACAGACTCTCCGGCCGCGCAGATCCTCACGTTGACGCCATCGCTCCCGGCGAATTTCTCTTGAAATCCTCCAAAAACGAACGCAAAAAGATGTCCACAAAATTCCCTCCACTTGAATCGGCGGAAGATCCGATCCCGATCCCAACTGTTGCCTGACTTGACATTCCGCTCGGGGAGATCCGCATCCTCAGCGTGATAATCTCGGAAGACACCCGAGACGCTTCCGCTTTGAAATATGGCTGAGCGTGCGCCGGGACACCTACGGAGCTTCTCTGTTCGAAAACGCGCCTCTGTCGCTCACTCACCGAGCACAGAGCCCGACAGAAGCCATGTCGCCAGTCCCACGCTCCAGCTTTCCTACAACTTCCTAGAACGAGACAAAGCCAAAGAAACGCAAGCCGACACACAACTCGGTTCAGATGTCACAGTGGCTGCATTTCGGACGCATCCGACTCGAGACCTCTGAGAGTGTTTACAAATTACATTCGATACACGACGACCCCGAAAACACTAAGCCAAAACAAGCTGCGAGTAGAGTCGATCGGTCTGATCGACGTCTCGACGCTCCAAACTGCAACACATACAATCAACCAGACCAACTGACCTCCGAAAGATCAATGCCTTCTTGAACCATCTCCCAAAGTGGGCTCATGTCGCGCAGCTTGTTGACGACCTTGACAATCTTGTCGGCAACGTAGTCGACCTCCTCCTCCGTGGTGAATCGGCCGATACCGAAGCGGAGCGACGAGTGAGCGTTCTCGTCGTTCAAACCGAGCGCACGCAGGACGTACGAAGGCTCGAGCGATGCGGAAGTGCAGGCGGAACCAGACGAGAGACAAATGTCCTTAAGCGCCATGAGGAGCGACTCGCCCTCGACATACTGGAAGGTGAGGTTGAGGCAGCCCGGGTAGCCGTTCTGGTCACCGTTGAAGAGCACGTGCGAGATGTTGGCCTCGATGGTGCTGCGCAGACGCTGCGAGAGCTTCTGGATGTGGGCGTGATCGTAGGCGATCTCCTGCTTGGCCAGACGTGCGGCTTCACCGAATCCAGCGATGAGCTGCGGGGCGAGCGTGCCCGAACGCAGACCACGTTCCTGCCCACCACCATTGATGATGGGCTCGAGACGGACACGCGGACGACGTCGGATGTAGCAGGCGCCGATACCCATGGGTCCATACAGCTTGTGGCTGGACAAGCTCATGAGGTCGACGCCGAGCTCGTTGACGTCGAGCGGGATCTTGCCCGCAGCCTGTGCGGCGTCGGTGTGGAAGAAGGGCTTCGAGGCACCGCGACCGCTCTGCTTGGCGAGCTCGGCGCCCTTGGTCTTGAGAAGGTGGCCGATCTCCTTGATGGGCTGGATGACACCAATCTCGTTGTTGACGGTCATGATCGAGACGAGCGCCGTGGTGGGTCGGAGTGCATTCTCGAGCTGCTTGAGGTCGATGAGACCGTTGGACTGGACGGGGAGGTAGGTAACCTCGAAGCCCTCCTCCTGGAGGCGACGGCACGAGTCGAGTACACACTTGTGCTCTGTCTGGGTGGTGATAATGTGGTTCTTCTTGGACTTGTAGAAATGGGCGACACCCTTGATGGCCATATTGTTAGACTCGGTGGCACCAGAGGTGAAAATGATCTCCTTGGGGTCAGCGCCGATGAGGCTGGCAATGTGCTCTCGGCCTTGCTCGACACCCTTCTCGGACTCCCAACCGTAGGCGTGGGTTTTCGAATGTGGGTTTCCGTACTGGTTGGTCATGTAGGGCATCATCTTGTCGACGACACGCGGGTCGACGGGGGTGGTAGACTGAGCATCGAGGTAGATGGGACGGTTCGCTGTCGAGTGCTTGGGTGCTGCCGAGATGATGTCGCTGAGCAAGTTCTTGCCCGAGCCCTGCTTGCTGCCGACGCCGGCGCGGATGTCGGGCTGTGCCACTTCGATGGGAGTAGCCATGGCGGCTGGCGACGATGGCGAGGCATAGCCTCGAGAGTGGACTCGCGGTGTTGATGATGAGCTGGAAGATGTGGATGCTACCTTGATGTTGGTCGAGATGGATCGAGCCTGGGCAGCATCGTGTCGTGTGAGCGCACGCAGCGCCAGCCTCGAGGGCGTCGAGGATCGCAGCGAGCTAGCCATTTTTGGGGGGATTGAATGTCGGTAGTGTGTGATATCGAAGAGTGGTGGCGAGAATGAGCGATGTTCAGCGACCAGTGGTGAGATGGTGGTGAGATGGACGTTACAGTTGCAAAAGCTTGACATGAGCGTCGAGTCGAATTATCGACCAAGCTTTTTGCGGCGGGGCTCCTGCTGCTGCTCAGAAGCCGCTCCATTGTCGCCACAGACACCGAAAAACGGCCTCAGGAGAAGCGCAAAATGGAAATAATTCTGCAAAGCGCGGCAAACGGCTTTGCTGAGCAACCAACCCAATCACCGATCAAAGGCGGAATCGCCCGAAAGAGAATTTTAGAAGCAATGTTACATCGCAGCCAGCTAATTGTTCATCCGCACGAGTTGAAGTTGCATTCGAGATTGGAAATCAGAAGAGCCGCCTTGTGTCTCTTATGGAGCGGAACCGAAATTCCAACTTGAATCGGCAGTCTCACTGACATTCCTATCCGCCATCCTATCCGCCTTCTATCAACTCGCGCCCCCTCCACAATCATCGACACACGACAGAGGCAGCAACAACAATGATGATGCTGGCAACTCGACGGGCCAACGCGGCCGCCGCTACCGCACGTCGCGCATTCCACACTGGCAGCGTGGCTCGTTCGGGCTTCTTTGTTCGACCCGCCAACGCGCCCACGTCGTCCAACTCGCCCTCGGCACCGCAGCCCAAGCCGGTTCGACCAGTAGCGCAACCACAAACTCCTCCACACATCCCCGCAGAGCAGTCGCCCAACTTCCCCACAACCTGGTCCGAGTCGCAGAACCCAAGACAGAATGCCATGAAGGGTCCTCGCTTCGAGCAGCTCGACATGCGCTTCCAGCCTCAACCGCTCGCTGCCATCGAGATGATCCAGAGGGAGCCCATTCGTCTCTCGAGCAAGCGCATCGCTGCATGCGACGGCGGAGGCGGCCCGCTGGGCCACCCCAAGGTGTTTATCAACCTCGACAAGCCCGGTCCCAAGCCCTGCCCATACTGGTGAGTTGCCGATCCTCGTCCAATTTTCTAGACTGAAGGTCTTTGCTGACAATGTACTCGTTGCCTCATTGCGGCTTACAGCGGAATCCGATTCGAGCTCGACCACTCGGCCCACCACTAGATACCGAATGGCGGTGTAGCAATAATTATTCGACTCGGTTTCTCAATCCTAGCATTTGCGTTTCTTGATCCTTTGGTCCGTGTTGCAAGCGAGGAAAAAGAAAGCAGAGAAGCAAGCAGAGATGTCTGGTCGGATGCACCTAGAGCTCGTGCGGGATGAGGGGCTTCTAGTCGGAATGATCCGGCACGCGACACAGCCTCATGCGGAACGAATCTAGTGACTGTCGTTAAGCGCACCGGTTCATCCCGTCAAAAGCGAAATCGCTTCAGCAAAGCGCGAAGTGTTCGTTAGAACTTGTCAGATCTATCGGATGCTGGCCCATACACTTGTCGTCGTATCCCCCTAGGGCTTCGGCTTCTTGATCGGGCATCTTGCGACGCAGTTCGGCAACTTCGTTTGAATCATTTCGGTGGGCAGGAACGAGGGGAGGCTATTCTCACCCTCATATCGCAAGCACCGCCTGCTAAGCTTTGCTGTGACGTCTGGGGAAGCTTGACTTGACCAAAGGGTTCACTGCTGCGTCGCCGTCTTTGTCGGGTTGAGCCGCTTCGGTGAACGACGCGTATCATCTGCTCGCCCTCTTCGTTTGGTCCTCAGACTGCTTCAGAACCGTTGGTGCTTTCAGCAGTCGTGTCAGTTTTAAGCACAGCTGATTGTTCTTTCTTGCTGTCATTGCATGGCGTCTTGTCTTGAGAAAATAGAGACGCATAAAGAAAAAGAGGCTCGCAGATCTAGCAGGAATGGCTGCCAATTCCCGTGTTCTGAAAGAAGAAGAAAAAAAAAGGAAAGCACAAGAGGGCTCCATGATGGTGACAAGCGGCTGGAGATTTCGGCATCCTGAAAGCTCTGCGAGTCAGTTCATCGCTGCCTTGGTCCTGTAAAGCCACCGAGCTCGAAGCGAAGAGCGGTCCGTTGGGTCTGGTCCAAAGTCCTCATCCACCATCTCCACCCGGCAATGAAACCGGCGATTGGACACCGCCCACATCTCGAATGCTGGGTGAATCGGATCAATTGCATCAGGCACGGCATGGACGAGGAGGCAAACAAGGTCTCAGAAACAAGCTCACTGGCACCTTGTTTCATGGTCCAGCCATAGCGCGCCTGATACGCATACAGTCATTCTTTGATTGCTTTCAAAACAGGAGGCGCAGCACCTGTTTCTCCGCCACCTTGTCCCTATTCGACGTCCAAGCCGAGGCTATGGCATCTTTGTCTTTTGCCACCCTCTGCAAGTCGATTTCATCGGTCGATCGATCGAGGACAGGAAAGGATCGACTCTTCGTCCCGATCAGCCAGTTGCGATCTGTTTCCCAGGCCGGTGAATCGCATCATGCACAGAAAGAGACTTAAGGTTGACCGGCTGTGCCTCTTCCGAACGGACTACGAACAAAGAAGCTTTCTCATGGTGTTGCGATGATAGAAAAGCTAGAGCATGTAGCTAACTCTGCTGGGCGACGTGCGCGGAAGAGCCAAGGCGCGCTAAGCCATGGAAAACAGAACTAAAAGTCTTGACAAAGCATCCACACCAGCAACCATTAGATTACTGTACAGTACGCGCGGCGGTCAAGTCCAACAGTGCAGCAGCTGCACAGCAATGCATGGAAGTTGGACAAGACCGTCTCAACGTTCTCGATGTGGCTAACTTCGCCGCCCGTCCGGTTGTGGGCGTTCGACGGCAACTCTCTCTCTCTCTCTCTCTCTCTCTCTCTCTCTCTCTCTCTCTCTTCGATATGCGGTATATGCATTGTGCGGGGTCACGAAAGACCGCCCACGTCCAGATTGCCAACCTTCTTGCCTCCCGTTCCAGTCGTCTGCCTTCCCCAATTACGGCAGCGGCTAATTTCGAGCAACTGCCGAATCGAGCTAGCATAGGGTGTATGCACCTAAAGCTTCTTCTGCTGCCACGCCATCAGAGACCCTTGATCTCGGTTCCCTGCCCTTCTTCATGCGCATACAATAGATGTCGAACGACACCCGCGCAATCCCTTCCTTCCATCTTTTCAAACAGCTCTGTCCTATCTCTTACCTCTCTGATTCGCTCGCCATCATCGGACTAGTTCGACAACTTCCACTACAATCAGACAACCTTCCTGCTAGGCGAGCTGCGCGGAACCACGTCTTCCGTAGGCCCAAGATTCTTGATTGTGGTCATGTATCTCACCTCTTGTGCAAACGTGATTTCGGTTGCATCCCCAGCATTGAGGGTCCAGCGACCATCCGAGCTCGTCTAGTCCCTTCTCGCTCGTGGCACCGCGGCTTTCGCCGAATCGTCCTGCCATTGGTCCCTTCCTTGTCACTCCCCTCGATTTGACTGTCACGAAGCCTTCATGAGATCACCGAGCTTTGGGGACGTAGTCAAGTGACTTTAGAGAAAGAGGGTCTCACCAAGTTGGAGGCGCGAATGCCCTCTGAAATCACTGATACCCTCGACGGCGCCAAGGGACGAAGACGGTCATCTCTCTCTCTCCTCTTGACACTATCGGTTCCTAAGACATCTTTGCCGATATCTTCTTGCATACAACCTACTGCATCGGTTGACTACGGATGAACCCTTTCCGATGTCTGTTGTGCGCATCAGCCACCGCCTTGGATGGTGGTGGCTCATCTCGCACCATGAAACAGGTAAGCCTCTCGCTGCTCCGGGTACTACTTCGGGTCACTGAACAGCACTTTCGCCCAGGGTCTTATCTCTTCCTCGAGGTTTATCCTGACGAAGCAATGTATTTAGGGCTTCCAACCGTACTTTGGCTGCCAACCGAGCACCTTCTTCGCCTTCTCATTCGACAACAATGTCACGTTGGGATCCCCATTGATCGGCGTGTACTCTACCCCGGGGAAAACCTCGTCCACCAACTGCTTGGTCGGTTTCTTCATCACTGTGTTGTTGTTTGCGATGATGAACGCATGGTGACCCTTCAGATCCCTCTCCAGCGCCAATTTGATCGCTTCGGCGCCGTCGCGTGAGTCGATGTAGCCCCAGCAGTTCCAGTACCTCTTTCTCGCGTCGTCCTGCCAACCTTTGAAACTGGCGTACTCCTCGGGGAGCATCACGTTGCTAAACCGCATACTGACGATCTTAACCTCCCCACCCTTGGGGTTCCTGTGGGTCTGTTTCGACCATCTTACGTACTGTTCCGCCAGCGTTTCGCCGACCAACTTCGACAAACTGTACGCGCTCTCTGGTTGCAGCTCCGTCTCCTCCGTGATCGGCAGCTTCTTGGGTGGGATATCCAGCGGAATCCCGATCAGCGTCTCGCTACTGGCCATGATGATGTTACCGATGCCGAGTTTGCGGCATGCTTCGAGGACGTTGTAGGTGGAGGCGACGTTGGTGTTGAATTGGTGGCTGGAGCTGGTTTGGCCGGGGCTGGGGATGGCGGCGAGGTGGATGACGGCGTGGATGTTAGTGTAGGCCATGTCGACTTCGATGAGGGCTTCGAGGAGTTGACCCATGTTGGTGAGGTCGATTTCGACGAGTCGGTAGGCGCCTTGGAGGCCGGTTTTGCCGTCTTCGGAGGCGGTGAGGGGGCGGACGCGGTCGAAGTTGATGACTTCGTAGCCGGAGGAGGAGAGGTGGGCGACGGTGGCGCGGCCGAGTTTTCCAGAGCCGCCGGTCACGACGACGCGGGGTTTGGCGGGTCGGGGTGTTTCGCCGAGGGTGAGTGGGTGGGTGGTGTTGGTAGATGACATGGCGATGCGTGTAAGAAATCGAAGTGAGTGGTTGGGGGTGTTGGTGGCGTTAAGAAGAGGTACTTATACCACCGCGGCAACGAGCCAACGCGGAGGAAGGGTGCACGACGACGACCATCTCCCCGCCCCTTTCACACCCTTCTATCACACTGACTCATTCCGTCGTCTCCTCACTCTACCGTACAGTACAATACTGTACGTACATCGCCCAGCACAAGTCGCCGGTCAAGCATTAAAGAAAAGTGTGGAGAATCAAAACGCCGCCCTCCGCCGCCCGACTCAACGTCATACACCGGCTCTCACGTCAGACACCACCAAAAGAAAAAAAGAAAGAAAAAAAAAAAAAAAAAAAAAAAAAAACCCCACATGGGTTGCCGTGACAGCCGAATTTCAAACTCAAATACGATCAAGAAATGTCCCTCCCACGCACCACATCATCTACAGAATGATGATGGTCGATCTCCAATGATTGCAGATGGTGCAAGTGCCAATACTCATGTCGCATTTGCATTCTTCTGAGGGCATGGTGTTGGGCGATGCGCAGTATTTGAGATGCGTGTTTTTGTCTTGTGACGAGGCTCACAGCGTCGCCCGATCGATCCACTACCTTCCAACCCTAACCCCAACCCCACAGACCTACTCCGAACAGCAGCACCAATATGACCGACACTTACCCCCATGTGAAGCCTGTCATGCACTAATCATACAAGTAATCCATGTTATGATAGTTGGGATGAACTCCTCTTTGCAGAAAGTGACTGTGTTCACCGTAGAGGGCAACGTATGTAAACCCGTACCCCCGCGTTGGACACATGGGGACAGTGCAGTCGCCCCTCGAACAACACTCCACAGCTCACCAACACAATGCACAACCCAAACCCTGACTAAACGAATAAGATAATAACTTGCAAGGGGGGGAGGGATTAAAGGGATATCGAAGAATACAAACATTGGAGACAACAGCCTTAGGAAGCGAGGACCGAGAGGGAGTTTTTAAAAAAAAAAAAAAAAAAAAAGACGATTGGGACGAGACCTGGCAGGTAAAACGTCTATTGATCCGTTTCCATCGGTCGCTCCTGGTTGCTCTCATTGACTGTTCCCACTTCACCCGCCAATTCCGGAGCAATCACAGGTTCTGGCGCAGCTCCAGCACCACTGACTTGACCCGAAGTGGCGGGCGTAGGAGCGGGCTCGACAATTCTCGCGGTCTGCGCAGGCGCCGACGACTCGGGAGCCGAGGGAGGAGGGGCTTCTTGGTTATCAACCCTGTCGCTTCCATCCAGGTTAGCAGCAATGACGCTGTTGCTCAGCGACGATGGAACGCGAGGTGGCTTCGAGGGAGTATTCCACGCCTCGTCCCTGCCCAGCTTCATAGGCGTACCGTTGAGCGACTTGGACGAGCCCGAGGGGGTAAGTCCGGCAGCTGCGGCAGCCTCGGCGCTCTTGGTCGACGCACGCAGCTCCTCGAGGCTCACCAGGTTGACCTGAGGAGGCGCCTGGCTGGGCGAGGGCTCTTCACCAGCTTCCTGCTGCATGCGCTTGCGCACCAGCTTGGCATAGTGCAGACCGCACGCGTTGCACAACGTACGCGCGCCATCGGGGCCACGACGCCATTCGGGCGTCTCGCTGGTGCCGCACGCCTGGCACGAGCCGGGAGCGGGGGCACGGCTGCGCTTCTTGTACTGGGGTCCCTTGATGTCGCTGTCAAAGCCGGGAGAAGGGAACGACGTGGGCAGCGATCCATCGGGGTACACTCTCAAACCCGTGGCAGGCGTGTACGGAGTTACGGGCAGACCGCCGCCGCCAGTGGCGAGACCGGCCTTATTGTCGCCCCAGTCGGAGGAGCGTGGACGTTTGCGTGCCGAGTCGAGCTTGGACTCGGCGGGGCGCTTGCCTTGCTCGTCGGCGTCGAGCTGTCGGAGGGCGACTTCGGGCTGGGCGAGGAGCATGCTGAGCGACGAGGTGAGCTTGAGTGCTTTTTGGATGATGGTGCGCACCTTTGCCGGTGTAGGAATGTTGACCTGGTTGACGTGCGCGACCGAGAAGTTGGCGATGGCGCTGGAAACCGAGTAGATCTCGCGAAGCTCGTTTTCGACATTGTGGGGAAGAGCCGAGGTGGTCTCGGCCTCGGCAGGAGCTGCAGAGGCTGCGGCAGCATCGTCTTGCTGACCCTCGGTGGCTGCAGCAGCAGGAGCAGCGGCATCGGATGCGTCAGCAGCAGCATTCTCAGATGCATCGGCATTGGCGGCATTGGTGGCGGCAGTAGCCAGCTCGGTGATGGTCTGAGCAGCGCTCGACGCGTCGGCGGCAGCAGCAGCAGCGGCGGCGGCGGCAGCGGCAGCTACAGCAGTGGCAGCATCGGCATCGGCATCAGCATCGGCATCAGCATCGGACGAGTCTGCGGTGATGGCCGTGGATGGCTCGGGTTCGGAGGCGACGGCTTGCTGGTCTTGAACAGCAACGGGTTCAGAGATAGGTGCATCTCTCTTTCCAATGATCGAAACGCCAAATGGCTGGGAGTCGGGCACGGATGCTGTCACCGCGTCGTTGGACTCGATGGACACGGGAGCAGCAACGGCTGCAGCGGCAGAGACGGGAGCTTCGTTAGACATGATGAGAGGCATAGGATACGTGCAAATGCGATGTCTTGTGCCTTGATATGGATGTCGCGTGTGAGGGTACGCGCGTACGTACGTTCGTCCTTTCGTTTGTTCGTAACGCGGCGCCTTTCAAGGATGCATCAAAGACTCCAATGAGAGTCGAGATGATTCGTCTGGAGAATGGATGGAGAGAGTGGCTCAGCTGCAAGAGCCTTTCGACGCCAAGACTTGACGCGACTGTCGAATCGACGAGCAGAGGCAAAGAGGGTGGAGGCAACGGAAAAGGCCCGTCGCGATCAAGGAGGGAGAAAGGCGCAGCAAAGGAATGCGAGCGTCGACTCGACGAGATGGTCGGAATAGGAGGATGAACGATGAGAGCGAGAGGAAGCAAAGAGGCAGCAAAGGGACAAGAGAAGATCGAGAAGGACACACAACGAGTGGAGAGAGAGAGGCGCAAAAGCCCGGCTGGCCCGATCGCGGGGTGAATTGCCTTGGCTGTCTGGCGATTGCGCAAAGCAGACCGAGACGAGAGGGAAAAGGAGGAAAAAAAAAAAAAAAAAAAAAAAAAAAAGCCAGTGCGGCCGCCGAGATCCAGCGAACGCTTTCAACTTTATTAAATAGGCAGGCTGCCACCGATTTGAGAAATCTGAAATTGTTGGCTGGTTTCCATATCCGATTCGACCGATCGAGGCCGACGTGCAGAAGAAGAGACCATTTTGGAAATCGATATCGCCATCGGTTGATGACGCCCGAGATTTGCACAGCCACGATTTGAATTTGGTTTCTAATCTCGATTACTGAGACAGGCAAAAACATTTCGATCGGGTGCAAAGAAGTCAAAAGCGTGAGAATTATTGGTGTTGAGGAGGCAAAAAAAAAAAAGAGAGGATAAGTCGGCGCCTTTTTCTCGAAAAGCTCGCTCGTTTAGCCTCCCTCTTCTCTTGGCTCAGACCACCAGGCTGTGCTTACATGCTGTGCCGCCTGCTTTGGCGCATCCTTGGCGGCTGCTCATGGGCTGCTAGGTAGCCCTGCCTCACTTTGAAAGGTGGTTGACCGACACTACTGTGGCTTGCTGCTGCTGCTGCTGCTGCTGGGACGCGATGGCCCGGAGTCCGATCTAGTGCCGCGGCTGCAAATGGTTCGAGATGGCTTGTTGATGCTTTAGCAGCGTCATTTCAGGGTGCGGCTCCCAGCTTGCGAAAGCCACTTTCAAGGAGTGTGAAATCGGTCGGGCCAATCCCGATCTGGATGTGAAGCCTTCTCCCGCCATTGGCCGTTTGCCCTTCAGTTCGCCGTCAATGGCCGCATGCCAGCGCCATTGTCCACACCCACCTGCCTTGGCAGCTGCCATAGTGCGGAACTTTTTGTTTCCGTTTTGCAGCGATCGACCGCCTGATTTGCGATGTACACGCCTGAACGCTGCGCTGTGCGAGATGATGATAGGCGACGGCGGCTTCGACTCGAGAGCTGTCAATCGAGAAACAGCAAGCTTTGCCGAGTTGGAAGACAGGTCGGATTCTCGAGTCAACGGATAGACTGGATCGCAGTCTGTGCGTGGGAAGCTGCTTGCCGAGTTGGTGTTACCGAACCAGCCTTTTGCGAGCTTTGTCATTCATTCTGCATTGTCACACTTTCGCACGCTAAGCCCGGCCAACAATGCCTGGTATAGCTCATCGGATCCTTTAACTGGCAGTTGCGGCTGCTGAGCCGAACCTTGACGACAGCGAGCATGCCGACAACGGATCAGGAAGAAAAAAAAAAGGAAAAAAAAAAAAAGGAAAAGAAAAAAGTGGCGTCTGGACCAGCACACACGCAAGCAAGCGAGTCTCTCTCCGACTTGGGTCTGGACTGGGGGACATGCACTGGCTGCTGGCAACGAGCCAAGAGAGGGATTATACTGGAGAAAAGAATTAAGCTCGCGTCGGACCCCTGAATCGAGTCTACTTTCGGCCTCCTTCCGCTGCGTCACATCCCTCGGTCGACCGTGTGTAGAACAGAATGCTGGCGTCGCTGCGCATGAGGCGGTGATGGGACTGGGCTGTCACGAGTAGCAAAGAGCAAGAGCAAGAGCTCAGCCAAGACGGTTCTCCACCAAAAAAAAGTCTTTTGCCAGCGATAACCACGCCGGAAACTCGTCTTTTGCGTTCTGCGCTGGGATCGACAAAAGCACGCCTACGCGCGTCTGATTGCAGCTGTCCCAACTCCGATGAGCCGGTCTTGAGCCGATCGAGGGCACAGACGATGCTCACACGTTGACAATAATGGTGCACGAGCGTAGCGTTATGAAGTCGTGGGAAGGCCAAAAAGGAAAGCGTTGTTGCGTCTTGATAGCGTGTGATCCCGTCCGGCTTGGTTGCAACCAAAAAAGTTACACAGACCAACACGCTTTTTTGTTTTTGGACTGCGCTGCCTGCCAGCTGTTGTGACAATCCCTCTTGTGCTTCGGCCAACGCATGCCGACCAAAAGAAAGAAAGAATAAAATGCAAGGCAGCACACCGCGGCGTACAGTACAACCAGAAAAGCACATGACTGTGGCTCAGCTGTTGCTGTCAGTCGACGCTACAACGTATCTCCGCTAACCGTTGTGTCTCTTTCTTTTTTTTCTGGCTCGAGGCGAGTCGACGCACTTCGCTGTGCAAGGTCAAAGTCGTACACCGCTTGCTTGCTTGCTTGCTCTTTCTCCCTTTGTCGTACCATAACGCGGTCCGCTCCTCCCTTTTTCCGGTTCTGATCATTGCAGCAAAAGGCCGACGACGAACCGCATACAAGCGTCCTTGCCTTTTCTCGCTCACACCTCCGCATCGCCGCTTGTGCTACGTCGCGATTGCTGGGCGGATTCCTGCGACCGCTTGCCCATCTTGGACTTCTACCACAACCCTCGATACCTCGTCCTAACCAACACCACAACCACTAGACATCGGCGATGGCATTCTGACGCATCGCATCCTTGTCACGCGCAACACCATCTCGACGCTTCCCTAACGAACCAATCACGACTAGAATCGGCCACAGCCACGATATCTCGCAATCGCAGCATCGCAAGGTCGAATCTCAACCTACACCTGCTGCGCTCGCTCTAGCTCAGTGGGGCCCATCTCGAACACGACTCTCGACCACACGTTTGCGCGCCAGCCTTCTGCCATCTCACGTCGACTTGAACCCTCCCTGGAAAGCCTTGCTCAGCACACGATACCCCGCCTGGTACGCTTCGGTCTCTCTTCTTCATCTCAGACTTGAGCGCCAGACCGAGCCAACAAAGCATCTTGTTTCCACCAACTGCATTCTTCGAGCAAAGGATACATACCCATGTCAGCTTCGCACCACCTTCCCATCCACAGTCAGAGCTGGTCTTCGCACCCATTGCGCCTTTCTTGAACTCGTTGTTCTTGCTTTCAACTTTTGCTCATAGCGATAGAACCCTTGGCTCGTCGATAGCCAGGGTGGCTTCCCATACCCGTCACCATGGAGGATCCTGTCAACCAGGCGGGCAAGAAGAAGCCCGCCTTTGCCTTTTGGGAGAGGCAACGCAAGGACAGCGCTTCTTCACTCACCAACACAGCAGCAGCAGCAGCACCACCACCACCACCACCACCACCAGCCGTATCCAGCACCACCTCACCTTCCACCGCGCGTCGTATCAATGCTCTTGAGCGAGGCACATCCACGTCGCCCTCGCCATCACCGCGGCGTCCGGGCGCTCTGCAGCAGCAGCAGCAGCAGCAGCAGCAGCAACAGGCTGAATCGACCTCCAAACCTGGTCTCAGTGGTGTGCAGCGTCTGATTCAACAATACTCGCAGACAGGATCCGCTGCCGCCTCTTCTTCCTCCAGCTCGTCTTCTTCGCTCAATCGCTCGTTGTCCGGACGACGCACCAATGCGACATTCCCTCCATCGAATCGAAGCGCTTCTTCCTCGGCCACCCTGGCATCTGGGCCAGCAGAAGAGCCAAGCCGCACAGACGCACTAGCCGACAGCCCGGCAACTCAGCAAGCACAAACGCACTTGCAACCACAATCCGCGCGTCCGTCCATCGCATCCAGCCTTGCACGACAGCCTTCTACAGGCTCGAGTAGTGTCAACAGCGCATCACGATCCACACACTCTTCCGCGACACCCACATCTCGCCTTTCCATCGATGCTGTTGCCAACAACGCTGAGCCACCATCCACATCCACATCCGCATCCGCAGTCACATCCACGTCACAGCACTCAGAGGATCGACAGAGTGATTCCACCAAGGAGATGGACGCCGAAAAGGCACGTAGACGTCGACGCTTGGTGCAAGAGCAATTGCGCAAACGCAACAGCAAAAGGCGCAGTGCCGGTGCCATCGATATGACCGATTCCCCGGTGCTATCGGGCGAAGAAGAAGCCGGCATTGACGATCTCAACACTGGGAGCGCGGCAGAACCAATCGTCGCCACAGTCACGGATAATCCAGCACCTTCGGCGTTGCCGAATCAAGTGCGCGGTCGGCCAACGCATACGCGAACCACTTCGGCTTCATCGCGACGTGCCAATCTTATCTCCGAGACGGATCAAAACAGAACGCTCACCACTGGCAATAATGGCGACAAACAGTCAGAGGCATTCCACGACGCGCAGTCGGATCCCATCACGCCTTCCAAACCTGCCGCCAATGCTAAGGCCAGTGTGCGTGGTGATCAGCAAGCTCGACCTCCATCCTTCGAAGACACACGTCCTTGGCTCGAGTTTAGCCCGCTCTTGCCAGCTAGCGAGCTGCTCGACAGCCCAGGTCGACCACCAGCACCCAGCTTTGCTCTTCTCCAAAACCAATCCGCTTCATCTGACATGAGCGCTTCGCCGAGTCAGAGTAGTGTTGCCACAGACCCCAACGCTGCTAACAGTATGCGCCCTTCGCCTTCTCGTTCTAACTCGGCTTCCCTTCTCTCCAGCGACTCTCCCAAATCACCCACCGGTCTTGGCTTGTCGACACCACCTGGATACCCACCTGCAGCCTCGTACCTCTCGATTCATTCGCCCACCCACGCCTCGCATCCCCGCGCTCGTCGTACCACAAAGCTGCCCCACTGCGTCCTTCGCCACAAGCACCGCTACCACCGCCTCCCTCGATCGCCTCGTCTACAGCTTCTTCCTCCGCATCCTCACGCGGTGCTGTTGCTGCACCCTCCAGTGTCTCTGCTGGCTCTACGCGCGCACCGCCTGGCAGCTCAATCCGCACGCCAACTTCCTTGCAGGACAAAGTTGATACAATCAGTGGTCAAAGCTTACGCTCGAGGAGCTACAACCTCGAACAAGAGGTCGCGTCAGCAGACCAACAGCTCCGACAAATGTCACTCCAGAATCCAGCTACCACGAGCGACGCAAAACCGCCCATGACAAGCGCTCCAGGAGACGGCACTCGGCCAGCAGCACCACCAGCGTCCACATTGGCAGTCCCCATGATTCGACAACGCAGCGACTCTCTCCAGCGCAGAGACAGAGAAGCTCTCGATGTGGCCGATCCAGCACTTCGATCTTCCAGGATCTCGCCACCTAACAGCATGCCTCCCGTTGCTGGTGCTGCGGCTTCATCGCGTACCGACTTGAGCAGCTCGAGGACGGGCCCAACGACGGGCAGGCCGCGAGGCTTCACCGTCGGTGCTGTGCCTGGTCTTTCGCAGCCTGTGCGTAACAGTGCTCCCGCTCAGACCCCGGTCAAGTCGAGGCCGAGGTCACTCTTGTCCAACGAGATCTTCCCGCTCGATCTTGCCGAGCCGCGCTACAAGTCCAAGACGGCAAGGCAAGAAAGCGACAATGCGCGCAACACTTATAGCATGGATCTCGATCGTCGAGTGCCTTACTCCAACATCGATGGCTCGAACCGAGGCATTTCATTCATCGAAGAACGAAACAGCCTCAGCAGCAACAGCGGCGAGAGAATGGCCACCGAATCCAGCGACCGTCGCCCGAGCGTTGGCACCCGCAGCCGCAGCGGAAGCAGCGCCAGCCTCTTGCAACAGGTCAATTCGCAGCCCAAGTCCCACGCCAGCTTCGTCATTGCCGTCGTAGGCCACGCTCATTCGGGCAAATCCACCGTAATCAAGAAGGGTCTGCGTCAATTCGGTCTCTCGAAACCTCACGTTCTCTCTGAAAAGGTCACGTCCCACTCCACCGTCTGTGTGGTCGACCAAGAGCAAAGGACCATCGAGGTGCTCGAGGTCGACGCCTCGGTGCTGCTCAACGGTCCCAGCAAGCGCTTCGCCTGGCCCAAGTTCCTGCCTCACATGGACGCTGTCATCCTCTGCTACGATGCTTCCGAGATCGCCTCGTTCCGCGGCATGTCGGAGCTGCTCGAAAACTTTTCAGTTGCCAACCTCAGCACCGTGATGCTAGCATGCAAGTCCGAGGTCCACCCCAAAGCCGTCGACCCTTACTATGCAAGCGACATGGCGTGCATCTACAATGTCGGTCTCGCCGAGTGCACCGTCCAGAGCGAAGAGGGCAAGAAGCGTATGCGTGACTGTTTTTCGTATCTGGTCAAGGAGGTGGCCAAGGCGCGGTCGGGACGTGCCCGCCGTGGTCCCGCAAGCACTGTGCCTCCTGCATCAGCTGCAATGGCGTCGCAGAGGTCGCTGTCGCCCGGTGCGCCCGTGATGCAGAGCCGAGTGGCCTCCAACACGTCGCAGGCAAGCTCGCAAAACAGCCTCCCTCGCTCTGTACCAGAACCGATTTCGACCAGCGGCGATGCAGTGTCTGCTCAATTCGGCGATCAGCTTCCCTCGCCTGCCGCGCCTGTTGATCTGCTTCGTGTGAGGGGTTACAGCAACGCTAGTTTGAGCGGTGGTCGTGCAGGCAACGGATCATCGACAGACGCCGTCGAGCACCCGGTTCATGCCACGGTCGGTTTGGACATGAAGACGGATGCACGTCCTGGAGCAACTGGCGTCACGCCGCGCAAGATGAGCATTGCCACTGTTGCCTCTGGTCATTCGGATGCACCCAGCTTCCAGTCAGACGACGGGGATGGTGTACTGCATGAAAGCCTGCATCGTGCGCAGATAGGCCTCCAAAATGCGCGGTCTAGCGGAGGTTACGTCTCGATCGACGAGCTCTGGGACAAGCTCTTCCACGCAGCCATTTCGAGGACGGACGAGCGCTTTGTCACCATGTTTATGGTCTTCTTCCGAGGATTCGCGACGCCCATGGAGCTGCTCAAACAGATGATGGCGCGCTTCGAGATGCTCACTGCCGAGGACGTGGCTGATGGACTTGTACATCGATTTGCGCTGATCAGGCTCGCCAACATGTTAGGGGACTGGGTGCTCGACTATCCCGGTGATCTCAGCCACCCTGAGACGCATGCGCTGCTGGTGCGATACCACCGTCAGCTGCTGCGTCACCCGGATACGGTGCATACGGCTTCGCAGATTCATGCAGCTGTAGATGCGACGGCTTACGCCCCGGACCTGGATGCGCTCTGGAGCAAGACGGTGAATACTGACCAGACGAGGCAGAAGGGAATCGCCGCAGCTATGGCTGCTATTGCTAATGCTCAGCAGAACGGAGCAGAGGCAGAGGTGGAGGGTGCAGGGTTGCTGCCAGCTAGCCATTCGAGCGGGAGCGCGTCTGGGATTATGCCCTCTTCGGGCAATACGAGCCACGACTTTGATGGTGTGCAAGGGCATAGCGGAGAAGCGTTGGATGAGCACGAGCGGACCGGATCGGAGAGCAGTTTGCCGTTGCGGCCTTATGATATGGGCGACGGGGGTCGCTCGCGCAGCGCTTCTGACTTGACGAGCTCGTCTGTGGAAGCAGCCGATGCATTGTACCGAGATGGTAAGCAGGGCGCTAGCTTGGCGCCACCCAGTGGTGCCAGTGGAAGCGCCTCTGGCTCTGCGAACGGGACGCTCGGCAACAGTTCCGTCACCTCTTCGACGGCGAATCTTGGCAGTGGTGGCGAGACGGTCGCAAGCGGAAATTTGCGCACCATGAATCAGAAAGCCGCCTTGCGCAGCATCTCTAACGTGCTCATGGAAGTCGACGATGAAGTGATCGCTTCGGAGCTAACTCGCCTCGAGTGGAACTTTTTCACCGCCATCCAACCGCGCGATTTGCTACGACACATCCTCGTCCCGCACGACAAGCGCGATGGACCCGTCTCACGCTCCATCTCGCACTTCAACTACATCAGCAACTGGGTATGTTCGATGATCCTCGCCCAATCGAAAACCAAGCATCGAGCGAGGATGTTGGAAAAGTTCTTCAACATTGCCTCCATCCTGAGGCATGACAACAACTATGGCTCGCTCAATTCGGTGCTCGGTGGGTTGAGCAAGACCGCTGTACACCGGTTAAGGCAGACGAGGGAGCTGTTGAAGGGGAAAGCGGTGAACAAGGCGTACCAGAGTCTAGTTCGGTTGATGTCGAACGAAAGGTCAAGTGCAGCGTACAGGCTGGCGCTGGAGAATTCGGACGGTCCAACCATTCCGTACGTAGGCGTGCATCTTCAGGACATTATTTCGATCAGCGATGGCAACCCGAGCAAAAGGGCGGACGGCATGATTCATTGGCGCAAATTCTCGTTGATGGACGAAGCGGTCATGGCCGTTGTCAAGTGTCAGCTTTATGATAGGGGTTTCAAGGTGAATTCGGCGGTGGAGAGGCTGATTGTGGATGTGCCCATTATGGATGATGAGGCGCTGTATGAGAGGAGTTTGCTGGTGGAACCGAGGACGGGCGCCGGAGGGGGTGGTGGCGCGGGGAGCAAGATTAAGGATTTGAAGACGTTTTTGAGTAATCAGGCCGGTGGTAGCGCAGGTATTGGAGGAGGTGTTTAGTGATGGTGATGAAATGGACATTTGCCTTCGTGAAATGTTGGCTGAGTGTTTGAGGGGTGAGATCAGCATCGGTCTGTGGTCGTTGAAAGGGTTGAAATGAGCATCTCAGACACGCCACACTCTTCTCTTTACTGAACGGCATCTTGCACAGCCCATCGCCTCCCACACACACATAGACACGCACACACACACACCCCAAACCCCATCTCCCTCTGTCAAACACATTCGCATTACGCTCTCTACCTAACTTTACTTGATCTTCAAATGCACCTTCTCCACAAACCCGGCCAAATCCCCCTTCCTCACCTGAATGCTAAAAGTCTGAAACCTATCATGCCTTACCCTAGCTCCACTCATCTTCGCAGCCTGTTGAAAAGCCGCCGTGAAATGGTTATTCTCCACCAACCCATGAACCGCCGAACCCATTGTACCTACCACCAAAAACGTGTCCTTCGCCGGATGTAGAGCAGCGAGGATAAACGGTAGCGGTGCATAGGCTGTTTTGCGGTGGTGGGATTGTTGATCTACGATGATATCGCGTAAACTCGTGGTTAGCCATTGGGAGAGGCGGAGGAGGACGTCTACGTGGGTGAACAGTTCGAGGTCGGTGCCGTCTTTGAGGATGGCTAGTCGGAAGTTTTTAAGGGTACGGATGCTTTGGTTGGTGATGAGTGATATTCCGCGTGCGACGATCTTGCGGTGTAATGCTTGTGATAGTAGGAGCGATGAGCGGAGCAAGTCGAGGGATGTGGAACGGGTGAAGTCTAAGGCGCGGTAGGCTTCGTAAAAGTTGGTGATCCATGCTCGTCGTTCAGCTGCTTCGAGGTTGGCTTGCTCTTCCGCTCCTCCTCCGGCGGCTTGCGAGACGGTTTCCAAATCCAACCCTGCGTTTGCGCCCGTAGCAGCAGCGGTAGAGGTGTGGGAGGTGGTCGCAGCGATAGCAGAAGTGATCGAATCGGTGAGGGTGGTGCCGAGGTTCCAGATGCGTTTAGTGGCGAAGAGCTCCGAGGTCTGCGCGTGCGGGTTGGCGGGGTTGAGGTTGGCAGCGAAGCTGTTGTTCAGTGGACCGCCGTGTGCTGCGGTAGATGTGGCTGACGCAAAGACCATTCCGAGAGTTTCGACTTCGATCTTCACCCCGTGTGCTGCGACAAGTAGCGCAGAGATGCCTTCCACTACATCCGCTGCTCCCAAGGGAGCTGTGCGGAAGCCCAACGACCGCTCAAAGCCACGATACGTAAGCTCGGTCAGTCCATATTCCGGAGCGATACCTTCCAGCTTGCGCACGAGACTACGTCGAAGATCCAGCGGCATATGCGTGTAGTTCTGTCGCACCGCGGTGAGCGAGAAGCCCATTTTAGCCATCAATCCGCGTAGCTTGGATAGACCGCGTTCGCGCCATACGCCCAACTTGGCCGCAACGTAGGCGGTATGGTACATGGCAGTTTCCAAGCTCCAATGACGATACAGCGTGAAACGCAATTCCGAAGGGATTATGCGGATAGATCGATCATCTGCATCTTCGGATTTGGTGTTCTGCGAAATGACAGAACGCAAAGCTCGATCTTGAGCTCTCGACGCTGCAGTGTTGGGTTTGGGGTTGTCGTCGTTGTCCTTGTTGAGCAGGTCGAGCGACCACGCTTCGGTAGGGGCTGTGGAGGAGGAGGGTTCCATGGCGACGACTTCGGAGGCGTAGGCGGAGGCGTAGGTTTCGTAGGTCTCGAAATCGATGCTGTTGGATAAGTAGAGTGAGGTGAGACCGATGATGGCGAGCCAGAGGGATTCGCGATCTGCTCGACCTAGAGATTCGCAGAGGAGGTAGAGCATGGACGAGACCGACATGCCGAAGCTCTCGCCTCGGTTGTAGTAGCGCGTGAGCACGGTGCGGTATCGATGGCGTTCGGCGTTGGTCAGGCGGGTGGTGGCGGGTGATTGGCGACGATGCCGCCTTTTGCTGGTGCCGCCGCGTGAAGGTGAGCGAGAGGATCGCTTGCGCTTACCTACTCCGTCTTGGTCGTCATCGTCATCGCTGTGCGCTGAATCGCTCGCACCATCCCCTCCATCATCATCGCTGTCCGAATCCTCCGAATCCGACTCTACATCAAACTCGAGTTTCTCAAACGCATCCCTCTCTCCACCCTGTCTGCACAGCTTTGCGGCAATCTCGCCATCGTCCCAACACCACACCCTGTCGTTGGCATGACTAGTGGCAAACAGATTCTCCAGATTCCACGGTCGATGCGAGTCAATCACGTGAATCGTGCAGCTCGGTGGGATGTTGAACGTGGTAGGCAAGCTAAGCACCGCGCCGAGGTTGATAAAGATGACCGAGCGTACATCCGTCGAGCTCGACGAAGAGGCGACGGCGTTCTCCTCCTGGTCTAGTGGGGGGAACACGGTGGAAAGCGTGTCGAGGAGCGACCTGTATCCTTCAACAGGTACGATTCTGTGCGGGATGTCGTCCTGCAGCAGCAACGAGGTGAGGATGCGAGTGGCACAGACCGAGTCGACATCGGGCGAGCTGAGGATGAGCACGCTAGATACACCGGGCCCTGCAGCACGGGCAGCCGAGCGAATGCGCGAGTAGGCCGAAGCATAGTCGTGTTTTGAGGAGGAAGGGATGCGATCTGGATCGATGTGCACTTCGACGAGCGACGAGTTGGGACACGCCACCAGGACCATGTTTGTTGGACGTGAGCTCAGGCTTGAGCTTGAGCCGTTGCGCGTCGGAGTGTGATCGGGTTGGGATGATGGTTGAGGGAAGAGCAGGCACGAATGCTGTTCGGCTCAGCCGAGCATCAACACTTTTCAGACAGCAAGAAAAGTGGAGATTGAAATCGAGGCAGCACAGCGCAGTGCAGCAAAGACAAGCAACACTCTCTCTCATAGCAGCTGAGCTTCAACGCCGAGCAACACGAGTGGAAAAAGCGCGTCGAGTGTTTTTGTGGTCGATTTTTTTTTGCAAGATGTCAGATTGAAAAGAACAACCAACGAAAGGAAATTTATGCTCTCGTGCGATTCATTCACGGTGAGCTGGAAGAAATCGTTGAACGCGCACAGTCCAACGTTTGTGTCGCCTCGTTGATCCTTGTCTCCCCTCTTGCAACCACATCTTTTCATCCGAGACATCAACAACAAAGATGGCGCGGCAAAGTACGATGCTGTTGACGCTGCTAGCCACCTTGCTGGTTGCACTTACAGCCGCCGTTCAGGCAGCAACACTGCCAGACTCGACTGTCTGGACCAACACCAACTACCTCAAGCAAATCGATCTGGCCGGTTCCACATCACACGCCCTCACCACCGTCACTATCAAACCCAAATCCGCCCCAGCCTCCTCTGACGCCACATTGCCCTACTACTTTCTTCTGAGCACGCAAGAAGCAGAACAGCTGTCATGGAGCCGATTGACAGTCAAACCCGCACTCGATTCGGCCCTTGCTTCCACCTCCGAGCTCAAGGGAGGCGCGCGACCCGTCCTCGCCCTCAAACCGCAGGGTCCCGTCGATGGTGATGCTGGCAAGAGCTATCTCTACAAAGTCGACGTCCCAACCAACGTCCTCGGTGCTGATGGCGCTTCATTGACACTCGAAACCACCCTCAACCACGTCACCGTCCCCCTACCTAGCACCGTCAAGCAGACCGAGCCCCAACTCTTCCTCTGGACCGGCGATGCCGCGATCCGCTCACCCTACACAATCGTCAGCGGTCGAATCAAAGTCAAAGCAGCCTCACCTAAAATCGTCGCATTCACGCCATCCGACGCCACAAAATCCGGCTCCATCGTCACCTTTGGTCCCTTCTCCAACATTGCCCCCCACACCTCTAGCGAAGTTGCGAGCGGATCAGTCCATTTCCAAGCAGACACACCGCGAGCAACCATCGTCACCCTCGACCGAACCGCCGAAATCAGCCACTGGGGCGACGCACTCTCCATCACCGATCGCATCCTCCTCCGCAACAGCGGCCCTACACTCAAAGGCCATTTCTCACGCATCGAGCATCAGATGGCTAGCTTTTACAACCGAGGCTCTGGCTCTGCTCTCTCCTCTCTCTCCTTCACCCTACCCGCAGGTGTCAAAGATCCATGGTTTATAGACCAGATCGGTAACGTTTCGACGTCGCGTTTCCGCGCTTCGCCTCCCAACCCTGCGCTGGTGTCTGCGTCCACGGGTCTGCCTTCGAGTTCGGCGAAATTGTCGCTGTTGGAGCTGCAACCTCGATTTCCCCTGTTGGGTGGATGGAATTACACGTTTAGCATAGGATACACTCTACCGCTCAGCCAAGGTGGATGGACGAAACAGCTGTTCGGTTCTGACGACTACGTCACCGCTGTACCCCTGTTTACGCCGTTGAAGGATGTAGCTGTCAACGAGCTCACGACGACGATTGTGCTTCCGGAGGGGGCTACGAGGGTGCAGGTGGAATTGCCGTTCGAGATGGAGGTGGAGAACGGGATTACAAAGACCTATTTGGATACGGTGGGTAGACCGGCGGTTAGGGTGGAGAGGAGCAACTGTTCGCCTCAGCATGCGCAGTTGGTGTATGTCAAGTATACGTTGACGCATAGGGCGAATTTGATCAAGGTGGCGGCGGTGGCGGGTGTGACGGCGTTGTTGTTGGCAGCTACGGCGGTGGTGCAGAGGGTCGAGACCAAGATTCGTTGACCGAAGGACCGTGTTGCGATGTAGATAGGAGCAGAGATGAAGTACTGAATGAAGAAAACAGAGCTGTGTGTGGGAACGGTATGCAAGTTTGTATGAGAGTTGTAGAAGAAGGTGGGGATGGGGGGTTCAGCCGAATAGACGACCCATCTGATCCAAGATCGGCTCGCCTCCTCCACCGTCGACGTTGAAGAAATCCAAGTCTTTCATCATCCATTCCCACGAAGGGTCGTCTTCCAATCCTCCTCCTCCTTCTCCTCCTCCTTGCCCTCCTGCTGCCGTCCCGGTGGTTTGTTGACCAAACCAGCTTGCAGGACTCATCGCTTGTCCCGCGCTTAAGTTCTGCCAGTTCTGTCCAGCAGTAGCGCTGGTGTTGGTGGAGGGTGTTGGAGCGTGATGCGGTGGAAGAGCGGTGTATCTTCCCTGGGTGGACCATTGGGGAGCGGAAGGTGAGGGTGCGGGTGCGGTCCATCCGTTGTATTGGGCAGCAGCGGTGGTGTGTTGGGGTTGGGGTTGGGGTTGAGGGGAGAAGAGGTTGGACGAGTAAATGTGCGATGCTTTTGTGCCTTGTTTGCCTGCTCCAGCTGTGGTGTTGGCGTACATTGGGGTTGAGGAGGAGGGTGGGTGAGTGTGATCCCGTCGTAGATGTCGATTCGCATTCGAGTCGTTTGTAGAGTTGACAGGTTGCGACGTCTCAACGTCCCGAGGTGGCTGTCCTACATTGGACTCAAATCCACGTCGAGCCGCCCTCTCCCCATCCCTCTCCCCACCCACCTCACCCTCCATCTTCGCCCCCATCACCTCAAACCTCTCCAAAACCCCCTTCAAAAACCCACTATACTTACTCGCCACACTCCTCCCCCTCTCCCCTCCTCGCTCCCCAACCCTCTCCAACTCCCTCGCCGTCAACCTGGCCAAATTGACCACCCTCTCACTGGAAACAAACCCGAAATCCACACCCTTCTCACTCTTCCCCGCTTTTCTCGCCAGATCCAGCGCGAATACCACCGCGTACACTGTAGAGATGATCGTAGAGTTGGTAATGTGATCCATCAAGCGGCGTTGACTGCGGTCGATGAAGGTGGCCATGTAGTTGGTGCAGCTGATGTAGCAGTGGCGGTTGAGGGAGGCTAGTTCGGGGGTGACGTCTACGCTGTAGGTGATGGGTAAGGGGAGGGCGTAGGTTACGAGTGCGGCGTAGTCCAGGGATAGGGGACCGGTGATTTGTAAAGGTGTGGGTGTGGTTGAGGAAGAGGAGGAGGAGAGCCAGCGTTCTTCCCATCGTTTAAGATCCATGGTGACCGAATTGCGGAAGTAGCTCAACTGTAACAGGAGTTGGTCCCTCTCGGCTGTGCTTAGCGTATTATCCTCGTCGTTGTTTCCCAGGGCAGTGTCGGGTTGGTGAGAGTGGGCGACTCTTCGTCTCGCACCCAAACTCCTCAAAACATGAGTATTAAAATGATCACCCTGAGCAATCATGATCCTCCTCAACTCCACCTGCGCAACCAACGCCTCATCCTGCCTCAACGCACACGGCATCCTATGCCACCTACTACACGTCGCAATCACGCCTTCATCGGCCAAATGCATCCTCTGCCCCGTCTGACTAGCCAACGTCTTCTCCAAATTCCACAGATTGATCCACAACCTCTCGGTATTCCTCAACTGTCTCTGATAGTGCTCCCCCTGTCCCTCCCTCACCCTCGGATTACCGTACGAATAGCAAACCAGGTTACACCCCAACTCGGTCGCAATCCGTATCGCCGTCCCCAAGAATAGCCACGTCTGATCGCTCATGGCGCTATCGCTCATCGGCCGGTAGCTCGCCAGCAGGAAAAACGCTTGAGCCATCTCGACGTTTTTGTAGTCGCCGCAGGTGATCCACGTGATCATCTCTTCGTAATGTCGACGCAAGGTGAGCGCGAGGGAGGCGGATTCAGCTTGGATGGTGGGGTCTTGGGATGGTTCGAATTCGGCCGAGAGGGCGCAGATGACGGTGAGGAGGAAGGCGGAGTGCTTGCGGATGTAGGTGATGGTGGAGAGGGTGGGGTCGAAGATGTGCATGAATGTGCCGAAGGAGGAGTAGAAGGAGGTGATGAGTCGGGTGGCTTGGGAGACGGTGAGGAGGTTTTGGTCGATGGGGTCGAATTCGGGTCGGTTGTCGTAGACGGGGTGGAAGGCGCCGCGGGAGAAGTAGGTTGAGGCCCAGGTGGAGGGGGAGGATGCGGTGGCGGGTGTGGGGTGGATTTGGCGAGTGGTTGTGAGTGCGGTGCTGGTGGTGGAGTTGCTGGTGGTGGTGGGGGTGGGAGATCGTGATCGAGGTCTCTTTCGAGCTGCGTCAGTAGCATCAGCAGGTCTGGAAGTAGAACGTGAATCTTGTTGAGCCTCTGCTTCGTCTTCGTCGCCCCCATCACCGCTGCTACTCCCGCCAACTTTGTCGAAACTAGTCCGCCTCCTCAACCCTGACCCTTTCCCTACCCCACTCTCCACCCCGCCCTCCTTGCACGCATCCTCCTCTCGCTCTCATCGCTACTCGCCTGAGCCAACAGCTTCAACGGGTTGCTCAGCGTCGGAAACTCATCCGGCACCCTAGCCACTGACGCATGGTCTTCCATATCCACCAACATGTTAAAATCCGATCTGCTCTTCTGCACCCCATCCCCATCCCTCCTGCCCCTACCACCTTCTCACCTTCACTCCCCCGCGCTGGACTGCTCATCTCCCGCTCCCGCTCCCTCTCCCTCTTCACCCCGCTGCCACACCCGTAGGATTGGCACCCTTGGCAAAGAACTTGCTTCGATGCAACTGCCACATCAATGTCTCGATCAAACTCGTCGCATCCGCATCACCCACCTCCTTGTTCAACTCCCTGATCTCGTGCAGCGTCCTATCGAGCAATTCCAGTCGTCTTAGGATCTGCTGAAGCTTGATCTTGCCCGGTTTCCGACCGCGTTTGTGCATCCGGTAGAAGCATTCCCTTTCGAGCTTGAGGCATCTCGAGCAGGCGGTTCCCGGAGTGTCGGAGGAAGGGATGCATTTCACTTTGGCTTCTCGACACGGTTGGCACGACACTTTTTTCTCTCCCGTTTGCGCTGCTGGGTTGGTGGCGGATCCGGAAGCGTTGGTTCGATCGGGAGTGTCTTCGCCAGTAGAGGTGGAGGAGGTGTCGTCATCTTTGGGGCGTGGGGAGGTGGTAGGATGCGAGCGAGACGACATCGCTCTGGTATGTAGTGGTCGGGTTGGGTTGGTGGGATGGTGGTACAGAAGTGAGAAAAGGTTTTCGGTGAGATTACGGCGTTTCAAAGTGACGTTTTCGCCGAGCGATTTAACATTTTTGGGAAGAAAAAAAAACAGCTAGACCCAACCCCTCGAGATCATTCAGATGTGGCTCAAACTTCATCTGATTGGTATAGATGCGATGCTGCCTCGGCAGTATGGGACTTGGTCCGAAGGGCGTACAAAGTGACGTCTCGATCTCGTTCGCTCGTAGCTGCAGAGCAGCGGGTGTGTCGTCGTTAAAAGATCCCGCGGCAACAAAGAACGGCGAAAAAAAAAAAAAAAAAAAGGTTTTTCTCGCAACACATTGTTGGTCGCCGAACCATCTCCGAGAAAGATACTTCTTCGACTGTGCTTCTCGGAGAATGGTGCGGGGATGACAAATGCGAGCGACATCACTTCACAACACTGAAACGCATGACATAAACGTAGAACGGCGAATGAAATAACTGCTGAAGGAGTTTGATGTGAGTACAACAGAAAGCTCAGCTGGACGTCGCAGGTGGAACATTGCTGGATCCTGCTTGACGGCCATTTTTACCAGCTCCTCCTCCTCGTCCGCCACGTCCACCACCACAACCTCCGCCGCGAGCTCTCCAGTTGCCTTTAGGTCCATCGCCTTTTCCACCCTTCCCGCCTTTGCCCGCCTCAGCTCCATCAGCAGCGGCAGCATTGCCCTCTGTTGCACTGACACGCGTCGTCGCAGTGCTCTTGCTACCTTTAGTAGTGCGACTAGCGTTGGTGACGCTTGTAGCATTCGTCGTTGTGCTAGCAGCAACGCTAGGTGCTGTTCCTGTGTGCTGCTGCTGTTGATGCAGATCCGGCGTTTGGGATCGACTGGTCCATCGACTGCCGCCATTGCTCGTCGGAGCACTCATCGGCGCGCTCGAAGGCATCGAGTTCAACCCAACGCCTTCGCCGCCCGAGAACAAATTGGTCGACGACCCACCGCGACTGCCTGCTGCATAGACGCTACTGCCCCCTCCAGCTGGCACTCTGGCAGGCTCGTGCAGACTAAGCCCACCCATGCCAAACGAAGCAGGACTGGCGGGACGCGTCGATCCGCGACTGCTCGATCCCCAACCTCGTTCTTGCGCATATCCATCCAAGATGTGCACAATGCCCTGACTCATGTACTCAAACTCGCCAATCTCCTGCGCCGACAGCGACAGATCCGTCCTATCTCCCCACTCCTCATCGTCATCATCCTCTCCCACCTCATCCTCATCCTCATCCGTCCTCCTCCTCGGTTGCTGAGATCCGCTCTTCCTCGCTTTACCGATCCCTTCGAACACGCGCAGCATGATGACATCCATGATCGACCTCAACTTCTCCAGATTGTCCAGCGACTCAATGTTGCCCGTGATCGGCAGCCAGAAATCGCACTCGACGCCCTCACCCAGCACCCGCACCTCGGTCGCGCCGAATAGCATAAACGTCAGCGGGTCCAGGCGCGTACATCCACGAAGCATGGTGGACGCATTGTTGCCCGCACTGCCAGAAGCGTTGCGGATCTTTTCGCTGAAAGCAAAGATCTCCTTCTCGCCCATGTTGGCCGCATCCCACGGCTTGTGCTTGGTAAACTTGGTATGGCAGATCGACGACGGGTGCATCAGGCACGACTTGTCCTGCGACGTCCGGTAGCTCGCCTTGCCGCTTCGGATGGCAAAGTTGGGTGGGGCCGAGACAGCCACCAAAGCAGCGAGCAGCGATGTGACTTCGGAGTTGGCGTTGAATTCGGCATCCGTCTCGCGCGGTCGTCTGTATCGCGAATAGGTGTTTCCGGTGCCATTGCTAGCGAGCGAGGAGCTTTGAATGACAGAGATGATGTCGGCTTTCTCCATCGACTGGAAAAGATGCTCCTTGACCTGCTGAATCTGTAGGAGCGTGAGCTTGCTGAGAAAGTTTTCCTGACAGAAGCGATTGGCAGCGACAAAGTCACCGCGCGATTGCAGCTCCCACCAGCGTGTGTACGCGCGCAGGATGCACAGCGCATCTGAGCGAAAGTCGGGGGGACACCAGCGATCCTTGACCATTTCGGCCTCTTCGCGCAGATGCATGGGTGCCATGAAGGGATCTCTGCTGGTCAAGATGGCCGCGAGCGAGAGCACGGGATCGAGACAGCGGAAGAAGGCGCCGTAGAGACACATCTTGCCCATGGGCGCATCAACCGGTAGCTGCAGCAGCACGCGTCCCAACGACGTCAAATTCTTGTGCATGTCGAGCGCGCCGACCATCTTGAGCTTTTCCATGGCCGCCAGCACACGCTCGGGCGCAGGAGGCTCGATGGCCGAGGCAAGCACGTCCTCCACCTCCATTCCAGGAATATCAAGCGCTTTGATGTGCATGACGACGTTGCTGAGGTCGGTTCGCTTCATTTCGACCGTTTGGTTGACTTTGAGACGGTCGTAACGCGCCTTGCTGAGAACACCAAAGTACTCTCCGGCACGGTGACGTCCCGCACGTCCCGCACGCTGGTTCAGGTTGGAGGTGCCCACCCACGCCGAGACCAGACTCGAGAGGTGGCGTTCCGGATCGAAGCGCTTCTCTTTGACGCGACCGGTATCGACGACGTATACGACATCAGGGATGGTGATCGACGTCTCGGCAATGTTGGTGGCGAGGATGATGCGGCGAAGACCCTTGAGACGCACAGGCTCAAACACGGCCTGCTGGTCCTGAACAGGCACAGTCGAGTGGAGAATGTGGATCTCGTACTGGTCGCGGTCGTTGAAGTCGGTGCGGAGGAGTGGGTGATACTGGGTGTCGGTGAGCAGCAGGTTGACCGCCTTGATCTCGTCCCATCCAGGCAAGAAGACGAGCACATGGCCATCGTCCGAGATGGACAGCACGTAGGCGATGATAAGAGCGACGAGCGGATAGGGGATCTCGAGATCGTCGACTTGGTCTGCCATGGGATCGACGGGCTCGTTGGCGCCGGCAGCTGCGATGGCGCCGTTGCCAGGATGACCATATCCGCCTCTGGCGCCCCCGCCGTTGTTGTTGTTGTTGCGCGATACCGAGCCGCCTCGTTGGTAGATCTCACGCTCGATATAGTCGCGGACATTCTTCTCTCCCCAGACCCATCCACCCATCTGCGGTGTGAGGCGAAGTGCCTCGAGGTTGCGCACCGTCTCTTCGAGGTAGTGCTTTTCGACGGGGTAGCTTCGACCGGGAATCTCGACTACGGGAGCAGGGTTGCCCAAAGGATCGGCAAAGTAGTTTTGGAAGAGGGTCGGGTTGATGGTGGCGCTCATGAGGACCACCTTGATCTCCTTCTTGCCCCGTCTGCGACGCTCGGCCAAGAGACGCTTGATGACGACAAGCAGCAGATCGGTCTCGACGTCTCGCTCGTGTACCTCGTCGATGACGACGTGCGTGATTGAGTCGAGGAAAGTGTTGGACGATTCGGCGTCACCGAGTGCAGATTGCAATCGTCGCAAGAAGACACCGGTGGTGCAAAAAGTGATGGAACCGTTGGGCTGGGGTGGTTTGGCCTCGAAACGGACCTGGTAGCCAACGGTCTGACCGAGTTTCTCGCCCCTCTCCTTGGCCACACGCTCTGCGACACTGATGGCGGCGATACGCCTAGGCTGGGTGCAGACGATGTTGCAGTTTGCGCCTTTGCCTTGAAGGATGTAGTCGTCAAAGAGGATCTGAGGGATCTGAGTGGTCTTGCCCGAGCCGGTGGCAGCCATGCAGATGGTGACCTGGTTGAGCTCGATCTTGACGAGGACATCCGACTGCTTTTGCGAGACGGGAAGGTTGAGTCGCTGGTTGCGCATGCTGGCCATGGCGTCGTCCGAGTAGTAGTTGGCGAGCGAGTGTTCGAGTTGTTCGCTCTTGCGCTGCAACGAGTCTTCGGTGGCACCAAACTGCTGGTTGAAGCGGCGTGCGCGCTGCTGACGCATCTGACGCTGTTTTGCGAGCTGATCGTTGGCATCGTTGGAGGCAGCGTTAGGATCCTCGCCTACTGTAGCAACACCGATGGTGCGTGGACGTTTTGCGTAAATCTTGCTGCGGATCATGGTATTGTAAATGTTTTGGACCGAGTCGTCGAGCTCGTCACTCATGCTGAAAGTGACGTGAGGCGCCTTGTTGATCGACATTCCAGGCTTGTGAAGCAGCGAAAAAGTCTTCCACAGCGAAGGATCGGTGGACTCGATGTAAGAGACGGATTCGAGGTAGCAATTGGCGACAGCCTCCTTCTTGTTCTTTCCGACGGCGGCGCCAATCTCGTTGCCGGCGATATACATCGAAGCGTGCGGCTGGCTGGCAGCCGAAGATGCTTTGGAGCTACCACGTTTGGGTTTGCCTTGCTTGCCTGCAGACTGGCGGATATCGGGTTTGCCTAGGTTGAAGCGCTTGCAGTAGAAATCGATGAATTCGCGAGCACGCTGCACGGTGAGTTCGGTTCCGTCGCTGAGCTTGGCAATGGGGCCCTGTTGCTGAGGGACGAGCGGAGCGGGAGCCGAGGCGGTGGGCGTCTTGGTCAAGATGTCACCGCTATTTTGGAGGAAGAGGACGGCATGAAGGGCAGCAACGCGTTCTGCATCCTTGGCGGTCTTTGCATCACCGTAGACGTGCCAGTCATGTTCGGGGTCGAAATGGAGAGTGCAGCGGAAATTTGTATCTCTTCTCCCTTCAACTTGACCCTCTTCGACCGTGTAGACGGGGTAGGTGCCTGTGCGGTGGAGCACATAGTTCTGAATGGGGTTCTTGGGGTTATCGAGCCAAGCCTTTTTGACGAGACCGCTATCAAGGAGGCCGTGGTAGTAGTCCTTGATGTTTTGGAGAGAGTGGTAAGGGAGTGGTTGCGTGGGCAGGAACTTTGTAGATTTGGCTGGCGCACCTGATCTGAAGTTGGACGTTGATGAAGACGATGGTGCGGGAGCGGGTTCAGATGATGAGATGGCTGAGTTGGCTTTGCCTCCTCCTCTAGTGCGAGAAGCGCCGCCTTTCTTTTTAGCGTTTTGAGAAGAGGCGGTGCTGCTGCCGCGACCCCAGTTCGAGCCGCTGCTGGCATTGTTCGGAATGGCCGATGAGGATGAGGCAGCACCACTTCGCCATGTCGAGGACGCGTCGGCCATGATCGCTGCTGTTGACAATCGAGTGTTGGCTCTGATTCGGATTGCTTCCGAGGTGACACTGCGGCCTGTGCTTTGAGCTAGCGAAAGAGCTGCTAGACGATAGAGTGAAGCAGAGATGGAAGCAACAAGCAACGGAGCTCACTATGAAGCTTCGGAAAGTGGTGACGTGCGCAGCTGAGCTTCAACTGAAACAGAGGCAGGAAGAGCTTTCCTTTCAAAAGTCACACACCCAAAACCCACACAGACAAGTCGCCCGACAAGGCAAAATCTGCGCCGGAAGAAAACGAAAAATTGAAACGAAATGTCAGATCGGGGGCGAGGCGCTCAAATCAAAGCGACAAAACTTGGTTGGACCCTGAATCACCTGAGACAGAGGCATGATCGGGGAACGACGCGTTTAAATAGCAGCAACTTGCTCTTGGCAGCGGTCAAGAAGGTCGTGGTGGCGTCTCCTTTCAAGGGTTCACAGATCTCGTGCTGCAACTCAAGACTTTCACTTTTGCCGTTCATCCCCCAGAGCATGTCTATCTACTGTATTGATATATGAAATGCACAGTTCAGCAGGCGAGTTTAATTTCATTAGGTCGGGCCGAGCAAAGTTGACGTCCGCCAATCGGCGTCTACTTTACAACAGGCTTTTCGAATGCTGACTGTTGACTAAGGACGTCTCGGAAGAGCCGTCGATGCAATGCATGGTCGTATGGTTGTATAGGTGTGAACGGAGGATAGAGCGTTACCGTGTGAGAGGATCAACGAAAAGAGCGCTTTTCTGACCGAAAAGGTTTCCATCGCAAATTTTAGACGTCTCGGAAGCCGCCGATCCTTTTTTGGCGTTGCGTCGAGGCAGCTTGCCTGTCTCTTGCTCCTACACCATCTCCTGCTCTCCTTTCCCTCCATCCGTCGATCACTGTCACTGTCATACCGACAGCAGAACACAATGCGGTCCATAGCATAGCGTCTACGGCACTCTTGAAAGTCGTGTTCCCCCGTTCCCACACAAACCGGCCGGCCCTCTCCGTTCTGTCGTGAACGCCGCCCTCTAACATGTCGATACCTCCTAGAGAGGTGCGCGTCGCCATTGTGGGCTCCGGACTCACGGGACTCGTAGCCACCTATATCCTCACCGCTCCCACTTCCAATTCGTCCAATGGCGTCAAGGTCACCGTCGACATCTTTGAGCGAGCTGCCGCGCTGGGAATGGATAGCGCCAGCATCTCGGTGCCTCTGCCTCCCGCGTCGTCATCTGCAACGACCGCATCGCCGCGTACGATCTCTTCTTGTCTCTCGACAGATGACAGCCATGGCACCTTACGGCCACGCCCCCACAAGCGCCTCAAGCTAGAGACGCGTACGTTGTCGGATGCTGGCTCGATCCCACAGCGCTCCATGCGCATCGACGTTCCCATGCGTGCCTTCACCGGAGGCTACTATCCACAGCTCCTTGCACTGTATTGTCATCTCGGCATCAGGATCAAAAAGACCAACTTTACTTACTCTTTTGCTGCCCTCCCGCCATCCACCGCTGCTGCTGTACCTTGCTCTGCCACGCTGTCATCGCCATCTTCCACTACATCCTCATCTGGCACGCGGCCATCGTCACCACAGAGCGAGTCCACTGCAGCGGCCACCTGGCCTCCTTCTTCTTCCATAGTGGAAGGCGTCCAAGCACCCTCGCCCAGCATCCTTTACAATGGCGCCAATGGCGTACGAGGAGTCAGCCTCCCTGCTGACCTGAGGCAGCCTCGTCTCTCCAATCCAGCCAGAGTGTCCAACATCCTCGACCAGATCAGTCGCATTCGCGCCTACTTCGCATCGCTCGTGCTGCTCGTCCTGGGCTACTTCCAACTGCTCGTAATCGCACTCTGGCATCATCACCTCGGGCATACATGCGATCCTTCCCATCCTCTGCGCACGCACACGCTCTCCGATCTCGTCAGCGACCCTTTCCCCACTCGATCGCCCGCAGCGTCGAGAGACCCATCGCACAGCTTGCGATCTCGACTCGGTCTCGTCATCGAACCGGTGGTTGAATCCCTCCTGCGCAGAACGATCTGCTTGGACGAGCGATTTGCACAGCAGACATTGACGCCGCTCTTCAGTGCCGTCATGACGTCGTCGCTCGACTCGGTGTGGAGCTGTCCCGCGTCCGAAGTGCTCGACTATGTTGCACTGACCCTGGGCAAGGACCATTTCGTCGTCAAGGACGGTGTACGAACCGTCGTCGCTACTCTTTTGAACCATGTTGATCAGCAACAGACCCGAGCGCAGCAGTCAGCCCGCAGTAACAGCAGCAGCAGCAGCAGCAGCAGCAAGGTGTGGACCAGCGCAGAGGTGCGTCGAGTCCAGTCCAAGGCGGGTAAAGCATGGATCGATGTTGTCCATCACGATCGCGAGTCGAGTCCGCAGAAAGACACAGCAGATACGCAAGATATGTCGAGGGAGCCGTCGTCGACTTCGACCGATCGAACATTCTGGAGCGACCAAGACCAGCTGCAGCAGCATGGACCGTTTGACCACGTCATCTTTGCGACGCAGGCGAATCAGACGGCGCATTTCCTCGAGCAGTACGTCGACTCTCTCACCGCCGATGACAGTGGGAAGCAAGAAGCGGAGAGACTGGGTAGGGTGATCGATGTGTTGAACACGTTCAGGTACGAGCGTAGTGTGGTGGTGAATCACACAGATCGTGCGTTGTTGCCGAGAGATGATCGGGATTGGAGGGATCTGAACCTTGTTTCTCCATCGCAAGTTGGAGCCAAGCAGGTTTGGACGGCGGAGAAGCGACGTTCAAGCACCGATTCGGACTGGACCGACGACCACGGTGAAGAACTGGATGGAAGTGCATCCAACGACACGCTGTGGTCTCTCTCATCCGGTCCCACCAGCAAACCACCGAAATCCACAAACGGGTACACCATGGCAACACACGTCCTCGCCCTCCCCCACCCGCCTCGCACTCCCCCTCTTCATCCTACAAACCACCAACCCACTCCCCCACTCCACCCAAACCCCAACGCCATCCTATCGCGCTCGACCTTCGAACGAGCCATCATCGACCTCCCTGCCCACCTCTCCCGCTCCGCCCTCTTCCACCCCACCACCCCTTCCCACCCTCACAACCCTAACGTCAAAACCGCTGGAGGAAGAGTTCTCACCTTGGGTCCACTTCAGCAGCAACGGCAGCGGCAGGGGATGGGGAAGAAGGAGGGGGAGGAGGGGGGTGTGAAAGTGTGGGTGTGCGGAAGTTGGGCGGTGGGGATTCCGCTTTTGGAAGGGTGTGTTGTGTCGGCTCGGTTGGTTGCGCAGGAGATATTGAGCGTCGAAGGTGTGCGAAGTTCGGAGTGGGTTAAGTGGTGAAATGTTTCGGATTCAAAGAGTGTTTATGTTGGCAAGGAGGGGGGGAATGTAATATGCATGGAATGGAAGTCAGGATTTTGTCGTTCGTCGTCGACTGTGTGTACTGCCACAAAAGGCAGTTGTTTGTCATTGAGGCGTAACTGGAACTGGAACAAGCTCTCGTCGTGAAAAGACGAATCAAAAAACCCGCCCGAGGGGGTGGCAAAGTCTGATTGAGTGGATATATATACAACATCCGCGCCATGCTGAGGGCCAACGCTCGCAAACCCACCTTTTACTTAGACCCAATAAACTCGCGCACATAATCAGCAAAGCTAACCATGCAAATCGTCTGCCAAACACCCAAAAAGATTCTCGGCGTGACCCCCCTATACAAACCCTTGATACCATTCTCCTTGTAAATATACGCAAACGTGTTACCGATCGTCAACTTCTCAGGCCTGTTACTTCCCGGAGCCGCTTTGGCCATGCTCTGCATCTCGACCCTAATCACCTCGATCGGCTGGTTCCACGTAGCAAGCGCACCGCCGATGGAGGAGCAAGCGATGCGTTCGACGGCGTTGAGTTTGTCCTTCTCGGTCTTGCCGGAGAGGCTTCGGATGGGGGATTCGGCGAGACGAGCGAAGCCCATTCTGGAGCCCCAGTTGGTGCACTGACGAACGGCGACGGCGTTGACGCCCTTGTTGATGCCCTTGAGACCTTCACGACGGTAGATGTCGGCGAAAACGGCCCAGGTGGAGGGGGGTTTGATTCCGGCTTCGGCCTGCTTGTGACGCGTGATCTCGGCGGTCTTCATGCAGGTGCAGAAACCCATGGTGGCATAAGCCTGTGCAATGCCTCCGGTCATTCCGCCGAGCAAACCAGCCGAGCCAGAGGAGAACCCGGCGTTCTTGGCGACTTTTTCAACTTCAGCAGCGGTGAAGAGCAACACAGCACCTTTGGTCGAGGCTTCGATCCACGCCCAGGGAATAAGACCCTGGTAAAAGCCGAGAATGCCTCCTCGGGAAGAGACGGTCTTGAGCGCCTGCATCATGGTCTGCTGTCGGTTGGACGCCATTTGTGTCTTGATCACCTCGAGTGGCTGTCCGAGCGTCGTCACCTACCGAAAAAAAGGGGGGCGCAAACAAGCACAAAAAAAAAAAAAAAAAAAAAAGAAACAGAATGTCAGCATACGGACCAGAACAAAAGACGGTTTTCTGTTGTAAGCGGAGAAAGAACGCACCTCTGCAATGTTCATGATGGAACCAACAGCGATGTTGGACCAGGAGAAACCTTTTTGTTGCGGCGCCATGATTGCAATAGTGCGAATCTCTATGAGGAGAAGAAGTTGGCTGAGGATCGCGATGGAGGGTTGTAAAGAAAGGGCGCCGTGAAAGAATTGTAGGGAGAGGGTATCGAAGAGTAGCCTGTTGAAAAGCTAGTCGAGAGAGAGAGCAAGGGAGGAGAGGTGGTAGGTGATGATGATGATGAAGAGAGAAGAGAATGAAACCAAGTGAAATCGGAAGGATTCGAGCCGAGGGAAAGGGGTTCCCCTCTTCGCTGCTCTTGTCCCGCGCACGGATAGCAGAGTTGTACTTGCATGCACGCCTACTGTTTTGACTGCTTTGGGGCCAACTTTTTTTTTTTCTTTTTCTTTTTCCTCTCCCCAACGCGTGGCGCGGGTAAGTGTGATATTTTTTCCCCACTCGGCCTCTCTCTCTCTCTTCTCGTGCGGCTTTCGCCCAAATCCAAATCCAGATTTTGGGCGAATTTGACACTCCCGATCTGCAACCTCATGCATGGTTCTGACTCGATTTTCTCTCCACTGTGCACCCGATCCTATTTGTCATACGATTTTTTTGCCAGCTCGAGTCGACTGCGTATCGCGTTGGAGAGAGTCACGTCCAGTCCTTTTTTTGGGAGAGACACACACACACATACAGGCACCAGTTCTACAGTAGACTACACGCTTAGTAACTCCTTCTTCGCTTCTTGCCGTCATACATAACGCTTTGCGTACGATGTATGAAACTCTATCTTGCAGTGTAGGGTGTCCTGAAGGAACTCAGAGTGATTCGCCTTCATCAACTTACGAGCCTGTCTATACAGCATAATGCACAACGTGGCGAGGATTGGGATGCTTTTGGGCTCGAGAGAAAATCATGCGTCTGAGGATTTTTATCGATGCCGACCTTTGCTCGGTTTTCTCGACAAGAACGCGATTTTTCGAGTTCCAACCATTGTTAGATGTTTCTCTCTTTTTCTGATGTTAGACCGCCGAAAGTGGTGAATTTCAACTGTTTACGTAACAGATACTGCTGTCACTTGTTCCTCCTCCTCCTCCCCCTTGGCCTAGATAATGAATACAAGGCCCGCACCCTCACCATCCCACGCTAATCGCTTCACTAGCCGCCCCAATGTCTTACGCACCCAGTAGCTCGGTGCAGCACCCTTTCACCCTTTAGACCAAGAACCACGTCGCAGGCAGTGAGGGGCTGTGCATTTCACAGCCAGCTCACTCATATGCACGGCACCCTTCTCTTGGCACCCCACGTACGTACGTCAACGTATTTGCAATGGCGTGCCCTCCTCACTCTTGTTTATGCTATCAAAGGGCACAGACCTCCGGAGAATTAAAGATGATCGCTTGACGGAGAGTTTTCTGGCAGTTTTAGCGGGCGACTTGTTCCAAAAAAGCTGTCAAACAAAGAAACTCGGCGAATTAGTTTTTTTTTCTTCTTCCCCTCTTATCAGCAGGCAGATGACGAGAGGAAGTATTGAAAAGAAAAGAAAAATAAAAGGTTTATATTTAGCGCTATCTTGGCAACAAACGCCGAAGAATGCCAAGAAAACGATCGAATGGGGCTATGGAATCATCAGCATGACTCTTTGATACTTACTGTACGCTGACTTGGCTTGTTTAGCGACGGGTATTAGCCCCCTCTTGGCACGTCTCGGCCTACGAACGCTAGGTCTCGCCCCGTCGACCTTGCCCCATGAATTTAATGCCGTCGGCAACCTCTTGGCTTTTTTGGGCTTCTATCCCGGTCCGTCGCCTCGCTTGCCCCTTCGAGTGACGCAAACTTCATATCTTCCCATCGCCCACTCAACATGCTCCCCTGTTTTCCCCCCTTTCAACCCCATCCTGACTTCGCTTGGTGATTGATAACTCTTTATTAGCGGATGATGGCGAGATAGATCCAAGTTGAAGATATCGGAGTGTCGAAAGGATACAAAGAGAGACTAAAACAAAGACGAGGGTTTTTTTTTAGTGTGTGGGTTTGGTGGTAGCGTAGCTTGGTGGCACAAACTTAGTGCGGTTTCGTATGAGAACACAAACCTTCTCGCCCTTCGCCCCACCAGCCGCCACCCCCTCCCTCGCTCTTGGCAAGGTTCACATGCCTTTCTAACCCACACACGTTCTTTTTTCAAGTTACCTCTACTGCATGCAATCGCAAGCAACGCAACCCCCCCCCCTCCCCCTTTCGCCACCTTTCTCACGCCTCGGTGGGGGAGATGCACGTTACAACTCTACTGTGAACCTGTCGTGATCGAACAGTATGGCGTGCGAAGGGGCTTCATTACAGTGTGAGAAGATCGATCGCATCGATCGCAGCGGATAGAGAGGCGGTGGGGCAAGGAGGAGGCTTAGCTTTTCATGTGAATAGTTTTTAGCACAAGTGTGTGCGCCATTCGGGCGGGGCGCGCATGCCAAGATGTCTGCCTGTCTGCCTGTCTGCTAGTGCGCTTCCAAGTGTCTGGATCACGTTCCGCATTCCGCATGGATCCCCCCTCCCCTCCCCGTCCGAAGGGCGTCATGCAGGCATAGTCGCTCTTGGCACCCTCCGCTTAGCTCGCATTAGCAAGTGCTCTCTTGACAGCAGCCGCCGAGCTTGTAAGACATACACTGATAACGTGTTACGTGACTTGCATTGTTTTTTGCGGCCGCGCTGCCGTGGGGTTGTGCGTTTTGCCGTTAACTACCCTTCGGATTCTGTTTTCGGGTTGCAACTTCATATCTGACAGCCACACAGGAGGGAGAGAGAGAGAGAGAGGTTCCACCGTGCACGCTGGTTGTACTGAGCTGCTCTTAAAGAGGCTCTCGACTGACGTTGGAGATATATACGATTGGTCCTCTACATCTGTCCTTCCCAACTATTGCCTTTCGCTTCTTCACCATTCTCCCTCCCTTCCCCCCACAAACCATACTCTCGACGTCTACAACCACCCTCTCACACAGATCAACACACATTCACAATGCCGCCATCCTCATCATCCTCACCAACAGCCACACCTGATGCAGCGCAGCACCCCTTTCTGGCGCGTCTAGAACACATGACCTTCGCCTGGTTTACCTCATGCATGTCGCTCGGTGGCATGGCCAACCTCTTGCTCACCAAAATCATCGATTCCTCCTTCCTCTACTACCTCGGTCTCTCCCTCTTCTTGATTAACATCATCTACCTCCTCACCCTCATCACGCTCCAAATCGTCCGCTACGCCCTCACACCGGCCTCGCTGACATACACCCTCACCCACCCGATCGAGTGCTGTTTCATCCCCACGGCGCTGCTGGCGTGCGCTACGGTGATCAACGGTTTTGCCACGCTCGTCGGCACCGACGCCAGCGCAGCGTGGGAGGTGGTTCTGAGGACAGCGTTCTGGGTCTATTTCTCGGCCAGCTTTATCGTCTCTTTGGTGTGTTATACGTGTTTGTTTGCGAGGGCGGAGCAGAGTTTGGGTCATATGAACCCGGCGTGGGTGTTGCCGATTTTCCCGCTCATGCTGTGCGGGAGCGTCGCGTCGGCGGTGGTACCCACACAGAGCGAGCTGGCCGCGCTCGTCATGTCCATCTGCGGATTGACGTGTCAAGGGCTGGGCTTCACCGTGTCGTTCATGATGTATGCGGTGTTGTTGTTGAGGTTGATGACGGTCAGTTATCCACCGCCGAGGGCGAGACCTGGGTTGTTTATGAATGTCGGTCCACCGGCGTTTACGATCCTGTGCTTGATGGGTCTCTCGTCGGAGCTGCAACGTATCCTTCCCGCTTTGCCGACGCCTTTGCCGTTGCCGGCGACGACGTACGAGACGCTGAGCATTGTTGCTCTTGCATCGAGTATTGGGTTGTGGTTCATCTCGGCGTGGTTCTACATGATGACCGTCGCGTCTCTGGTTCACGTCGCGGTAAATGGAAAGTTGAGGGGAGAGATGGAGTTTATCTTGGCTTGGTGGGCATGTGTTTTCCCCGTTACGGGTTTTGCGATGGCAACAAACGAGATTGGAGAGGCGTTGGGCAGTGGAGCGGTTAGGGGTGTGGCTCAAGGGATGGTGGTTTGGTTGATGGTGGTTTTTGTTGGGGTGGCCGTGATGCATGGTAGGGCGGTTTGGCTTGGGGGGATTATGAAGGAGGGTAAGGATGAGGATAGGGTGATTGATACTATGTATCATCGGGTTGAGTTTGGTGGGAGTGGTGATGGTCATGGGGGTCATGATGTGGAGAAGGGTCACGATCAGACGGCGTCGCACGAGATGGAGATGCTTCGTCAGCATCAGCAACAGCAAGAACACGATCGTCAGCTCGAGCACAACAGTCCTTATTCCAACCCTCCTACCTACCCTTCTACTCCAGCCGTCTCAGTCAGCCGGCTAGACACCAAGAAGTCTATGGAGCACAAACAGCAACACCGCGACGAAGACGACGACGATGACGACGACGACGTGGACAACATCCAGCCTCTCCCGCCTTCCTCGTCCTCAGCAGCCACCACACCTTGGTCATCTCAACTTCGAATGACTCCCCTCTCTCCTTGAAGAAATCCCTCCTTCCACCCGCATTCGCATCTGTCCTCCCCCCATATCTGGCATCTCTCGGCTTCTTTTCTTTAAACTCCATCGCATCTGTTCCATATCTCTTACATCGGGTATTCTTTCCACCTCAAGCGCATATTACGTTCTCCGACTTGCATATCTCGCATCTTCCCTCTCTTTTTCGTTCCTGGTTTTTTTTCCTCGTTCTTTCCGTCGCACTGTTCATAACCTGCACACCAATCGTTACCGCTCCGCCGACCTTGTTCCCATATCTGTTGCACACGTTCCAATGTCATGTCACACACACACACTATTGCAAATTTTTCGCTTGTCATTCAACCGGGATTCACCGCTCCGCTCCGCAAAAAGAATGAATGAATGGAGGAAAGTTGCTGTCAAGCGTGTGTATGTGTGTGTGTTTTTTTTCTTCTGGAAGGCGATGAATTTTTTCATGCATGCATGCAAGATTAAAAAAAGGAAAAGGTTGTCCCTTTGTGCCAATCCGAGCTTGACCGTATGGCTCTCGGGTTCTTGAGCCCCATTGTGTTTAGGGTTCGACAGATCGCACTTACGACGTGTAGCACAACGGACAAGGACCTTTGAACATTGCTATTTTCGCCGCTTTGGGCCAGGCTGCCGCACGATAGGGGGGGTCAAGTGGCGTACCCAATGAGTGCTTGGCAGTGGGCGTCTAGAGACACGAGAAAAAAAATGAATCGACCCCTCGAGACGAGCCCTTATCGTTTCATCGACCCTCCCACCCACTCCACCCAACCGCGTCCTCAAAAGCGTGCCTTGTCAAGCAGCAGCGAACGAATGAAAGTTTGCGCTTCTTGCGCTGATAAGCCATGAGCCAGCAACGTCAAAATGCTATTCGCTCGCCGGAAACGAGCAAGCCAAGAAGCAGGAGAAGCAGGAAAGGTGCTTTCCCCCTATTGTCTCAGTGTATCATTGATGCGTTGCAAGAAGGATTGTGGTTCCACATGCAATTTTTTCGGGATCCGCAGGGGTTTTTTTTTAGAAAAAAAAGTAACACATGGAGAAAAAAAAAAAAAAAAAAAGATTGCGCAATGGTCTGCTCTCTGCCAAGTGTGAAAGACGATGGAGTTGGTGGTATGAGAACAAAAGGAAGGTCATACAGTACAATTTTTTTTTTTGCTTTTTTTCGGCGGTGCAAACACATCGAGTAATGCGGGACACTCGTTCGTTTTCCCCACCTGCTTTACGCTCAACGAGATGCTCGCACCCCGCCCTACGCAAACCGGGGCTGTGCTGCTCATCTTTTCCCCCGCCGAGACTGTCCAAGGTGGGTTACAACGTAACCGGCTGGCGAAAGACAGTCGCGCGCGCGCTCTCTCTCAGATCGAGCGCACAGCGAATGGAAAAAAAAAAAAAAAAAAAAAAAAAACTCGGACGTGTCAAACAGCTACTCACACTCTTTCCGCAAAAGGGACTTGGAGGGGCGGTTGCGAAATGCAGGTGCATGTGGCATGCATGGAGAGAGAAGGCCGTGGAGCAGCAGCTTTATTCCCCCAGCTGAGACCAACACATTTGTGCAGGATTGTCAATTTCGGTGTTCGCCGGGTTGAGTTGCGCACAAAGAAAGGGATTTTTTTTTTTGAATGATGAGAGACAATAAGAATCTCGAGCCCGCCACCGCCACAACGGGGCTAGGAAACAATAAAGGGGAGGGGAGAAAAATCAAATTTACTTTTTTCAGTGTCAGACGGGCCGAAGAAAAAAAAAATAAAGTTGAGAAAAAAAAGCTAAAGAAAAGAAGAAAAAAGGGAGGAACAATGGAAGGAAGCGGCGAACCATTTGATGAGATCAATGGGTCATGATGGATTCACTTACGCACACACCACTGCACTGGAAGAACCATGCATGTCGCTTTTCCTTTTATCCGATCAAAGCACGGTCGTTTCCGAAAAAGAAACCAGCGCTCCGAGACGCAAAGAGGGGGGGGCGGAAAGCCGTATTTCGGTCCCCGTGAAACTGCATGAGGAGGGGGTCAGGGAAAGAATAGAGCGGAGTGAGATGTGTACCTTTGCACCGGATGGTTGAAAGACTTCATTTGGACATCCTGCACATGCCAGACTCACACACACACTCACTATCTCTCTCACACGCACACGCACACGCATGTTGAAGCCAATTTCATCTTGATGAGGGTCAAGACAGCCTCATCCCCTCCCCGAAAATGACCCAACCGGACTTCATTTGCGAGATGGTGCATGCCCCTCCTCTTCCTTGTTGGTGGCGGTGTCGCGCTTATTTTGTCCCCACCCCTCTGCCTTGAGGCTGAAGCTTGTGTTTTTCATATCTCACGCTAACTAAGCCTCAAAGGGAGAGAGAGGGGGGGGGAAGGGGAAGGCGAGGAAGATAAAATGAAAGGGCTGATTGACAGGGGAAAGGCTACTCTCGCGCCTCTTTTCTGTCTCTCTCTTTCATTCATCTTTGCTTCCCCCCTCCCCCTCTCTTTCCTTCCTTTCCAAATACCGCCAGCATCGTCATCGTCATCGTCTTGGTCAAGCATCAATCTCTAAGATCCTACTTTCTGCATAACTACCAACCCGCACGGATACCTTACAGCAAAACGCAACAACATTTTCTAGGGTCCTGCACAACCCAACCCAACCCGACCCCCGCTCGGATCGCCTCTTTTCCAAAAAGATTACCTGTCATCCTACAGCCAACCAAAAAAGCGCATTTTAATCCCCTTATTGGACGCTTGGATCGCTTCACGTCGCCAACCTTTACTCTTCTTCTCTCGCTTTTCCCGTGCAAACCCCTGTCAAATCGCTCATCGCGGTCTAGCACAAAACGACGTTTGGGTGGTTTGTCTTGACTCCGCAATCGACACTTGCAGGATTGTTGCAGCTGCAGCGCGCTCTCTTAAGGCACACTAAGGCACGGGCTGAGAGGTCTGATCGCTTTGCATGCATACGAAGTAGTGACCGACCTTTTTCCCCCCCCCTTTTGTTCATTCGTCAAATTACTCGGCAAAGGTGGTGCTCGGATCGCTCCATCGGTTGCCGGCTGCGTTCATTTTTTCTTTGTTGAACGGATCGGTGTGCTCGGCAGAGAGGTCAAAACAAGGGTGGTAGGGCTGCAGTGAGGTCAAAAGTGGAAACGGGAGTTCTCGGACCTCTTGGGTATCTATCTCATTGTGATACAGGACGACCCACCCCGAGAAGCAGGTTACAGAAACGAAAGGGGGGGGGGGGTTTGCCAGCGATACGATTGCTCGGCTCTCGATTTGACATACGAGGGATTGCATACATATATATTCCCACTCGCTCTCGAGGTGGACCAAAGACAAGACCAGCGACTCTCTTTTTCCTTCGACATAAAAAGTTCCTCGATGCTCGTTGCCCATCCCTCTCTGCCCTTTAGCAGTATGGCGGACACTACTCCCCCTGCCACCATTCGTCTACCACCCATTCGGTCCTCTCCATCCCTCCCTCCCGCTCGCTCTTCCCATCTCTCCCCACCTCGTCACCACCCGTACCACCCTCGTTCACCACCCACCATGTCACACACCACTACCACCACCACCAACACCAATACCACCAGCGCCACTGCAACCTCTTCGAATGGTGTTGGGGTTGGGACGAAGCAGGACGATTTCTCGCTGAGCGACGAAGAGATGCTGCTGTGCGACGACGACGAGGAAGAGGTGTGGTCGAACTCTTCCGAGGGTCACACGAAACGGATTTCGGACAAGGACGCTGCCAACGATGCAGCTGCAGGCAGCACCACCCACGCGGACATCGGCAATGGGCGGAGTAGGAGGCTGCTTTCGTTGGAGCAGTCGAAAGTGCTTTACAAGATTTTAGACAAGGTATGTTTTTTTTGCAACACACTGAACACGGGTTGTGGCGTTGTGGGTTTGGGAGGGGGGTGTGGGTAGGAGCATGTGGCGTCCCACGGAGATGCGAGGGTTGCGTTGGTGATTGTTTTGGTTTTTTGCGCCACGCTTTATGGTGGTGAAAAGCGGGTTCATATGCGTGTCGGGGGGAGGTGTGACAATGTCCCCACCTCTCATCACAACATTATTGTCACCCTTCAATGACCGGTGGAGAAATGACACATGTTTTACTCACTCGCTTATCTCTCTCTCTCTCTCTCTCTTGGCCGTTTCGCAACAGACCCACTTCCCATCAACACAGCTACGCGAAGCAGCAGCATCCCAGTTGGGCGTATCTCCACGAAAAGTCCAAGTACGTCCCTTCACCCTCCCCTCTCTTCCTCTTTCTTGCGTTGTTTCTAACACATCCGTTTTCACTGTTTGGGCCGGGGGTTTTGTGCAGGTCTGGTTCCAAAACAGACGTCAAGTCGGCAAAAAACGAATGATGGAAGCTGTCTCATCCATCATCTCCACCCACCCACCTTCGACACCTATCTCGTTGGATGCGTTGCAGGAGCAGCTGCAGTCGACGCTCAGCCCTAAAGGTGCAGGTGGGTGTGTAGAGGAGGACGAGCGGACGAGGGCTTGGAGGAGACATACGATACGGTTGGCGTTGAATCCGGGTGAACAGGAGGAGGAGGAGTGTCGGGCTGCGATTCGGGAATTGGAGAGGGGTCGCGCGATTCTTTTGCGCTTCACCATCAGCAGCAGCGGGAGAGGGAGCGATATGTTCAGACTGCTTCGTATGGGGGGAGATGGCGTTTGGTAGTGCAGAGAGATCGCGTATTCGTACGGCTAGATCAGCTGCGTCGTTGCGTATAAGTGTTCCTCATACGAATGCTTCCTCGCACACCTCGCCGTTTCCGGACAATATTTCGACCCCGACCTATACGGGCCCTGGAAGCGCAACGCATCTCGAGACGCTATCGGCCCGAACACCGCGCACTTGCTCCGCGCTGATGCCTCCCTTAACACCTGCCGCTGTACGAAGCGCTATCGTCCCGCCTGCGATCGTCACGAGTCAGAAGGAGAGCTTCAGTTTGCCACCCGGATACCCTGCTCAACACCAGCGGGTGAGGGTTGGGGTGGAGAAGGATTATCTTCAGCAGATGCAGGGTCAGAGGGTGAGGAGCGCGACGTTGGCGGTGAGCCAACCGAGGTGGGAGGAGATGAAAGGTGTTCGTGGGAGTATGACTGCTGAATGGTCTGCCGAGCAGAGGGCGTATCAGCGCGCGAGGGTTTCTCCGCCTTACACCATCGCCACGTCGAAGTATTCTCCTACGGAAGCAAGGGGTGTGAGGTACAGGTCGTCTACGGACGCTCGTCTGCCTCCATTGTTGCCTTCACTGCACGCCAATTCGACGACGGTGAGGAGAGACAGGGAGATTCAGAGGGAGAGGTATACGCCTTATCCCAGTCGTACCTATCCGCCACCGCAACAGGGGTATGGGTGATGCTCAGACCTCCCCCACCCTCCGCCGCTGCCGGAGGTGCCGGAGGTGTATCGATGGCAGGCAGATCCCGAAGCATCAGCACACCCATTCATCGGTCACTGGAGTTGAATCCCAACTCTCATCCCCACGCTCACGCTCCAAATGTGGGGATTAGACGCATCACTTCGCCTCCAGACTTCACCCTTCGCCGAAGAGAACAGCCCTCCACCGTCGCATCAGGCGCAGGCGGCAACACCCCACCCCATCGCGAACGCTTCGCATCACCTCGAAAGCTCTCACCGCCAACACCACTCCGTCTGCGAGCTTCGACAACCAACCCGACTCTCTCGCCGTCATCCCATCGTCCACCTCAACAGCAACGCAGCTCGGACAGTTGCGATTCGACAAGAGAGTCGCGTTCAAGTGTTCTGATGGACGTTAGAACGCTTACCAATCGTTCCTGAACACCGTTCCCTTCTCGACGTGGCTTCGTGTGTAACACCGTTTCCCTGCATTGTTTTCTCGTTGTTGGTCGTTGAAAGAAGAACGTTTTTGAATTGTATGCTCTGTTGTGTGTTGGCTGTGTCGAGTGAGATGTGGAGCTTGGTGAGTTGGCGAGGTGATCACGCACAAGGAGTGTGGTTCGATCGCGGTTAGAGGTTGGAGGGTTGATATATTTGCATTTCAAACGTGACCGTCTGGCGGAGTGATAGAGAACGTTGAGCACTTTTAGGCACCTCGCAGTTCAACAGGAACAATGCGTCTAGATATCGGGCGTCTAGAACATCTCTTCTTCGTCCTGTGCAACCTGTGTATCGAACCGACGATCAAATTTGGTCAGTATACTCTGTGCAACTCTCTTTTATGAAAACCTGAAGAAAGGGTTCACTCACCTCGTTCCCTTCTGGCACCTCGAAGCCTTCCTCGGTGGAATAGAGAATCGCCTGGATCTGCTTCAAGCTCTCCTGCTCTTCCGTTCCCACGTGCAATCCTTCGGGATCCTCCTCTTCCGATGGGGCGGGGAACTGTTCAGCCAAGATGGACAGTCTTTCCTGGACGAGGATCTCGATATCGCGCAGTTTGGCAAAGTAGAAATCGCGTTCTTTCTCGAGCGAGTCGACCGAGACCTTCATTTCGTCCATTTGCGCTGTGAGTGCTTGAATCGTTTCGTTTGGCACTGCTGCTGCTGTTGCTGGAGCACGGGCACCTGCAGCGAGCGGACGTCTGGCTGCTGCTGCTGGTGGAGCAGCAGCTCTAGTGCTCGGCCTGGTTGCTGCCGCAGCAGGTCTCGATGCACCGGCGGTCATTCGTGCAGCTCCCACACTGACCGCTCCGACCAACGGCGGCGGGGCAGCACCGACGCCACCCCTCCTCGCTTCAGCGTCGTAGACTTCGCCTGCAAAGTTCTGATCCCAGTATCGCTTCAGCCACTGCAAAAACTCCAAGTTGTCCTGCATCTTGCATCGAATCAATCGATCCACAGGGATGGGTTTATCGATTCGATTGCGTTTGAAAGCCTCCTGGAGCACTTTAAAGTTGTTGATGTATTCATAGTCATGTTTGGCGTCGAACTTGATTTTGGCGAGTGGAACGTTGTAGTAGATGGAATCGATGATCTGGGCGTATGCTGCACCGGATCCACACTGCTCGACTTTTGTGTACGAGAAGCCGAGCAGCTCATTGATCCAATTGATGAGTTCTGTGCGTGATTCACCCATAGTGGGCCACAGAAAGGACTGTTTTGAGAGAGAGGGTGGTGAGGGAAGATGGTGGTGAGAAGTGCGATTCGAGTGGGTCACAAGCCGAAGATTTGAAACTCTCGCTCCCTCGTGACTGCGATTGTGCCTTGACCGTGCGCTGCTCTCTCGCGTGTCCTTTTGTGTGTTTTTCTGCTGAAAAATTGTCGGCCGACACGTGCTTTCCCTGCGCTTCGACGCGTCTGAGACCAACACACAACACACTGCTCCTGTGCCGTTCTCTCTGCTCGGAACAACAGTCGGAACAACACCCGAAGCTGACACTGTCCAACACTGCATCGTCATACGTAGACTTCTTCATACTATACCACATACAGTTGCGTCCATCTGATCAAGAATGTGGTCGAGACCAGTACTCACAAACGGAAAGAGCCTCTCAACTGCAGCTCGAGGTCGACAATGGGCCGCGCATTGTGACTGTGCAAAGAGAGTTGTCCAACCCTGCAGATCGTGAGCCGTTTTAACTCTGTGCGCATATGAAATGAAGCGTGCGCTTTTCTTGAGGTCGAGAGGCCATCTCTTTAAAGCCAAAGTGGGGCCAATTTGCTGCGCTTTCTCTCGTGTGGTACTTTCGTCAACTTTCGCTGCGACACTCGCACTACCGTCAACACCGTCATCCACGTCCTTCCCGATAGACCCGTATCCACAGGGGGAGATACACCATGACAGTCACTTTGATCGTCTTGACACTGCTCAGTATTCTGTCCAGCTGGATAGTGTTGTGTGGCTCAGTGGTCAGCACTTTACGGGCTAAGCGTCGCTCTGGCCAACCTTATACTGGATTGGGCGACTGGCAACGTCTGCAGCTATGCGTCTGTCTGCTCGACGCTTTTCTGCTCGTCGCTGTTGCACCGCTGTTCGTCATTCATGCTCGCCAAAGCGAACCAGTGGTTTCGATCTGGCATACGGCCTTCAAGACCGTGAAAACCACGCTTGCCATGACTACAGCTTTGGTGTTCAGACCAACCCTTTTCGCTGCTCTGGCGGCGAACATTTACTTGAAGCGCAAATCAAGGAAGCGTTGGCAAGCGTTGCTTCCATTCGCAGCAGTTGTAGTCGCAGCTGGCGTCTCTATTGCCGCGGCTGCCAGATGTTCGTCCGTCCTTCATGGGTCGTCTTCGTGTGTAGCTGCACCTTTCGTCAAGCTCACCATTATCACGGCGCAGATGGTGTTGGCGGCCAGTGCCACAACGCTCCTGGTCATGACATTCACAACAAAAACCAAAGCCGAGAAGTGCACCCAGAGTGCGCATTCGTTTCCTCGCTCTTCTATCGTTCCACCTCGAGCGCCCAGTCTGTCTCTGCTGATCCACACGCAGCCTGATCCATGGACCCGACATATCGATCTCGACAGTCCCATTAAGACAGAATTCGGTCTGCGACGTTCCAGCCTACAAGCCAGCGACGATTACGGACCACAGCTGGTCCGCGGTATTCTGGAAGACACTGCCGGCTCCGACCGAGCAACCGACGCAGCAGCTACTTCTCCGGGCTATGCATCTGCAGTCGCAAGCTCCACCAATCCGTATCACACCGGCTCTGCTTTTTCTCTCACTTCTCGAGATGCTCTCAACAGCCTGGCTGAATCAAGAATCGATCTTGCAGCAGCAGGTGCTGAAAACGCTTCTCGGTATGCCACCTCGACCAGCAAGCCCTCGACAGCTCTTCAGCATTTCGGAACTGCCAGCTTGCCATCGAGGACCCTGTCGCCTGGACTCCTCGATGACAGTAGTCGTCCGCACTCTAGACTGAGCGGTACCGCAACGGAGGAGCTCTTGCTGGATCCAAGAACAAAGGGAAGCAGCCAGTCGGAAGGTGGACTCTTTCGATCTAGGAGATCGTTGGGAAAACTCGCAGCATGCGTGTCTTCCCTTTGGTGTCCGATCGCACTATCGTCCACAGCACTGCTGGTGAATGCTTCAAGCGGGCAAACTTTCATCCTGCTCGCCTCTTTTTGCTTCCCCGCTACGATTCTACTTGCCAAGGAAATCACTCTGGGCTGCTCGAAACGACATCGGCTCCCTTCTAGGACACAGCCCATTTCACAAATCCGAGATTCAGACACTGATGCTCCTTCGACACGCTCGTCCATCGCCTCGTCTGCCGTCGTCGTCTACGAAACTCCAGACTTGCTTCGCAATCGTCGACCTCACCTACGCTCTCGATCATGCCCGCTCGAATCAGAGCTCAACGGTTACGGTGATAGCTTGCTTGGCTGGGACAAACATGCAGGTACCGCAGGCAGACATCGTCAGAGTCTGTCGTCCGCGAAGAGCGTTCCATATCTTAGCAAGCACTGGGCAGCCGGCAAGGTCAGTGGTGACCGCGTCGTCGCGCCTCGCAGTAGCTTTGTTCGCGGCCTCAACTTGATGCTGAATCCAAAACCGAAGCTCGAGATTCTTCCCTGCCCTTCCAAAGATCAAGATTATGCTGCTCGATCTCCCAAGACGAGGAACAGCAGTGCACGGCAGTCGCTTCTTCCCCAGAAGTTTCATCGGCCGTCGTTGAAGGGTTGCTGGAAGCGCCGCATGTGCGAGGACAGTGGACAGCAGATAGCGAACGCACGTGTATCACTCAGTGCTATGCGCTAGATGCGACGCATGCTTCCTCGTCCATGGTGTCGTTGCATACTCCGGAGGGCGAGGGCGAAAGATTCGATACAATGTCTCGACAGATGGACCGGCCCAGAGATATGAAGGCAGAAGAATCGCACGATGTGATTCTGGACATGGACGACACTCCAGGAAGCCCTCGCGTGAGAACAGACGTGCCACCCATCAACGATCACGTGGCTCTTCAATCGCCGACCAAGCGACAGGACACAGCACCATGCAATCCTCGTAGCACACCTATAAGAGCCGGCATGCTACCCACAGCGTCTCCGAGCTTTTCTTGCAACGACGATTCACAAGTGACGAGCAACAGTGCAACGCGGCTGTTTTCCGAGATCATGGATATGGTCCGAGGCAATGTGGGCAACAACCGAGTGTCTGACCAACGAAGCGGTGTTTCTTTCAATCAGAGCTTACGCCGCAGTCCACCAAAGGGCTATGCCTCCGTCGACGGTGTGACTGCCCTCAAAGAAGTGAGCAAGTACGACTCAGCGACCGAGGACTGCGATACAATCGTCATCCATTCGGTCGACTCGAGCTGCGACTTTCGCACCGCTGCTTCTCAAAGTGTGACGCAAAAAACCATAGCTTCGCGGAGCCACGCAGTAACTGTGGGACACGTGCACACCTACGACGGCGAAGGAGACCAGTCAGTTTCGAGATTGACATCGACAGTCGAGCACGAGCAGGCGGAGGTGGAGCTCGTGCGAAAAGGCTCCACGTCAAGTACTCTATCTCTTTCGAGTATCTCGAGTCGCATACGGTCGTTGAGGCGAGCGGTCAGTGTTACCAACGTGACTCCGGCTGGTTCGCCAAGCTCAAGAACGGGAGGCGAACAGCGTCATGTAAAAAAGATTCGAAGCAGGACGTTTGCGTCGGCATTTGGTATTGAGCTGGGCATTCTGAGCGGAATGAAGGGCAGGAGAGACGCTCCTGGCTCGCACGTTGACAGCTCGCCTTCGACGAGTGCCGGAACGTGCCCGTCATCGCTCATGGATCTGAGCTTTTCTCCATCGCCTGCCGCTCCTCGCCAGACCACGAAAGTGTTCGGCAACCAGCAAGAGACGCCTTCGCCGGATAATGACGTGAACGACAGCATGCCACTGGGTGCCAAGAAGGCGCATCGACGAAATCTGTCGCGCGCCGACTCGATCATGGATATGCTTGATGAGGAACATGGCGACACGATTGAGGAGATGCTCAATGCTGTCGATGTGGTATCCTGTACGTCACGAGAAGGGGAGGGTTGCGAAGAAGAGGCCATCAATGCCTGGAACCCTGCAGGAAAACACGATAAGAGCAGCTTTTCAGAGCATTTCGTGGCAGATCTTGACGGCGAAGCTGTCGGGTTTGGCGAAGCATGCGAGGTAGATCTGGCAGACATGACCGTCCACGATGCTTGGGAGCGCTGCTTCCAGCGGGACGACTCCATGGATAGCAACGACGCGATGCTCGCAGCCAAGTCCGAACACGAGGAGGTTGTTCCCTCCGCTAGGAATGACTACGACTTGATGGGGTTCGATACGAGACGAATGATTGCTCGTGCTCCCTTCCTGGACACGGTGGAGGAAGAGCCCGAAGAAGAACAGGTGGCAGAAGCAAGCGAGGAGCACCAAGATGGGTCTACGCAAGAACGGGCCGGACAAGACGAGAATAGCCATCAGGAGTCAAGGCTTGACCTTGTTGATGCTGCCAGCAACGATGTGCGAGACATTTCTTCAAACTCGAGGTGGAGCTCGAACATTGCTAATCCCATCGATAGCATCACGGACGGGTGCGGGGCGTCCCGAGAGTCTCTATTGCTGGAACGTGAATCAGAGCAGCGTCGAACCACCCAGCTTCTGATGGAGCACGAAGTCATGTTCCCGCACAAGACATTGTCGAGGATCGAGGAAGTGACCGAGGTGGCCACTACATTGCGAACGTCAGGATACCGAACCATCAGCGCAGCCAGCGCAAACAAGCTTGCTGGCGAGAAAACAGCAAGTACTGCTGATTCAGGCTCGATCCGTCTCGGGCTGCCCCTTTCTCTGGCCTGTCAAGGTGGAGTGGAACGCAGCGGGAATGATACTCCTGATTCCAAGTCGACGGTCTCAGTTGACAAGGTCGAAGGTGATATTCGCGAGGATCAAGATGAAGAGCACCATCTGGAAGAGCGTCAATTACCTTTCGTCACACCTCGAAGTCGAATGAGGCGTCGAGCTGCAGCCGGGCGAAAAGCAACGATTCGTTCCTTCGGTGCTGAAATCACGACCGCTGATTTGCTGCGATCACCAGGCGATCAAGCACAGGTAGACCCGTCGCCGAGGTCAAGGAGTGAGCGACTTGGACAGTTGGGCATGGACCAAGGCATCTGGATGCAATCGCCCGTCAAGCTGCACCTGGAAGAATCTGGTGCTGTTGTTGCAGCTGAGGGGGATATCAGCCGAGACACCAACGACGTTAGCAGTAGCTTCCAGATGGTGGATGCCTCGATAGGAGTTGGGACAGGGAGATCGATAAGGCTAGGAAGGAGTCTGACACTGACGAGATCCAGAGCGGCCCTCGAGTCGAAAGCAGTGACGATGAAGAAGCTAGTCAGGCTCGATCACTACGACTCTCCCAAGCGCGAACTGAGGAATCGGCTCGCAAGGACGTCGGAAAGCCTCGAAAGTCACGCCACCGGCAGCTCGCCGCAGGAAAAGAGACTGCCACACAAGCCCATCAAGAAACGTCGCAAGAGCCGAATCAAGGGCGTAGCCGTCATGATCGCACGACATCAATTCACCGTGGTCGACGAAGACGATTCTTTGATTCAACGCTTTAACGCAGCACAGCCTCGCGGCCCATCCGACAATCGTGCCACCAAGACCGCGACTGTCCCACAGTGATGTCAGCTTCCAATTCAATGATCGGCAGGACCGCGACTTGCAATGAATGTGATATGAGAGCGTGTGACAGTGTCTGGTCGGTGAGAAGAGTTGGCTCTCCCGGGAAGCGCAAAGAGCAGGTCACGCTCTGCTTTTCTCACAGTTTGACAGCTGCGCGATTCGCCAGATGCGTTTGAATTTCTGAAGAGGAAATATGCACGAGCCAGCCAGCCCGTCAGCCCGTCAGCCTAGGTCTGCTCGGCATCTTTCTCAATCAAAGTCGGGTCTTCCGACTCGAGTGCGTGTGTGTGTGTGTCATCATGCACAGACCTGCAGCAGCGATTCAGCTGCAGCAAAGCCACTGTGTGAAAGCGGCACCACTGCATACAAACGCGCTCGCTGAACCAGTCACATCTACCATCCTCGTTCTCACCACCTTCACCTCCTGAATCATCGGCGTTGACGACCATGGTAGCCGCTTCGACCTTGCGGGCCGCGGCGGCCAAGCCGAGCAACAATGCTGCGCGTCGACGTATTGCCAGGGACCAGCTCGAGTCGCTCCTCATGCCAGCTGCCAAAGCCTACTTGCTAGGCTATGTCATGGACATCTTACCCGCCATCCTCAAGGCTCTTATCCGATTCGTCACCACCGAGCTCAAACGCATTCGAGAATCCGAGAAGCGTCTCATCGAGGAACGCAACATCGCCAAAGAGTCCGGTCAACCCCGACCCAAGTCAGGCTTGCTTGACGGTCTCAAACCCATCCTGCCCAGCTTCTATCGACTGCCGACCTTGTTGCAGGCGATTGCAAAGGCGTTGCTCGTTGCGTTGGGTTCGGATGGCATGGCCATAAGCTGTTTCCTTGCCATGGCTGGCTGGAAGATCTCTGAGACCCTCGTCTGGTGGCCGATTGCCAAGTACTATGCACTCAAGCTCACCAACCCGGACACTTCGTCTCAGGCTCATGCACTTCGCGCCCTGCGACACGCTCGCATTGCTTCCACTTTTGTCGCATCATCGCTCAGCTCGGCGCTTGCCATGATGATGTTGCAGCACAAGAGTCAAGCAGCGATTCGAGCAAAACAGGCAGCTGCGAACAGCAGCGCCGGTGGTGTTCCCCTACTCACCATCGACACAACACCTGGTTGGATTCCAAGGAGTTTGCGTCCGTCCAACCTTGGATTCTTGGGTAGGAGGCTCAACGGCAACACGTCCACGCCTCGCATCGCCAGTCTTGCTCCTGCTGGGCATTTCTTGTCGAGACTCACGAGTCTTACTGTTCCTGGTACTCCATCGCCTCATTTTGGCAACAACTCTGGCGTCAGCCCCATCATCCCCGCCAGTCTTGATCCTAAGACTCCTGCTTCACCCTCGACCACGTTGCAGCCTCTACCGAAGATCCCCTCTGACGACGCGTCTGCTCCACCGACCTCGCCGCTCCCCTCAGCACCTCAGCAAAAGCAATCAAAGCCGCCGCTAGGTCGACCCAGCCCGACCATCGACCTCACCTTGTTCGCACTCGTGCGAGGTATGGACACGCTCGTCCGTGCCCTTGCCGCGCCCGCCGCTGCGCGCAAAGATCGTCTGCGAACCTCAACTACAGCTTCGCCAAGCAACGCGACGTCACGTTCGCGGGGCAGCACGCTCCTCCGCCGTGTCGCGCTCGGCATGGCAGACCAGGCCGAAGGGCTCATTTTCGTCGTTTGCTGTGCGCAGATCATGTGGGCGTGGTTCTACCACCCTGAACGTCTTCCCCCTACCTACGTCAAGTGGATCACCAACCTCGCCACCATGGACGAGCGTCTGTTGCTTGCCTTGCGATGCTGTCGTACAGGCAAGCCGCTGACATGGAACTACCAGAGCAAGGAAGTGTCCCCCGAGGGCGTGCATCTTCTAGGCAGTCTAGCTGAAGAGTTGGGCCATCCGTACGAATGGGGTGATCCGACCCGGCTGCCCAACACAGCCGCCGAGGCGCGCACCATGATCGCGCAAGCTCGAGCGGCCAAAGCAGCCGGTGCTCTCACTGAGGCTGCCGACAAGGGCCCCAACCCGGGTTATGTGCTCAACGGCGCAACGGGACCGCGCGGACGCGGCGAGATGGGTGGCATGCCGTGCGAACTGGTACATTGCGGTACAGGCGGAGGCAACTGCTACAAGAACGCGCTCTACCGCTGGATCCGAGGCTGGCGCATGAGTATGGCTATCTACTTCCCCGTCCACCTCCTTCCCCGTCTCCTCTTCAACCCACGAGGCTTCCTCTCCTCACCCCTACCCAACCTCATCAAAGTGCTCACGGGCGCAGCGCGATCCGCCGCCTTCCTCGCCACCTACATCGTCGGCAACTGGCTCCCCATCTGCCTCGCGCGTTCAGCTCTGCTGCCGCGATTGTTCCCCTCGGTACCGTTCAACTTTTGGGATGCGGGTCTGGGTCCTGGTTTGGGAAGCGTTGCGTGTGGGTTGAGCATTTTCATTGAAGAGAAGAGGAAGCGCGCAGAGATGGCGCTGTATGTGGCGCCGAGGGCGTTATTTGCGATGGTTGAGGGTGCAAAGCCGGGCTGGTTGAGTCAGGGAGAGCAGACGGCGCTGTGGGCGGAGAGGTTGACGTTTGGTGCTGCGGTGGGGACGGTTGTGGCTGCTGCGAGGTACAGACCTGACCTGTTGAGAGGGATTACTGCAGCGATGGGGTGGGTGGCTAGACCGCCTGGTTTGCCTGCTTCAGGAAGGAATTATGCCAGGGACGCCAACTGATTGCGCTTAAGACAGAGACCAACGAATGGAACTGTTGCCATGCCCTCTTCCTTTGTTGCCGATTCGTGCTGTGCTGTGTGCCATGCTGAATTGATCTGAATTGCGCGAACCTCGACCCACACTGCTGCGCGAACAGCACCCTTCTGCGCCACCTTCCCCCTCGTTCACTTCTTATCGCTATGACCCAACCCAAAGTTAGGATTGATCAAATCCCTCACCTTCTGCTTAAGAATGCGCATTTCCGGAAAGCCAGACTCAACCTTCCTGTCCCAGACCAACTTCAATTCCTTTAATGCGTCTGTAGCGATGTAGATGCGGAACCTGCCAGCTGAGATGTCGTCCACTTTGGGGATGAGCAGCACGCTTGCTATGCTTGCAATCGCAGCTTCGTCGGACGCGGTGGGTGGGGTGGGAGCGAAAGTCGACAGTAGTTCTTGTTGAAACCAGTTTGCTCGTAGGCCGAATTTGCATCGTTGACAGTACTACAACAACAACATCCATGTCAGTACAGAGACTGGGATACTGGGAAAAAGGAAGGAGAAGTGGAGGGGAAGGGAAGGGTGAACTCACTTCAATAACGACAAGAGGTGTAGGTAGACCATCTACGGAGCTGAGTGGAGGGACGAACGTCGAGGGGTCCATCAGGTCTTCCGCACTTTCCTCTTTCTTATTGTCAGCGGTAGCGGTGGCTGTGTTGGAAGCGGCGGCGGCGGGGAAGGATGCGCCGGATCAGTTTGACAATCTATGCAGGCAACCTCGTTCGTCGTCGTTGTGGTTGTTGGGATTGAGTCGGTCATTTTGTCGAGATAGACCTATCTGCGAAGGCGGCGTGCGATCAAGGTTCAAGACGAGTGATTAAAACGTGGCAATGATGATGGTGATGGTGGAGAAGACAATGATGATTATGAGGAGGAGGATGAAGATGGCTCGATCGCGGACAAGAAATCCAGCTCGACCAAAAATCCCGACTTTAACCTCCACTTGATTCTTCTCCACCAACACCATCGTGCATCGTTCTCAACACAACATTCACAGACCTCACTCGATACACACGTCCAACCCGGTCACGATCAAATGTCTCGTCTCGTCTGCATTTCTGCACTCATAAACAAGCAGCAGTCTCGCTCTGCGTCCTCGTCCAGCCCTTACGTCCAGCCACGGTCTTAGCGCGCCCCCCCTACCCACCCCCGTAGCATATACCGTCGAAGGCTTGACTCCCACACCTACATCCTTCAGACTCAACTCCCTCTTCCCTTTCCGCGCACCCCTATTGCTAACAGTCTGATTCTCAGACAGCACCGTGAGCTGTGGACTCGCTTCAGGCAAGGTAACGCTACGCGACCAGCCAGTCTTACGTTGAGTGGAAGAAGGAGCAGCCAGCTTTTCCGTTGCAGACGATGGCAGCTGCTCCTTCCTCCTCTTGTTGTGTCGTGTGCCATCGTCACGGTCTTTTCCCTGTGAGCGTCCAGGTCTCTCGTCGTCCTCTCCTTCCTCGGCAATCGTTGGGATGTCTACGGAAACAGTCGTGCTCGAAGACTCCGAGTTGGCTAAGAAAGGGTTGCTCTTTTTGCTGGTGCTCCGCTTGAGTCCGTTGCTCTTTGACCCGTTTGCAGCACCATTCTTGACAACAGCAGGATGTTTCTTAACAGGCGACTCTGACCTACTTCTCGCTTTAGCCGCTTTAGCTCTCGCCGCCGCTTTTCCTGCATCAGCCTGTGAACTTGCCTCAGGTGCCGGTGTCGATTCAGCCGACGATGCCATGCCCGCACTCTCCACCTTGGCGGCAGCCGACACGGTCCTACCCAACTTGCCCTTCCTTGAGCCCAGACTGCCCGCAGTAGCTGCTACAGCTGCTTTCTTCTTTTCCTTCTTGACGAGCTTGCGCTGCTCTTCCAGGTAATCCTTAAACTTGGCCCAGGTGTGGCTGCCGACAATCTGCTCGATCGCCTTTGCTTCGGCAGGAGCATCGTCGTCCACCTGTTTGGGAGGGAAGAGCGAAAGTGCTGCACGTTGAAGATCACCCTGGATCCACACGTCAAAGACGTCTTCCCATTCGCGTGCCGGATTGGGGAAATCGTAGTTGAACAGGATGGTGCGAATGGGACAAGTAGGATCATGGATCTCATGCTCCTCGTCTTCGTCCTCATCATCATCGGCAATATCACCTGCTGCACCATTGACGCGGCGATTCTTGCCCGACTTGTCGCCTGCTGCCTTCGCGCCCTTGGCCCTCTTCTTGCCAGGACCATCTTCAGCGGTGCTGCTCTCATCTTCGTCCTCGGAAGAGTAGATGAGCCACTCGTCTTGGGCGTGACAGGCTTTGGCGAACTCACGGACGATTCGTTTTGTGCCTGGAACTTTGAGACTGGTGCCGGCGACGATGAGAAGATCGGGAGGCAATGGCTTGAGCCTAGGAGGACGTGTTGCTTTCTTTTTGGGCGGCATGATGGGCTCTGCGATGGTGATGCTCCTAGCCGAAGCTGTGGCAGGCTGCGAAGATAGTATCGACGGGCCGACGCTGCTGCCGCCTGTACTCTTGTCGTCGCCATCATCGGCAAACGCCCTTGCCAGAATATCGTCCTTGGAGTCCTGGGTAGGTAAAAGGGAGCTCAGCTCCAGATCGACGACGCCTTCTGAGTCGACGCTCGTATCAGCTTTAATCTTGTTCTCCTCTTCTTTGACCGTCGTCAGCTGCTGCTGTCGCATCTCGAGCTCAAGCTTGGCGGCCTCTTTGGCCTCTTTGCGCTCGCGAGCGCGTGTCTCTGCGGCCGACTCGGGCACTGGCGGCTCGTTGGGATCTCGAAGGCCGAGAATGTCACGCTGCAGACACTGGCCGACACGTTCTGCCCCTTCGTTCTGACCTCCATAGAGCACAATGTCGACCTTCATCCTGCCCACGCCGCGGGAACGCATATTGTTGGAAGTACGCACTTCATCTGCGGTCTGACATCTCGGGCAGGGTACGGGCTCGCCGTTCTGAAGCAGGTCCATTGCGTGTTTGCTCTCCTCGTGGCCCAGTGAGGCGGAGCCTTCACGAGAGGAAGGCGACATGTCTCGGTAGTCGGGCTGGTGATGGACCGTGTTGCCAAGCATGAGCTTGTGGTTGCACAATGCACACGTGAGCGTCTGCAGGGTGCCGTGAAGCGGGATGGTTCGAGGAAACATGGGCTTCTGTGCGAACGCCTTTTGCTCTTCTTGGTCCTGCTGCTTCTGTGCAAAGAGAAGGTGCGAATCGGACTTGGAGCGCGAGAAGGCAGCCGAGCCGAGCCTCTTGCGTTTGCCGAGCGCTCTCACGGTGGTGGTAGAATCGCCAGCCTCGCCGAGCCCAAAAGTGAGACCAGCTTTCTCTTCGAGACCATCAATGTTTTGGGTGTATACGCGCTGAAGCCGACCCTCGTCGTCGAGACGCTTCAAGAAACGGTGAAAGATGGTAGGTTCTGCCTCGTCGGCGAGTCGCTTGAGCTCTGCTACCATCGAGTAGAAGAGGGCTGAAGTGGACTCGGAGCTAAAGAGACGAGCGTCAAAGAGATCCTTGCCGGAAGAGAGGCCTGCAGTTGGGTGTTTCTCTTTGAGCTTTTTGAAAAGACCGTGGGCGGAGCGAAAGTCGGGGATGTTGGCGGGAGACGAGACCGAGATACCAGCACCACAAATGACGGCGATGCGACGGGCACTGGATACAGCTTCGTAGAGACGAGCGAGGTCGCGATCAACATCCTTGGAAGGTTGAGCAAAAGGTGGGACGGCAATGTCGGCGGGGAGATCGTACTTGAGCGCCTTGAGATCCGAGGTGGAAGAAGAGCTTACGGTGGAATGTGAGGCAGCCGACTTGGTTGGTTTGGGAGAGCCGTCGCGCAACAGATTGGCGACAGCCATGCTCTGAACGCGACGAGAGAGACGCCGAGATGAAGAGCCGGTGTTGGACAATGGCGTAGTGGAGCCTGAAGAAGAGGAAGAGTTGTCGGAAGGAGGAGCAGCAGCGCTGTAGAGAGTGGGACGAGGACGTGGCTCTGGTGGGAGCGAGACGTTGCCGTCTGTTGAAATGTTGATGACGATCATGATGGTTGCTCGCTGTGATGAGTGGTCAAACCACAATGAATAACATGAAGACGAAACTAGCTCGAGATGGTTCAAGTCGGCATGGGCGTTGAAGAAGGGTGAGCTAGCTCGACTCCAAAAGTATTTAAGAGAGAGAGAGACAGTCGAGTGGCGTCTGCTAGTCAGCCAACCAGGCGAAAGGGATAGCGGCGAGGTGAATGATCAAAAGGTTTTGGAAGCAAGAAAGCAGAGTCGGATGTGCCACTTCTCGCTCTCTTGCTCACACTTTTGCTGCGGGGGATCCACGATTGGCCACGCAGAGGATGTGATTTTCCGAAATCAAAGGCAACAAACAAAAACACACACCGCCGAAAGAAGACACGACGACTTCTTGCCTTACGCACGCGCTCACTCGCATTGCACCCAAGATCCGAGAGTCCGCTCAGAACGCAGCTTGTGATACAGCTCGAACGGCTCTTCCGTGCTTGACGGATGTTCCCCAAGTCAAACTGAGCGATTCAGGCAGCAGTTACGCTTCCATCGTGTGAATGAGCATGTATTCCCAGTCGCGCGACAGCTCTCGGCTCGATCCCGCACTCGATCTGCTTTGTCACTTGCTTGCCGTGTTGCTGCGTAGGAAATGATTCTTGAGTGCTGCCGGCTGTTCCGCTCGAGACTTCCTACCCTTCGCAAACATATCTCTCGCAATGGTCAAGTCTACTGATCGTGGGCAGCATTCGGCTATGCCGGTTCCTGTTGATCGTTTGCTCCGACTTCTTTTCGGAAGAGTCACCGATTTCGCTGTCTCGACTATGAGCTTGACATTCGAAACATCACAAGCCGCTCCAGCTCTGATGCAGTCGACTGCTCGCGGCATCACCGACGAGAAATGCTGCTCGACAGCCTCGTTTGCTGTGTCATCCTGGACTCGAGTCGCGCGCGTATTTTGACTCGATGCACACACACAGCGTGACGCGACTCGCTGCTGTTGTTGTTTGTTTCTGCTGCTCCTGTCCGGCGTCTTTGCTTCTTGGATTTTGCTGCAAGGATCCGCGATTTATAAAAAGTTTGACCCTTGGACCCTGTTGAATCGCCGTTGGATCTCAGTCCCTTCGAGATGAAATGTCAGACCCTTCTTTTCTCACAAAATTTCATTAATTCTCCTCCACTTCTCCGGCCCGCGCACAGAGCAGCTCCTTTTTCCCCGCATTTCGCCGGGTTGGAGCAAGACGATGCTCCGATTCCTTCCACTACGAGCATCGCATCGACTCACGAGCAATCATGGCAGCAGCAACCGCTTTTCGAACAGCTCGTATCGAGCTGCAAAAGACGGCCTTCTTTCTGTGCGACATGCAGGAGAGGTTTAAGACCGTCATCGCCAATTTTGACCTGGTGACAAACACCTCAGCTCGCATGCTCAAGGCTGCAAAGATCCTCAAAGTCCCTGTCTTTACCACGGAGCAAAATCCAAAAGGTATGTCAGTCATCTTGCATGTCCACGTTTGCAATTACAACTAAATCATCTCATCCATTCCATCTCGCGACGTAGCCTTGGGAGTCACCGTGTCCCCATTGAGCGATCTCCTCAAGGAACTGCCGGATATCTCGGCCAAGGCCGTACATCCAAAGACCAAATTTAGCATGGACCTACCCGACATCACCAATAAATGGCTCAAAAGCGCTGGCGACATTCAGCACGTCGTCATCTTTGGTATCGAGTCGCATGTCTGCGTGCTACAGACCACGCTCGATCTGCTCGATAGAGGCATCCAGGTGCATGTCATCAAGGACGGTGTATCCAGCTGCAACGTCGGCGAAATTGACATTGCTCTCGAGGTAGGCATGCAGCCCTTATCTGTGACCGGAGCTGCCCCAATCACATTGTTGCTGACTTCTGTTCGTTCCAACATCTTCACAACAGAGAATGCGCGATTCAGGTGCCAAGATTACAACGTCAGAGTCGATCCTCTTCCAGATGCTTGGTGGGTCTTTACTGGAACGCTTTACTCTTCCTTGGCAAATGTCACAGGATAGGCTAACATTCTTTTCTCCTCGCTTGTTTGTGTGGTAGTCGATGCCTCTCATCCCAAATTCAAGGCCATCTTTGGGCTTATCGTAAGTTGAAGCTTGCTGTCAATCAAAGCGGACAGCACAGTCACTGACACCTACTCTCGCTTTGCAAATTCACAGAAAGAGGAAAAGCATTTGATCAAGGAGGCTGTCAACACTCTCGGCCTTGCAAAGTACTGAGCTGCATTCACATCAACACATCCACTCACAGCATGTGCCCTCTCTGTCTTTACCTATGGTGTTTCATTTCCGCGACGCGCTTCTTGAGACGTGACAAAGTGTTGGACTTTTTGAGAATATTCGCGTTCAAGTGGGCCAAATTGGAGCTGAGTTCATTTCGATTACCTCGTCTTTCTACCACCATCCTGCTCACTTAGCATATACCCACCGATCATGACCGCACTCGCTTTCAGCCCAGCATGAGTGTCGAGTCAAACTCTATCACCCTTTTTGTCCTCGACATCTCCTCCCGCATGGGGGAGACTCGTCAGGTCGAGGACCGTATCGTCACAGACAATCAAACGGTTCAGCGACGCACTCGCTCCACTACGCATCTACAATGGGTCTGCGAGTTTGTCTTGACACGCATTGCAGAGATCATCCTGCGCGGTCTCAAGACCACTCGCGTTGCCATCATCACTTATGGCTCGCCCCGCACCAACAACTCGATTCCCGACAATCCTAGTGATTACGACGGCATCGACGAGATCTTTTGGCCCGCGCTCCCAACCCTCGATACCTTGGATCTCGTTCAAAGCCTTCGTGCTGTGCACCAAGACCAAAAGGCGCCAAAGCCAGACCCTCTGGCCGCGCTCGTCGATGCCATCCAGCTTGCATCCGACGCACAAAAGGGCGGTATCAAACCGTCACAAAAGGACACATGGAAGCGCACCGTCTACCTCGTCACAGACGGTCAGTCGTCTTTTGGCTTTGATGGCGCAGAAGCCATCCGCAACAAACTCGTCGAAGACAACATCACCCTGCGCCTCCTCGGCGTCGATTTCGACGATCCCGAATCCAGTTTCAAGCTCGAAGGCAAGGACAAGATCAAGCAAAAGAACGAACGCTTTTGGCAAAACTTTCTCGCTCAGATCCCCTCCGCCGGGTTCGCCACCGCCACCTCGGCCATCGCACAGTCTGCAATGCCAAATCTTCAGATCACGAGACCCGCACCGCAAAAGACCATCCTCAGCTTTGGCGATCCAGAAGATTTGTCCTCCCACGGATCCTTCCAGATCCCCATCAGTCTCTACAAGATGACCGACCCAGCTCGACCAATGACCCAATCCAAGATCTCCAAGCTTGCACGGGAGAGCGCAGATGCTGCAGAGGAACGCAAACGCGAAGAGGCACGCCGAAATCATCTTAACCCCACCTCGACACCTGTAGCACTCACAAAGGACGAAACCCCAGAATCATCCGTCGTCTATCGTGCAGACCTCAAGCGAGAATACTTTCTCCTTGACCAGCTCGCCGCCGTCGCCACTTCCAACAAGCAACCCGAACCGCTACCGCCCGACTCGGATGCAAGCTTTACAAGAGCATGGAAGCTCGGCGCCAGTCTCATTTCCGTCCCGGACGAGTCTTTTGGCGAGATGGACACGCACAAGAGCATGGAGATTCTGCACTTTTTCAACGCATCCGCGTACAGGAGAGAGTACAACATGGATCAGATCTGGTACGTCTTTGCCGATCATGCGCAGGTCAAAGCGCAGCTCCAGATCTCGACCCTTGTTCGAGCTATGGTCGAGATGGATGTCTTGGCTGTCGTCCGACTCGTCCGCAAAGATGGTGCCGAGCCCGAATTGGGTGTTCTCAAACCGAAAGTTGAAGAGCATAACGAATACTTTTTCTACTCCAAAGCTCCTTTCCGTGAAGATTTGAGAAGGTTTCCCTTCCCGCCTCTCGACAGGGTCATCACCACGGATGGCACCGAGTTTCGTCAAGGGCCTACCATTCCCGATGACGCGGACCAGCAGGCTATGGACGCGTTTGTCGACAGCCTCGAGCTGCCCGACGGATGGTTCGACGTGCTCGACTCGTACAACCCTGCCATTCACGGCTTGAAAACTGCAGTGCGACAACGCTTTATCCATCCAGAATCCAAGGAACTTCCCGGTCCACATCCAGAGCTAGTCAAGTTCCTCGAAGCGCCCGAAGATGTTAAGAAGGCAGCAACCGAGGCAGCACAAATGTGTCGAGACAGGTTCAAGATCGCATACGTGCCGCCCAAGGGCAATGCAGATAGGAAGAAACGCACTCTCAATGCTATGCAGCAGGACGCGGACGATCGACACCGAGCTCCGACGTCGTCAACCACAGCAGCAGCAGTCGAGGAGCAGGGAGAAGCAAGAAAGGCTGCACGATACGAAGCCACACCCTCCACCGCGGCTGACAGGAAAAAGATTGTGCTGGATGACGATTCCGACGCCACGGAGGACGAAGACGACTCTGCCTCGGCAACCGGCGCCACCGCCAGCACGGTCAAGACCGAGCAACCAACAGCCACGCAGGAACTCTTACGTCTCTCGGACCCGGTCCAACACCTCCGTGAGTTAGTCGAGAAGGACGACGTCACCTCGGCGATCAACTCTCTCCAATCTACCCTCTACCGCCTCGTTGGCGAGAAACGCTACGATGTAGTAGCCGACTGCTTGAAAGCGGGCAAAAAGGTAGCACAGGAGTACGAAGAAGCTATCAACTGGAACTCTTTCAGCCGCGCTTTCAAGGGTAAGCTGTTGAAAGAGCACAAAGAATTCTGGGAGACTACACTGAGAGGTCACCTGGAGTATGGGTTGGTGGCGGAAAAAGAGGACGAAGCGGGGCAGTCGGATGTCACGCACGAAGACGCGAGGGAGTTTGTTGACACCGAAGAGGTTTGATTTGGTCGTGTCTCTCAAAATTCGAAGCATCGTGCCGATCTCAAAGGGGTTCTGCGTGAATGTTGTGTCAATGTGATCATGTGACTGAATGAACAAGATGAAGGATCAAGACGAAGCTGCTTACTCTGTCGGCTGTTGAGGCTTCTTTTTGGGCGAGGTTGAGAATCCCATTGCCAACAAATTGTTCTTCTGCGTCGGCAACTTGGTCTTACTCGCCTTGTTCCCTCCTTCACCTCCCGCTCTCGAAGATCCATCAGGAGGCACACCGATCTGCATGAGCTCATAAAACTTCTCCCAATGCTCCCTTGGAAAGATCCCACCACTCGCTTGCGGATGCCCATTGAATGCGTTCCCTCCCACCGCCTCCATGACCTCCCCCTTCCACCCTCCATCAAGATCAGCATAGCTATTGAGGGTCTCAATGATATTCACCTCTTCACCCCTTTTCTTCGCCACGGCCGCAATCCTACAGCTGAAATTGACCATGCCCGGTGTATACCCATCATTCGTACACATGACCACCTGCAGGTTCTTGCTCTTCAACGCACCTGTCCAACGTGTAGCAATACTAGGATGCACCTGATACGCCGAGGTGATGCGCAGCACTGCCACCCTGCCATCCTTGGAGAATTTGGGCGGAGTATGTGTACACCGTTCGGTTTCGAGGGTCACTGCATCGCGTGCTTCGTACAGCCGAGCAGCGTGCTTGTTCGTAGCCGGATCAAGGATGGTTAAGGAGGAGGTAGAGGCGAGGAGGGCGGACCAGGCTGTGATGACGTCGAAGTCGGGTGTGCGACGGGGAGCGTTGAGCAGCGCTATGGCGGATCCGAGACGCTTTTTGGTCCATTTTTTGATTTCGGGTGTGAGGTCGGGGAAGGGTGGGGACCAGTCGACGTTGACGTTGAGATCTCCCATTGTTCCGAGGACTAGGACGTAATCGATCTGAACCTGTGCGTGTTGGTCTACGGACCAAAGGGGACGGCAGAGCACCCGGGTGAGTAGAGAGGTTGTGGCTACTGGCTTGTGATGACATGCATTGAGCATAAGAAAGCCTTGCGGTCCCGGATCGCCTTCCGGTAGCCAGTGATGGTCCGCCACCATGGTCCTAACAGCATCTGAATGCGTAGACTTCCATCCATGCTCAGCACCAGATACGAGAGGCGGCCCGTTACGAGAGCCCTGATCGAGAACGATGATCCACTTTGCTCCGTATTCGGCCATTGAATCACGCTGCGTTTCCGCTGAAGGGTTGCTTCCCTTGGTCATAAGATGAATGTCGATGCGAGATGGGTCAATGCCCAAAGCTTGGACCAAGGTGCGGTACATTATGACGCCCGAGCAGAGACCTTCTGTGTCTTTTTCTGGTACGAGAAGGATTCGTTCTGATGGAGGTGAGGCTGCACATGCATGCAAAAACTCAGTAGCTTCTTGTAGTCTGGATGGAGGTGCCGGCCATTCTGGACATGTTGAAGATAGACGGGCCACCTGTATGGGTGCTATTGGCGGTGTGGGTGATGGGGACTTGGAACGTTTCTCTGAGGTGCTAGCTTTCGTGCGTTTTGTTGGGGAAGCAGCGAGTGCGGAGGATGAGGACGAAGCGGATCGTTTTGACATGATGGCGAGCGTGATAGCAGTTGGTGAAGGGTATCGAACGCAAGCAGCCAAGTGAGGCGGTCTAGGTGAGAGTGTGAGAATAGAGCGCCAGATTACACGAGACGGCATACCTCGCGGTCAGAACGTGAGTGATGGATGCGAAAGCGACAAGGCCATGGTGAGGTGATGAGAAGGATGGCAATGCTCAAAGTGTCGAAAGGGTCCAAAGCTGCACAGATCGTGTCAAAGGCACTTTGGCCTCATGTCAGTTGACACAGCCCAATCTTCCAACGACGTCACTCGGCAGTCCGCCAAAAAATCAAAAATGTTACGTTAGCTAAACAAACACGATTTATTTCGAATTAAGTAATACTTAGTTGCGAGCACAGCTCGGATGCGAAGTATCGGCTGAGCCGGTCGCAGAGGTGAACGCTACAATTTAGCACAGACGGGCGAAATTGAATGTTGAAAGCGGAGAGCCCGAGTGTGTCTGTGTGACTTGTCCGAAGCGATCCGGCGAGCTTGGCGCGCATCATGACTCTGTCGGCTACTCCGCTTGAGCTTTGCCTTTGTTCATCATCATCACCATCGATCGTCCCTACACTCACGCCACACTTTCTCGATCCGCCACACAATGATCGCTACGACTATGCTCCCTCGTGTCGCTCTGCGTAGCGCTTCCACTGCTCGCACTGCTTTGCCTCTTCGTCGAGGCTTTGCTACTTGTCGTGTCGACCTCGCCAACACGCTCGTCTTCCTCGAGCACAAGAAGGGCAACTTTGCCGCTGCTACTCTTTCAGCTCTCACGGCCGCACAGAAGCTTGGTGGAGACATCGATGCGCTCGTTGTAGCTGACGAGGCTCTCGCCAGCCAGGTCGCCGAAAAGGCTACCAAGTAAGTTTCCTATTCATAGCACTGGATTGCGCACTTACTCGTCTGTTTGTCGCTCTCTTACTGACTCGCGATTCATGATACATCTGGCCGTCATGCTCTTCCTAGGCTCCCTGGTCTCAAGAAGGTCCTTGTCGCCAAGCACGCCGACTTTGCCAACAACCTCTCCGAACCCCTTGCACCTCTCATCAAGAAGATCGTCGAGTCCAACTCGTACACTCACGTCTGCACAGGTCACACTGCTGTGGGCCGTGACATCTTCCCTCGTGCTGCTGCTCTGCTCGACTCGTCTCAGATCTCCGACATCATCGGTCTCGAGGGCGAGGACACTTTCATTCGACCCATCTACGCCGGTAACGCCATTGCCACCCTCAAGAGCTCCGACAAGGTCAAGATCTTCACCGTCCGAGGCACCGCCTTTGACGCTGCTGCACAGGAGGGCGGAAGTGCCACCACCGAAGAAGTCAAGCCCGACGCTGTTGAATCGCTCACCGACTTCATCGAGGAGAAGGTCTCCGAGTCGTCTCGTCCCGACCTTGCCACCGCTCCTCGCGTCGTCTCCGGTGGTCGTGCACTCAAGTCGGCCGACAACTTTGTCAAGTACATTGAACCTCTTGCTGACTCGCTCAACGCTGCCGTCGGTGCTTCGCGAGCCGCCGTCGACGCCGGATACGCCGACAATGCGCTTCAAGTCGGTCAGACGGGTAAGATCATCGCCCCCGAGCTCTATATTGCCGTGGGTATCTCGGGTGCCATTCAACATTTGGCTGGTATGAAGGACAGCAAGACCATCGTCGCCATCAACAAGGACGCAGACGCTCCCATCTTCCAGGTCGCCGATCTTGGTTTGGTTGCTGACCTCTACGAGGCTGTTCCTGAGATGCTCGAGAAGATCAAGTAAGCATCTTTGTACCCACAGCAAAATCCATCCTCAAATACCTTTACAGAATCGCTCGTTTGCTCTCGTGCCTGTGCACCATTGTGTGTACGTTGTGATCCTGTGATTTGAGTCATGAGCATATCTCCACGATAGACGGCAGCCAGTCACGCGTAAAGTTGACGCGAACTTGCAGCAAGTGACCGGCGTGCACATCTGAGCCTCGCTCACGCGGCTCTCCCACCTTCCACATCACCATCTCCTCAGACCTCATTAGACGCTCGTGTCTTCACTATGTCTCCACCTGTCCACCATCATATGCTTTCTGGCAGGCGTTGCGACGACATAGTCCGACCTCGCCACGCTTTTTCTGTCGCTTTTTCTGTGCACTTGTGGTCGTCCAACGATGGCACAACTGCAGATCTGCTCATCCTGCCACAAGTCGCTCTCCATCAACCACTTCTGCGGTAAACGGAACCATCCTTGTACACGCTGCGCGGCCTGTCGAGGCGTCAAACCTGTCTCTTTGCTGGCCGTCGCCACTCCAGCTCCAGCATCGGACACTGCAGTGCCGACGTCACCCCAGCAACCAGCAATCCTGGCTCCACTGCCTGCTCCTCGACAGCCCACCCCAGCCACCTTCGTCCACGACTACTCGGCTGACATCGACACCATCAATGCTCGTCTCGAGGCACAAGCCAACTTTGCGGTCAACCTAGACACCGCCGTCTCAGAGATCCGGCAACTAGTCCGTGGTATTCGACAAGACTTGGCGCCCTCGACCAGTGCGCCGGCGCCCACAGACGACACGGTGGCTCCACCATCTGCTATGACACCTCGACCACCCTTACTGTCAGGTGAGTTGCAGATTCGATGTCTTTTTCCCTGGGTTACCCCTGAAGTAGCTCAATTGGTCTATGACAACTGCCTCCTGCCGCATGACCTGGGCAAGCTCCGCAAGGCCAGCAGGTCACACGCCGAGGCGGATGAAGACACTGGTGTCTTGGTTGGCAACGTCCGAGTCAAGCCAGCACCGTCGCAGTCCAAAGCCCCCGACGTCCGCAAGTTCCTACGACAAGTGCCAGATGTATGCACCTTTGCACAGGCGTGGACCGTCTACACCGCTCTTCGGTGTGCCAGCGCCAGCGACCCCAATCTCAGCGCCAGCCTTGGCTCCTTCCTCATCATCGTCATGGACCAAGACACCAGATACCACTGGCCAGCAGTTGCCGAGTTTGTCCTCAGTCTGCGAACAACGTTTCGGCTACGCCTCCGCCAGCGACTGGGCTGACAAAGACATCAGCGCCTGGCAAGAGAACCTTGGTGGCCTTCCTCGGCGCGACATTGCTACGACCAGTCAGCCACCTGCCAAGGCCAAGGCCAATGCCAACGCAGGCCAGTCATCCAAGCGCCAGTGTAGGGACATCAGTAGCGAGATCTGTTTTCGCTACAACTCTGCTACTTGTCCAGACAGCTCAGCATGCCCACGCCTACACATCTGCAAGGTCTGCAAGGCAGTTCACCCTCGCACGTCGTGTCATGACCTGGCGGCTGCCACCTTCAAACGATGTCTCTAGTCCTGGTGAGTCCTACTTCTCGACCACCTAGCCCACTCGACCACGTGGGTTCGTCTCTGCGACAAACTCAGGTCCAGCTTTCTCTAGGTCTCCGCGACAGACTCAGGTCCGGCTCGTTGACATGTCTCTGCGACAGACTCAGGTCTGGCCTTCCTCCTTCGTCCCTAGTGACGACATGTCTCCGCAGCAGACTCAGGTCCGGCTCCTCACTTTGGTCCCGGCAACTTTGGACGTTCCGTCAGCTGACCAGTGCCTCTCTCTCCTTGCTCTGCGACAGCACATGCCACCTCTTCATCCCAACACCACCTTGGCGCGGGACGCCTTTGATCCTTCCTCGTCCCTAGCGCATGTTGGCTCCATGCAGGCCCAGCTGCTGGCATGGGAGCGCCTTCTCCAAGACTATCCAGACGACTGCTTTCGTGACCAGATGGTCAGCATGATTTGACATGGTTGTCTTCTCGGTTATGATGGTCCGCTCCGCAATGCCAATCGCCACATCACCAACCTCCAAATTGTGAGAGAGTACAATTGTGGGTTAGGTCGAGTGTCAATCGAAGGATTGGCATGTCTAGTGTCTGAAGCAATTAATGATTATTGGTGCAGATAATAGATAACCTTAATGAGGAGTGAATGATCTCAGGCATGTATCACTGTTCTGATACCAGTGGCCTAGTAATGTGGGGAGAGTGTACTCCTGGATGTAACAATTGTCAGAGGCTTGGTAGCTTGGACTTGTGTGGGTTACCAATATGTGAGGAACTAACTGGTTTGCACAGAGTGGACATTCTCTGTGCCTATGATAAGTGCTTGGTAGAGGAAACAGGAACTAAATTTGATAATAGACAAGTCTGTGGTTATAATACATGACTGTCTTATATATGTGTGACTCTATCCATCTGGTGTACCCTCCCATCTCTCTGTATCAACCTGTCATTGTTGGTATGGACAATCTGTGGTGAGTGCAGACCTGGATCTCTTGTCACAGATCCCTCCAAGTAGTCACATGCTACCCAACATTATGACTTGATTCTGTCTTCTCCCATTGGTTGCTCCATGCCTTGCACCCAATTGGTTGAGGCATCTGTTGTACCCATCTTAGTGCTGTGCCAATCATCTTGTCCTATTTGCTGGTCTTGTCTGTTCAGGTGCATAGTAGATGCTTTGTCATGCATCCCTGCAAGGATGATGCATTGTTGGTACCTACAATAGCCAATCAGCTGCTTCCTTAGTTGTTCATTCTTGGGGTGACTCAGGCTGGTTGTCACCTTGGCACCCCATTGGCTGTGAGTGCCCATTGTCCCAACTCTGTCAAGGGAATGGGTTGTTGTCACTGTGTCTGTTGCCTTGGTGAGGTAAATGGGTGAATGGCATGCATGATCCATCATCTGCACCAACAATGTGAAGTGTGCATGGAGGATAGTTTACCACTGAAAATGGTGAAGGTAAATCGCTATGATTTCCAACAGGCATCACCCTGGAGTGACAGGCTTACATACTTGCCCAGTGTTGCACCCTCCTCGACTGTGGCACAGCCAACCTTCTCGACATGCAGTGCAGCTCTGGCCTGCTGCAGTTCATCTCACAAGTCTTCCCTTGTGGCAAAGCATTCTTACACTGCCTCTACAATTGCACTCATCACAGACATCCTGCTAATCATTGCCATATCCCTCAACCAGCCTTGGCCAAGCTTGGCTGGTGGGTGACCATGCTTGAGTCCTGGTCTGGCACCAGTGTTCTGTTGCTGTCACCCCTCTTGATTGCCCACATCTGGACTGATGCCTGCCTGTGTGGCTTTGGGGCTCACCTTGGTCTCGCTCATGACACCATTGCCACCTTCTCCAGGGAGGTCCCAAAACACCACTGGAAGAAGAACATCTGCTTCCTGGTGCTGGCCATCATCAAGGCCCTTTGACACTTTGTCATTCATTGGTTGATGCCTCTGACCATTGTCATGCATGTTGACAACAAGACTGTTGAGCACAGTCTCAGGTCTGGCCACTCTTGTGACCCTCTCATGCAGAAGCTCCTCAGGGAGATCTTTGGCTTCTGCTTCATACATAACATCACACTCTGTCCTGTCCGCATCTTGACTACTGACAATGTCCTTGACAATCTCCTCTCTTGATGACAGTTTCGACATGTCCAGCAGCTCTTCTTGCAGGCATATGGCCAGTTGTCCTTCCACCAGGCATGTGCTGACCAGCAGGCCAGCCCCCTGTCTCCTTCGCACCCAGCCTGGGCATCACTCAGGCAGCAACTACCTTGCTCTGGAATGGCCTTGCAACCAGTACTTGAGACTGTGCTGGCAGTACCACTGTCACCTTCTGCACCTTCTGTGCCTTCCATTTCAGTACCAACATCACCTGCCTGCCCACCTCTGGACTCCAGCTCCTTGAATGGCTCAGCAGCATGTCCTCCTCCAGCCAGTCATACCATTCTGTCAAGCACAAGCTCAGCCACCTCTGCTTGCACCATGTCAACCTTGGCCTCAGCCTTGCAGGCTTCAAATGCAGTTGCCTCAAGTGCACACTGTGTGGCTACAAGTGCCTCCATGGTGTCTGTCACACTGGCACCAAGCTCCCCATCACCCTCCCTTTACTTCAACACCTTGTCCTCACCATCAACACCTTTGGCGACCTTCCCTCCAGTGACTGCAGCATGTACAAGGCAGCTTTCACACTGTCCTTTGCCTGCTTCTTGTGTTTGGGTGAGGTTGTCTGGGACTGGCACACTGACCCAGCAGTCATGCTACATGTCACCAATGTTGAGCTGGCAATTGACCATGCTGTTGTCACCCTGCCAGCATCCAAAATGGACCCCTTATGGCTCAGCATCAAGGTTGTCACTCCTCTTGTCAGTGGCCCAGAATGCCCAGTTACCCATCTCCAACCTGTCAGGGGTTGCGCGCTTGGCTTCGGATATCGAGGAAACCGATGCTCAAGATTTACACCAGTCTGATTCTCGAGGTCATTGATTCTCGAGAACTTGCCTATTTCGATCCTCGAAGCTGACTGACCCCCATGAACACTCCATTCAGAGGCAGTGTGGCATGTTTTCTTGTATGCTAAGCTGTTGGGACACTTCTAGCACCAAGCCTGAGTGTTCTTGAGGCCTTGCTAAGGGTGGAGGTCAGCATTGCCTCCATCTGGAAGTGGGGCAACACTTGCTGTTGTTGTATATGGACTGGTGGAGGTGCCAGGCCATGGTTGAGGTGCCACTATGGTTGAGGTGCCATATGCTAGTGGAGGTACTAGCATCAATACTGATGATCACACAAGTGTATACTGCAATGTGAGTCGATTGCAGTGTTGAACTATAAAGACTGTGAGAAGAAGCTGAGCTTGTATATATCTGTAAAATGTAGTAGAGTGGATGGGCCTCCACCCATACCACTGTCATGCAGCCATTGACTATATACTCCCCCTCTGATCTTGTTGCATAGTACCCAAACTGCTCTTCCTTCAAGACCACCAGCATGTCCTTCATGAGAGAGCATGGGTGGTATGCCTGGGCCCCCACCTCATCTCACCCCACCTTACCAAGCATTGACATTGTCTATGGTGGCTTCCAGTGCCTCTCAACTGCTCCTCCTGCCTTTAGGACCCCTTGCCCTCCACTGCCTGCAGTGCAAGCTCCTCATGCCAACTTCTCTGGCTGTGGTTGTGCAATGTTGTGCACCTCAAGACTTGGCATGCTTGTATTCTCAAGGTCACACATCCTTGTGAATTGGAGACTTCCAATTCTCGAGGTGTGACTTTGTAACACCCTGACCCCCTCCATGCCTTCCTGTCCACTCCAAGTGTAGCCACACTTCTACCCTTGTTCCCCGCTCCAGCTCGCTGTCACCGTCGAGGCTATCCTCGAGCTGATCCTGTAACACAACCCCTTCTTGCTGGTCATCCCTCAACAGCTCCTCTCTTTGGCCTTGGACCATCAGGCATGGAGCCCCTCATGCATATGTCATTTGTCACAGTCTTACATTGTGCCATTGCAACCTCTGGCCTCTTGCCAGTGGCCTATGCTGGCCACTCCTTCTGACATGGTGCTGCCACCTGGGTGGCTCATCTTGGCACCAGTACTGACACCATTCAGTGTCTTGGCCATTGGAACTCTGACTGCTTCCACAAGTATGTCAACCAGTCAGCCAACAAGTGCTGTGACCTCTTGGTCTCTGCCCTCTTCTGGGTCTGTGATGGACCACTCATCCCAGACAGCACCTCCTGGCATGACATTGGTGCCAACTGACACCTCCTTGTTGGGCCTGGCCTTGTTGAGACCACTGTCTGCTGTGCAGGCACCTTGACACTCAGTTGGTGGGCTGGTAGCCTTTGAGCCAGCACACTATGCTGCTGACCCGCAATCTAACAGTTCATGCTTTCATTCGGCCGTGTGAGTAGGAGCCGGGATTAAAAAAAAAGTGTTTTATGCACGGTTCCGTTTAAGAATAACACCTTCCTTGATGCCCTTCCTTCCTCCCTTCCTTCCTTCCATCCTTCTTCTTCCACTTCCAGGTTCAACCATAGTATTTCACACTTACAATGCTCTAGCATCAGCATCAAGTATCCATCTCAATACGATATGCCAGTCTCTTTGACAGACGGCTCCATCGTCGGTGATGGCAGCCAGATCGGCATATTCCCTGTTTTGGCAGATCAACGTCTCGACAAGCCTGCCACTTTACTCCGCACTTCGGCCAACCCTCGCATGGATCTCGTCCTCCTCATTCTCAAAGATGCTGCTTCTCAATCAGCTCCAGCTCCCACTGCACCACCAGGCATGTCGGCTGCACAATTCGCTCTCGTACAACGTATGCTTGCTGCTCGTCAACGTGGCGCACAAGCTTCCGCCGCTCAAGGCGCACCCGACCCCAAGCGTGGGCCACAGATCCATCTCGTACTTTGGCGTATGGGCGACGAAAGCAGTGCTGTCTGGTCCGTGCCGCTCAACTTCGACAAGGTCATGGATCTAGCTCCCAACGCGCTGGGAGCATCGCAACAGGAACACGAGGACATTCACCTTCACGATCTTGCTTGGAGCCCAAAGGGCGATCGCGTTGCCGTGCTAGCAAGCGTCAAGAGATCTCCTGTAGCATCCACCTCGACAACCAGCTGGCGAGTAACGACATTCCTTCGGACCTACTCGGTACAGGATGGTCGTCTCCTTTCCACCGTCCCTGTACACTCTTGGAACCACACTAGCAACAGCAGCAACACCAACGCCGACAACTTTGCACAGCCAATGACAGCAACATGGCTCGATGTGGATTTCGGCGTGGCCAATGATGCCGTCGATGGTAGCAGCGAATCCATCTTGACCAAGTTCTCGCCTCTGCCGCCGCTGCCTACCGCCGAAACCTTTGCATCCGCCGGCGGCACCGGCAACCTCATGCCCCATCAGCTCAGAATGATGCAGATGAGCGGCCGAAAACCGCCTCCAAACTTCCAATTCCCCTCTCATCTCGCAGTCCAAGGCAGAGGATCTCTGGCAAGCATCCCGCACTTGGCCAAGGCGGACACAGATCTGCGCTTGCTCGAAGGCGGAGACACAGCTCTCGCTCTTGACCCGGATCGTGCCCTGCCATTGTCGCCCGAAACCGTCGTTCTTGTCTCTCGCGCCGCGACGGCTCGCGCAAATCTCATCTTGGATGGTCAGATCAATATTGGCTCGCTGCAGCTCCAGCACACTCCAGAAGCAGAACTCGATGATCCGTTGGGCTGCCCATCTCGCCCGCTCTGGCTCTCTCCCGACATGACGCGCATCGTCTCAGTCTCTTTGTCCAGTGACTTGGCCATTTCTCAACAGCAACTCGAACTGCCTTTGCCAGTCACAACTCGGTATGGACCACTCAGCACACGCCGTAAGATCGCCGCAGTCAGCCGAGCGAGTCACCTCCTCCGCTTCTATCTAGGCTACGCGCTCGATTCTGCCTCTGCCTTACAACAGGTCTACCAGAAAGAACTCGTGCAAAAAGTCACCAACGAGTGGTCAAAGAACATTGACGATCTCAGCATGAAGTTCGGCGGAGATATGAAATACGAGCTTATCAACGTGCTTCTTACCGGACGTGCCGGTCCAGCAGCGGAACAGTTCCTCCTCGGTAATTTGACAGAAGGCGTCCTCACCCGCCTCGAACAGCAAGCACATACAGCTATGTATGCGCTCAAGAAGCTCATCTCGGAAAGCCTCAAACCGGCCTTGGAGCGCTGCATCGTCTGTCTCTCCAGTCTTGTGGGCCAGTGTCGTTTCTTTGGCAAGAGCGAGCAGGGGCTAGGCCAAGCGCTCAAAATTTTGCAAGCTTCGTTGGATTCGACTTTGAGCCTGGCGAAAGAGGTGGATATGGAAGCACTCGTCTCGCAAGAGTTTTACAGGTGGTGTAGGACAGAGAGGGAAAGGCAGGAGAGGATCAAGCAGGATCAGGACGAACCTAGGTTGCCTATCACGTACGATGTCCATTACGTGGCCGCATATATCGACAGAGGGTTTGAAAACGAGGAGATTCACGCAAGGATGTCGGACAAGGTTGCCGCGGAGGCTATCGAACAGGTTCTTGCGGACGTACCGAAGAGGGCGTCGCTGCGGGAGACTCTGGAAGCAGCACAAGCGTTCCTGGCTGCTCCTGGCAGGGGGAGCGCCAAGGCGAAGGCGCAGCGAGAGAAATCAGAGCCGTCAGAGAAGAGCATCAAGGTGCCGTTGGCGATCCTGCCTACATTGAGCGAAGCAGTCGAGATGCTTGGCAGCCAGTTGACACATCTTCTCGATGCAGATTTGGAGCGATCGACGGTCGAACAGACAGTTCCGGCTCCAGCGGCAAAACAAGGCTTGGGTTTGGCACGGGAACCGGCTCCCGCTCTGTCGATGTCGTCGTCTACAGAAATCGAACCACGGGCGAATCGCATCTGTGCGACGTCGGTCATCTCCGCCGAGACTCTCTACTCTGCGTACGTTCTCCGCTCTGCTTCTCAAGATGCTTCGTCGAGCAATTCTGTCCTCGTCACTCGCCAGAACACGCTTGTCGCCAATGACGCGGCCGTCGCACACTTCACCATTCCCTGCACAGAAGACGTGTCGATCCTCGACCTCGGATTCTACGGCGAGTCAGAGCTGCTCATCCTCGCACAAATGCCTTCGACATCAATAAGCGTTCTGCTTGGCTTCGACCTCGCCGATCTGCCCTTCACCAGTGACTACGCTGAAGGCAGTGGTAATACTGTTGTTGTCACGCCGAGCCGCGCAACCGAGTTTGAAAAGGATTTCAAACCGGTCAAGCTCGCAGTCAATACCAACAAGCAGACGGTGACTGTGATCGAGGAGGATGGCAAGAGGATCATGTACTTGGACATCTCCGCGGTGGACATCGGTGATGTGGCTATGCAGGAAGAGGACTGAAGCGAGACTATCACACCGGCTTTTGCTTATTGTCTGTGGTTTGCGTTGGGATCCTTATGAATGTGTTCGTTCGTGAGCTTGAGTTAGTGAGTGTGTCTGGCTGCCGATAGTGATGATGAGCGCATTCGTGGGTGGCGGTTCGAAGGATGATGATGCTCGATGCTCGGATCCCAAGGCTGAAGCCGAAACTCAAGCTCAGCTGGGATAGCGCAAATCAGGCCCCAAAGGTCAGAGGTGAATGACGTTGTGGCCCTGCATCAACACCCAGAAGATGAATAGTTATGTGCGAATCGACTCTAAGTAAGTTAGCCAACCGCGAGTATTCTTTCGAGCGCCTGAGGCCTCGAAGAAGTCGGTAAACACGTCGAAATGAAGTCTCGTGAATATTTCCGTCCCTAATTTGCCCTCGATCAGGCACCGGTTTGGCGCTTGCGTTTCGATAACACGAGCAAAATGATTTTCGTGACCATCTTTTTCGATCACAATCATACTCAAGCAGATTTTGCTGTGGTTTTGTTTTGGAGCAATTAAAGACTAAGGAAAACGCATAGGTAATTGTTACACCCTAAATCATATCGTGAAAAGAGGAAAAATCCGTCTTCTCAGCCACCCCCTGAGCCACCCGGGATGGTTACTGTGCCGCAGCCACCCTCCGAAGGCACACTCGATTTTCTGTCTCCGCTAGGTGGCTGCGGCACAGCAACCATCCCGGGTGGCTCAGGGGGTGGCTGAGAAGACGGATTTTTCCTCTTTTCACGATATGAATAATTATTTCATGTTTCGAGACCCTTTTATTCGCCAGAATCACTAAGTTTGCTCAAAGTCAATTGCCACTCGGCAAATCATCACAAAATATGAATTCTTGCATGACCGCTCAAAATGCAGCCGCTTTGTGAGTTGACTACACTCTTGCAATTCAACACCTAGTTGTGAAAAGTAAATTCGTAACTGAGATTCAGATTTGGGCCTTGACGTGAAGCAGCTATATATACATGTGTAACTTCACCAACGTTATCATGGAAGATAGAGGTGAAGTAGTGTAACTGAGACACGGGAGGCCAATGGGGAAACCACGGGAACTAACATGTTTTTCGTAATTTTTATCGTCATATTCTAACACTAGTGAACCCTATCAAGAAAACCTTACAACGGACAAGTTAAGCGCTGAAAGCATCTTAGCACGAAGCACACCTAGGTCAGCGCTAAGGTGAAGGAAGGGACTTTGAACTTGTTTGGACAGATCTCAAAAGTAGGCTTCCTTTCCGCCCCCCAACACCTCGTGGGCGATTGAGTACGATGATCTGTGGTCCGATGCAATAACTTATCTGAAAAATCTAGTTTCGCTGTTCAGTTTTATCAGTTAGCCCTTTTTCGCCGGTATCGTGAAATATCCCTAGATCAGTCCAGTTCATGCTCCATACCAATGCCCGGGTCGGACGACGGTGGTATCTGGCATCTGTTATGAAGAAGTGATGAAGCTGCGAGCCACATTCATTCGGTGATGAGAAGACTTGGTCGCTTGGATTGAGAGCCTCGCCGATGATGCGAAAGGCCAAACATGAGACCTATTGTTGTCTCGAGGCAGGTAGTGACGTGTTGGAGGACGATCGTGGCAAGGAGGCGATAAAAATGTGAAGCCTGGAAAAGCCATGCAGCTAGACAATGAAGCGCCGCCTGCAAAGAGACAAGCGCTGAGCATTTGCATTCAGTTTGATCGAAGCTTCCCTCAACGAGCATGAAGTCGTGTGTTCCGTTCTGTGCCAAGAGAGCAACAAGAGACGAGTCCTTTCACGCGAGAGAGATAGAGGAAGGGTCTTCCGAAGACCAAGAAATCCTCTGCTGAATCCGAATTTGGTGCGGGGTTTATGCTGAGCGTCGATCTGATGGCGCGTCGCTTGAACTGCATTAGACGTGAGGGTTCAAGTCAAAATTAGGTTGCTGAGTGACAGTTGTCGGAATGCAATGCATACTAGTGGAGGAGGCACGGTTCCCCCGCGTGATGAATGCAGCGCCACTGCATCGGTGCTTCCGAGAGAAGACGAGACAGCCAGCAATCTTGCACTTTACGCCATCTCACCACCATCTTCAACCTCGTTCTCGTCATTCGTTTTGACCAAAACATACAGTAGAAGAACGCGGACGAGAGAACGCTCTCCAATTTTCAATCATTGTGCATCCAATTCGTAAAGAGTTCCGTCTCTGGCAACCATATCCTGGCAACCCCGCGGCGACCACCGACCATGCCATCCCTCTTCAAAAGCATCCGCAAGACCTTGACAAAGTCTTCCGAGAGCAAATCATCCAAGCGTAGAAGCTCGAGCTCGATCGCAGCGGTCGCCACAGAGCACACTGATAATAGTACCCAGGATCAGACGACGCCAGCATCTCCTCCGACTACCGACGCATCGAGCAGCATCGCTGGATCCGCATCCACCACCTCTGCTCGGTCCGCATTCGCAGAGAATGAGCTCCATACCCAACGAAGCTTTCCCAGCACATCCTCAGCAGGGCGAAGCGGGTCGAACACAAAGACGAAAAGCAACTTTTCTTTCGACATTGCAAAGCAGGCGGTCGACCAGATCGTTTCCAGAGCGATCATCTCGGTGGACTCTATCCAGGTCGGAGATTTGACTCCTGATGGTTTCCAAATCAGCCTGCGCATCCGCGTTGGCAAGACAGGTCCCGCAAAAGCAAAGATCACCTTCCCCGACGGCCTCGATCTCTACCTCAACTCTGCAGATGACTCAAGAGTCGGAAACATCAGCTTGCCGCCCATCAAAATCAGGAATGCAACCAAGAATACTGGTATTGCCGTCGAAGGGCGGCTCACTGCACCCTCCATCAGCACTGCATCCGCACACAAAGGACTGGTGGCCCTCTTTCGAACTCTCTTGTCTTCGACCGGCACCGTCGTTCTGAGGGTGGCCTCGTCCAGTACCGAAGTCAAAGCGTACGGCATTTCGTTCAAACGTGTCTTGATTGAAAAGATAATCAGTCTTCAGGGACTTAGCAATCTCGGCGGTGTCCTGTCCTTTGACCCCACGCCGTCAGCGTCTTCCTCACACATGCCTCAACGCAGCCCCATCGAAGGTTTCAAACTTGTGCGTGGCGACCCCAACTCGGGCATCTCTTTCGAAGCCAACGTCCTGCTGCACAATCCAGCAGAGATCTCTGCTCACATTGGCGATGTACGTCTCCGCCTGCAGACCGATATCGACGAACTCAGATCTGGAGGGGCTGATCGTAATGCCTCCATCGGAGAGGTTATCCTGCCCAACCTCTCGCTCAAGTCTGGAAATGCTACCGTTGTTATCCGCGGCAGCGTTCTGGTACCACCCGAAGGCGATTCTGGGCACATCGCTAGCATCACTTTGATCCGCTACCTCCTCGAGAATCGCCCCATCTCGGTCAACGTGGCTGGCTCCAACACTTCTTCTGACGTACCTTGGATCGCGACACTCTTCAAAGACGTCCAAATCTCTGCTCTGCTCCCCGCCCTGGGCATGACTTCCAGGCTGCTTGACGGTGCATCGCTTATTCCACCCAAAGATATCAGCTCTTCACCTCAGTCTGAGCTTTACGCTCGCGCCACTCTTCGCAATCAGCTAGGACCACCGCTCCACATCCACTCGCTCAAGGTGAAAGCCTTCCAAGATTCGGAACAAGACTCCAGAAACTCGAATTCTGCGTCTGTTCCGATCTGCCTCGGAGACATCTCTACCCCTCCCGAATGGCCCGCACTAACGCTAGCCTCGGACAGCCCTGTGCACGCCAGTCTACCCTTCAGCTTATCAGCGGGTGGATCTTCGTATGTGCGCATCCTTCAGAGTGAAGCCAAACGAAAGGGCATCGAGCTCAATCACAGCCTACTCGCCGCATTGGACCTGATGCCAGCAAACGAAGGCGAAAGTAAGGCGGTATCTGCGGCGGCAGAGTCGCCTAGCCAAGCAAAATCCAAACCACACGAGGTCCTGGATCTACCCAACCTTGTCGCCAGCGCCCTCTCGTCGCTCAAAGTCTCGGCACATATCTCTGCTGAAGTGTCGATTGGCGATTTTCGTATTCCTGGCCTGATCGATTTTGTTCAGCATCAGCTTCCCATTGCTATCACGGTCAAGACAGCCCGAAACATTCTCCCCACTGTCGGTGCGCCACTTGTTGACGTCCTGATCGAACAGGCAAGCGTGTCGATCACCAAATTAAAAATTCTTGACATGGACGAAAAGGGGCTCAACGCTGAAGCTGATATCGGCTTGGTCGACTTTGGGCCACTGGACATCGAGATTCACTTTGACCAAGGCCTCAACATTACACCAGGATCTGCCAAGGATGCGGTAGATGAGTCAGCTGTCGTGGCTCGTATTGTCTTTGCTGAATCTCTGCGAGGTGTCTCGGGCAGTGAGGAGCTGCTCAAGACGCGCCTGCGCATTCTGCCAAGCGCCGGACCAAAGAGCATCGCCAACTTCTCAGCCTTTGTCTCGGAGCTCATTCAGAATCAAGAGCTGCCTATTCGACTCTCCTCGAATGCTTGTAGAGTCATAGCAGGCGGAGCCGAATTTCCAGCCGTACTGACTAAGTCAGTCACGTTGCCAGGACTTGGCGGTCTAAGGGGGCTTACCTTGAAAGACTTAGACCTTTTCGACGAGGTCGCAGCTCCAACGGGTCCAGGACGGGGAAGAGCGCTGAGCTCGGCATCCGCATCCAGTGGCAGTTCCGGCCACCTAAGCCGTAAAGAGAAAGCCTTCAAGATCAAGACTCGAGTCAGTATTCCGCACAAGGGCATGGTTGCAGTCGGACTGTCCAAGATCGAAGCGGGCATCGAGTTCGAAGGCGTGCAAATCGGCATCATCTCTGCCGAAGATATCGTATTTACCCTGACGACGGCAGATGTCGAGTTTGAAGCCACCGGCTACATTTTCATTGGCAGCGAATCGCTCAGGGCAAACCAGCTCGTAGCAGAGTATAAGTCCGCTGCTCTGCAGACGTTCGGCAGGCTTGCGACCGCCCTCTTGGCTGGTACGCCCGTCGAACTGACCGTCAAGGGATACCGAGCATTTGCCATGGGCGAGATGCAGCACACGGCGCTCGGTCGATCCCAAGTGCCTCCCCATCTTCGCAGCAAAGTATCCACTAGTTCGATGCAAAGGACGCCGTCCGCTTCAGGTCAGAAGGCGGAATCTGCCAAGCTGATACGGGCCGGCTCTGTCAGTACTTCGGCGAGCTCGACCTTTTCGCAAAAGCAAGTGCCGTGGCTGGATCAGGCTTTTCAACAGGTTTCAACAAAGACGATCCTGCACCAAGGCATGCACCCTGTCATCAAGAATATGCGTATCAAGCAGCTCTTTGCCAGCTTCCGTCGTCAAGAGCTGATGCACGCCGACATGGACAAGTTTTCATTCCAGGTCAAAGTGCCGCTTAATGTCCGCTTCGAGGTGCTCTCCGTTCAAGCCGACATCGAAGTGCACTACGAAGGGCACGGATGCGTCGGCACAGGCGTGATCGATACGGATGTACAATCGTGCACGCCTGTCGAAGAGAGCAATGGCGACGATGTAGACGCCGACAGCGCCAGGTCATGTCGTCTCGTTCAGCTTGCGCCTGGATCGTTCAAGCTTGTTACCGAGCCAACCGAGGCACTCGCCCAGCTCATTGCTCACATTGCTGACTGCGAGCAGACAAATAAGATCAGCATCCGTGGCAAGGCTCGTGCCCGTGTCGACGTTGCGCTTGGAGAAATTTTTGTTGACGTGGATCTGGGAAAGCAACCACACGTTTTGCAAATGGATGGTGTCCGCGGGCTACGATCGAGCCCCGTTCAGTATACAAATTTGCAAATTGTCGAGGCGTCGGGCGACTATCTCAAGATCGTCTTTTCGCTTTACCTCAACAATCCGAGCAAGACATTCCAGGTGGCGCTGCCGGACTCGGATCTTACCATGGCCGCCTTCTACAGGGGATCGTACGTAGGAAGGGCTCACATCCCCAAGGGATTCAAGCTGGAATCCGGGCCTGTTGCGATCTACGACATTCACTTTCGATACTGTCCACCGCTCGAGGTGGAGAAGGCGGTTCGCGATATTCCCACCAACTTCTTGTCGGGCCGCCCAACCACGCTAGAAATCCGAGGAGACGATGAGTCGAGCGAGATCCCTATGCTCATCCCCGCGCTGAAAAGCATCCAGCTTTCGTTCGACCTCAAACCAATGATCGACCGCACCTTGATTGATAGCATCTCGATCACGCTAGGCGTCACTGCTCTGACCGCTGCCTCGGTGGATGCAGAGTTTGTCGTCAACAATCCCCTTGGGGTTCCTTTTGATCTGTGCGCCATGTCGTTCATGGCCTCGTACAAGGGCAAGCCGTTTGGCAGCTGCACAATCACGTACGAATCAGACCACCCATTGCGAGTGCCTGGCGGTAGCGTCAAGCAGCCAGGTCAGCAACGCAGCTCTCCCGTAACGGTTACCTTGGCGCAACCGCTCGAGGAAATGGTTGGCGCGTTCCTCAAGAGCAAGGGGCAAATCATGCTTGATTTGGAGGTGGCTGCCAGGGTCGAGATCCAAGGTTTCAAGATTCCCAACTTCGACTATCGACAGCCGTCCCTTCCGCTCACCATCAAAGGCTTGGAGGGGCTTTCCAAGTGGATTAAATTTTTGCCTTGAATGGTTCCGAGTCTGTTCTATGCTCCATCTCTGTTGCCTCACAATTTTGTCTCCTTTGATACCCAGGCGACTGCATCTGCAGGTGGCTGTCCCATATTTTTTTGTGCTGCAAGAGACGGATCGGCAATTAGATCAAGACTTGATGTGCACATGTTATCATTGCCATGAGTGAATGAGAAGTGTTCGGTGATTGAGCGATGCGGAATCCAGGATCACCTCTTTTTGCTCGGCGGTGGAGGCAGCAGAGGTCCGCTACCAAAGGCACCACCAAACCCTGAGGATGAGCTAGAAGATGATGAAGAAGTGATCTTGCGACCGCCACCGCCGGGAAGCTTGATGGCGAAGGTTTCGCCTTCTTTTAGAGAGAAATCCTTTTTGGGCCCGGCAGGAAGGTGTGGTGAAGGTCCCTCGTCGATGAGTGCTCCGTCGTCGTCTGCTGAGGGATTGGCGGCTCGGTTGGCGGCTGCTTTTTGGCGTCTGTGCAAGTGGTCGATGGGAAGGGAGATGGGCAATTTAGCGGTCAGTGGTTTTCAGGTGGAGGGATGGCGGCAGCAACAGGTATATGCAGGGGAACTCACTTTGTCCAATCTTGAAGGGCGACGTTGAAGTCGAAGCTGTCGCTTCTGTCTTGGAACTGATTGATCAGGTGATGGATCATCAAAATGGGATTGTTGTCAAGAGGTCTGTGGCAAGTTCTGCGTCCATGTGTTTTTCATACTTACACCCATGCCAATGTACGCCTTCTTCTTTTTGCCATCTGCATCTTGCGATTCGACACGGAGAACAAAGTATCTACTTGAATCAAGCACCGGTTCGACCGAGGTACCCGTCACATCGTAAGGGCATTCTGCGAAAAGTTCGCCCGAGTCGCCATCTTCCAAACGAATCGAGCACGTGTTGGGGTTGGAAGTTTCCATGATGCGCAAACGACCTTTCCAGAGAAAAGCTTCCATATCACCCCATTCTCCTGCTCTGTATCCTGCTGTTGAGGAGCGTGGAGGTACGCGGTAGACAAAGCACTCGCGTGCTACAAAGAGCACCGTCTCGTAACCTGCCGACATGGTGCGTACTTCGGTCTGGAGCAAGACACTACTCGGATGGTGTGTTGTCGTCCGTGTTGAGCTGGCGAGGGGTACTGAAAGAGCAAGGGATATTATGCAGTCGCTTGCGTGTTGAAACGAGGAGAATCAAGATCAAAGCAGTGTATGTGGTGGAAGGGAGGGAAAGGAGAAGAAGAACAACAACACGAGCATGTCAAACTCAGCAAACGACGTGGAACGTGCGAGGTTCATGCATGCGCTCCGTTCGTTTTTATTTTGCTTCCCGCTCTCTCAGCTGCGTCTGGTGGAGGGCGAACAAAACGCCACGACCAAGCTCGCACAACCTCGTTCACTCTGTCAGCGTTCAACAGCACTTCCAGCTGACGTCGGCACAAGCGATCAACATAGTCACAGCGAGTGAAGGCAGAACATTTTTTCAACAGGAACCAAGGATATACACATTTGGGGTGAGACGACAAAAGAAAAGGGACTTCCATGGAAAGAGCTCTATTTCCAGCCAAGCCGGATCGGTCACCGCATCCATGCCGCCAAAGCATCTCGCCCATTCACAGACGTGAGATGATCATCTTGACACCAACAAGACCGGCAGCGACATCGCCCGAGCTGCTGGTGACGAGTTGGAGGTGGATGTTGAGCGCAGCTTGCTTGTTTCTGGCTTCGATGGCGGCGACGATCTGCATGAGACCCGACACGGTCTTAGCATCAATGGTGCCGCAGTTGAGGTGGTCAAGCAGCAGATTGATGCGGCGCTCCGTGTCGTCAACCATCCTCTTTTGTGCAGGTGGCGCGGTCGACTTGAGTCGTGCGACTTCGCGCTGCAAGGCGTGCTGGATGGGTCGCTGGTTTTCAGGAATGTGGGAGCGGTCACCAGGAGGGTACTTCATTTGCGAAGCACCGCGAGCTCCCGGGGTGGCGCTGCGCGGAGGTGCACCGGCACCGCCACCTGGCGTGGTCGAGCGCTGAGGTACACCGGGCGGACCTGCGAGACCAGGAGCACCAGGTGCGCCCTGACCTGGAGGTCGGAGAGCGCCGGCACCAGGAGCCGCCGGCGGAGCGCCTTGCTGTTGCTGAACGCCGTTACCGTAGGGGCCAGTGGGTCCTGCAGGAGGTCGAGCGTAGGGTCCAGCGGGAGGAGTGGCCTGGCCAGGTGGACCGGGCTGTGGCTGACCCTGAGCCGGTGCGCCATAGGGACCCTGCTGTTGACCAGGTCGTGGCTGACCCTGCGCGGGACCCATGGGAGGTGGTCGGACACCAGGCGGTCCGTTTCGCTGCTGTGCAAGACCAGGGCCCGAGGGAGGGCCTTGAGGTGGTGGGCTCATCATGCCTCGAGAGGGCGTCGCACCACGAGGAGGTCCCGCAGGGGGAGCACCAGGAGCGCCGCCGTAGGGTGATGGCGCCTGAGAAGGAGCGTTGGGGAAGGGCGAGGTGATGGCCGTGGCGGACTTATGCTGCGACATGGCGCTGGGAGTGCGCTTGGGCGCAGCAAGGCCTTCGGGCACATCGTTCCAGCCCGACTGATCACGTTTCAGGGGCGGCGGAGGAGGAAGCTGCTGTTGCTGCTGTTGCTGGTATGAAGCGCCACCAAAGGTGGGTGGTGCCGGGATCATGGGCTGCGCTGGCTGGTAGGCCGACTGGTAGCCCTGAGCACCGTAACCGCCATAGGTGTTTGTCTGCGCCGGTTCTGGCTGCGTAGCTGCAGGCACGACAGCGGGCACTGCCGGTGCATATCGCGACTGGGTAGGAGGAGCAGCCGCAGCAGGGGCAGGGGCAACGGCTGCGTATGGGTCCTGGTACGTAGGCACGGCAGGCACAGAGGGCACGGTGGGAATGGATGGGACGCTTGAAATGGTCGAGGAGCCGTAGTCGTAGGGACTGTATCCGTTCGAGGTGGGTGCAGCGGCATACGAAGAGGTAGGCACAGCCGCCGCCGCAACACCGTTGTTGGCAGACGACGAAGCAGCAGTCGTCTCGGCCTTGGGGCGCGCGATCTCTGCCTTGAGCAAGCGCTGCTTGAGCGCGGTGGCAGTCAGCGAACCGGCGGCGCCCTGGTCGGCGGGACCGTGAGGTCGGTAATCGGAGGGCGTCTGGTTTGCGAACCTGAGAGCAGGAGTGATGAGACCCTGATCGGCGAGGAGCTCGACGTACTCGTGGATGCGGTCGTAGAGCGGGGCCAACTTGTACGAGCGGGCGCCCGTCTCTGCGACGATCGAGTCCTGCGTGGGCTGCTGGAGGTCGACATCGACATAGCCAACGGCACTCTGGAAGACGGTGATCTTCTCCATGAAGGTCTGCAGAGCTTCGGCGCGCGCAGAGTAGAGGGTGCCTTCGTGGGACGCGTCGGCGCTCTTGTTGTCGGAGCGAAGCGCGAGCTCTTCCTCCTTCATCTCGTCGATCCACATGCCAGCGACTTTTTCGAGCTTGCCTGCAGCGAGGTAGCAGAGGACTGCGTTCTTGCGGTGCTCTTTTGCCTGGGCGGTGTCCGAGGTGCGTGCAACAGTGTATTGGAACTCGAGACGCTGGCCGAGCTGTTCGGTCAGGTTGCTGAACTCGTCCTGCTTGGCAAATGTGCAGAGAACGACAAAGATCTCTTGCCACTCGCCAAGGTCGGCGTTCTGGACGACGTCCGAGAGATCGTCCGAGACGATGCTCTGGAAGAGACGCAGGTACGGAAGCTGTGCGGTACGCTTCTCAAAGTAGGCCTTTTGCGTCTTGTCGAGGAGCTCTTGACCGCCACGGACGGCAAGAAGGAAGGCATCGGCAAAGCGGTCGCTGTTGATGCAGAGCGAGACGGCGCTCTCAAAGTCGCCGAGCACAAGGGCACGAGTGATGAGCTTGTCTGCCTCGGATTCCTCTGAGGGGTAGATCTTGAAGGTGGAGGGGCGGATGTTCTCGCTCGCGACGGACGACGGGCCTGGTGAGCCAGCGGTGGCAGCAGTAGACGACTGGATGGGCGCCTGAGACTCGGAGAAGAGGTGGCTGGGCAGCGCGGATCGCGTGGCTGGGGCGGGGTCAGACGAGATCTGGCTGAAAAAGTCCGAGGCGTCCTTGTTGGCTGGGTCTGCGGTGTCATCGCCGAAGAGGCCCGGCTCTTCTGCCTGCTTTGCTTCGTCTTGCGGAGCTGCCTCGATGGGAGCAGCTTCTTGCGTTGCAACAGGTTCTGTGGAAGTGGCAGGCTGGACTGGCTCGGGCTCGTCAATGGTCTTGTCGACGCGGGCGGCCTCTTCTTCGGCAGTGACAGTACCGTTGGACTTGAAAGCTGCGATAGATTTGGATACTTTTTGGGCGACATCCTCTTTGGAGAAGCCGAGCAAGGCCACGAGCTCGTCGCGAGAATCGGCGCGGAAGAGGGTTTGAAGCGCCTTCCAGTTTGCAATGTCGTCGGGACGGGTGGAAGGGTCCTGGCTGCGTTCCGCGCAAAACTCGGCGAGACTCTGACCATCGAGGGCCTGTTGCAATTTGGTGGCTCTTTCGACAATGGAAGGTTCCGAGACAAAGTCGCGGAGATGGACGGTCGGGTTGAAGGGTTTTGAGGAAGGACCACCGCTGGAGACGAGCTGACCACCGAAGCCAAAGACGGCAGAGACGGGACGACGAAGCCACTTGGGGGGCTGCTTGAGCGAAAGGCCTTTGGACGTGGTCTCGGCAGCGGGAGTCTGATTGAAAAAGTCCGAGTCATCCGAAAGCTGCTGTGTGGCAGGGGCGTCGGTCTCGGGAGCGTTAGTGCTCTGGAGCGAGTGGACACCGATCTTGCCGTCAAAGCTGGCGGTAGCGAGCAGGCCGGGGTTACGAGGGGACCACTGAACCTCGAAAGACCAATTGGAACTGGAGGGCAGCTCGCCGACCACCTCGCAGGTCTGAGGGTTCCAGCAGATGGAGCGGTTGTCTTTGCCGCAAGAAAGAAGGAGATCTGCGTCCTGCTTGCACCAGGAGAGCGAAAGGACGCCCTTGTCGTGGCCGGTCATGATCTTTTCGGGTGCGCGCGAGTTTCGAAGATCCCATAGCATGATGACGGGACTCGAGTCGTCTTCGCTGGCGGTGACGAGTCGAGTTGGGGTGTCGGGGTGCCAAGCAACCGCACTCATACCACGTCGACCACCGGCAGCGAGGGCACTTGCGGCGTTGAAGCCAAGAGAGCCACCGGCGGTGCCGGCACCACCACCATACTGAAGTGCAACAACTTCGCGCTTGCCCCTAAGATCCCAGACAACCGTGTATCCACTGCTGGAAGATGTGGCGAGGACATGCGGAACCTGGCAGTTCCAAGCCAACGAGGTGATCTCGTCGAGCTTTTGGGAGCGTGCGCCGGGAGAGTAGGGCTTGGCAGGCGAGTTGACATCCCAGATAAAGATTTCGCCGGCGACGGCACCACTGGAGAGGAGGTTGGGCTGGAGAGGATTGAAGTCGAGGCCACGCACGGGGCCGGTATGTGTTGTGTTTTTGATAACCTGTGCATCGGACTCGGATGCGCCTGCGAGGATCTTTTGGGCATCCCAGATGCCAAGCTCACCGTTCTCGAGACCAGCTGCGAGGAGACCGTTGGGACGCGACGGGTTTGCATAACCCCAGGCAAGGCGATTGAAACGAGCGCTGGTGGAGATGCTGCCTAGCGGCTTTGCGTCAGCCGAAGCGGAAGCAGAAGCGGTGTAGGAAGGCTGCCAGAGCTCGAGGACGCTTTCATTGCTAAAGGATTCGTCGAGAGCACCGGCGACGGTACCTGTTGCGATGAGGGGAGAGTCGGACTCGTAGGTTGCGGGCGACCATGCAAAAGTGGCGGTGCGGTTGATATAGGCCTTCATGGTTGCAGCGCCGAGGCACGGTGCGAGCCAGCTCGAGCGCTAGATGGGAGGATGGGACTCAGCCCAGCACGAGGATACCGAGATGGATGAAACAAGTAAGACCTCGATCGCCAAACGCCACGTCGACCGCTGTCGTTGAAAAGCGAGAAAGTCGAAGACGAGGGATGTGATCGTGGAGGCGGAGGAGGATGAGGGAGGTGAGAGCAAAGGCTTCGGAATGACAGACTTTGCTCTTTGGCTGGAGGAGGGGCGTGCGTCGCTTGGGTCAACTGGGGTTGATGATGCGTTGGAAGTGTCTCGAGCCAGCCTGTCAGCTCCTCCGCTGTCTCTTTTCTGACTGGTTGAATATCACGCTCTCGATGACTTTGAAATGCAGCTGTGAAATTGAATACAATTCAACTGGCTGTTGCATTTCAAATTGTCGTGCAGATTCAAGCGAGAAGGCGGCTGCTACGCGTTTCCGATTTACACTCTGTGACTGCAGTGACCGCTGCTACGTGGAACGAGTTACCACTTTGCAAATAACACTCACTCGAGCTTGCGGACCCTCCGAGCGGGCTGTTGGCTCAGTCTTGTCCCGTCAGCATCGCTTCAGCGTCGCAGTCCTGTAGACGCACCCAAGCCGCGACGAGAAAGAATAGCAGTTTGTTGACGTGCTGCTCTCGTTGAAATGCAGCTTGTCTCAGTCAAGTCTCTTGTGTGATCCTTTCATCGCGTTCACGGACCACGTCGATTTGTCGTGCGAATCTAACAAATACAATTTCGTGATCGGGAACGCGCGTGCACGATACCGCCGCAACTCCACTTTTTGATGCGGAAGCAACACTCAGTCGCCTTCTCGCCCCTTTCGCTTTCGATACAGATGCCAACCACCATCAGCCAACTCAGCCATTCAACGTCTAAACTCACTCGAGCACCCATACCGAAAGCATCCTAAGGCTCTTCTACTTCTTACAGCAACCTCAAACCCCGTAAAAGCACCGCACCTCAAAACCTGCAAGCGCTCGCATCCTCTGGCAACCATGTCGGCTTCCAGCTCCAACGCACAGAACTCGAAACCAGAGCCACAGTCCACAAAATCAGCCGAGGAGCCAAAGTCGTCGCTTCCATCCCTTGGTGCTCTCGACGAAGACGACGAGTTTGAAGAGTTTGACGAGCAGGGTAAGTCTATCTTGGCTTCCGATTGGATTGCTTCAGTTCTGCGAAATGCTGACCACCTTTCCCGCTCATTCGTCAACAGACTGGGACGACGCAGAAACCGATCTTTCACACTTGACTGCAGGTGCATCCAACGCGCCTGGTGCCGGTGTTGGCCTCACTATGGGCGCTTCTTCCGCTAGCACAGGCGACCACCTCTGGCAAGACTCGTGGGACGACGACACGGTCGAAGACGATTTTAGCAAAGCTCTGAGGGCCGAGCTGGATAAGCAGAGTAACGTACCACAAGCCATGTCCACCTGATCTCGTCCTCATCATCGCGCCATTCTACTTCACAGCGTAATTCTACCTCCTATTGTACCACTGTCTCGACCAGTCCGACGCCTGTCAAATCACCCTCGACGCACAAGTTTGATTGGCAATTTGACTGCTTTGACTCTTCGATTTCAGATGAACACTACCATCTCGGCAACCAATTCTCGACTCGACAACGCAGCGACACATTCGACCGCCTGTACCAGCTTTGATTCATCATCGTCCTCTTGTTGTCCATCGCCCTGCATGTAGTCGCGAAGGATGTTGGACATCAGAAGCGGTTTGATGCCTTCCGCCTGGTTTTGCGCTTCCAACACCATGGCATGTTGCAGCAGATCCAACCCAGAATCGGCCTCGGACAAACAAGAGCCGCGCAGTGCTTGCTCGAGATCCTTGAGAATTGCAGCAGCATCGAGCATTCCTGGTGGGGGGCGCGGCTGAGAAGGTACGCGCACAGCTTCCTCTTCATCGTCAACGTCAGATACCTGAGCTTCGCCTTGTTGGTTGCCTTTGCTTTGATGTTGGATATCTGACCAACCAAAAAAGCGTTTTGCATCCATGTCGGGCGTCACGTCGACCAGATCGCGCCACGTGTTGGTGTCGCAGTCGAGTACCTGACTAGGGCGATACTCTGCCTTGTACTTCATCTTTTGACACGTGTGGATGTAGAAGCCCAGGTAGTAGCAGGTGATGTCTGCCATAGCTTTGAGTCGACCTAGACGCTTGGTCAAGGCAATCTCTTGCAGCGCCGAAACCTTGCCGAGCTGCCAATCCTTGAACTCGGGATCGTAAAACACGTAGACGCTACTGACGCAGTTGGGCAAGATGTCGAGCACGCCGACGCTGATGAGCTTGTCATCGAGTCGGTACTCTTGATGATAGCAGCCATATGGCAGCTCCTGAGGCAAGTTTGCTGAGTCCAAGCTTTTGGCTCGCCATTGCGTCTCTTGAGCGGGCGTGAGAGGCTCGCCGGTGGAGGGCCAGGTCAATGCAAGGCTCGTGTCGACCAAGAAGCGACGGAAGCCCTGTTCGCTGCTGATGTCTTTTTCTGACTCGCCATGGATTGTCGCCTGGTACTTGCGAAAGAGCTGATACTTTTCGTCCGAGGTGGCAGCGAGAGCAAGTCGCACGTGTAGCTTGCGTGTAATGGGACCTGCCACTTTGTCCGCCCAACTCAACGTGGACGTAGAAGCCCCATCTTGATCGACGTTCGACGGCAGGATCTCATTCCAGCGGTCCTCTAAGTGCCAGTCTCTTGCCCTGCTCCAACTTCCCTTCCATTTTGCAGGCTTTGGCTTGGACTGACGTACGCGGAAGAGCAAGTTGGTCAGTGCCCGCCTGTGGCTCTTCTTTGGTCGAAAGTCACGAGCGTCGAGACGAATCGGTATTTGGGCACAACATGTCCTGAGCAGGTCCGGCTTGTAGATGTAGTCACCCGAGCGCCTCCATCCTCGGTCAATAAGGCTCTGATAGTGATAGGGTGAAAGGCGGTGTGCCCAGATGCCGTACGACTTGCTGGATTTGTGGGAGCTTCGTTTGCCAGAGCCGGGTGCAGTGCAGTAGCCGCAGCTAGACGCAGTATAGCCAGTAGGCGAGATGATAGAATGTTGGACCTTGTTGCGCTTGTTTGGCATGTTGGCCTCTGACCTCGCTACATGGTCATCTTCTGGGCGAAGGTGGTTGGTAGCTGAGCATCACCAAGTCATTCCATGTCGTGTGTCAACGCTCTGATCAACCAACCCGCTCGCTGTCCTGCCAAAGTGGAGGAAACGCCTCCAAATACAGTAATAAGCGGTGTCGGACCCTTCTTTTTTCCGCTTCGGCTTCCGTCAAAAAACCTTTTGACTTTTCTGGCTTTGTCGCTCAAGCCATCCTCTTTCGCTACCATCGCATAGAGGTACAAAAAGATGACACCGCAGGCGTCGAGCTCGTACATATCGGTAGCTTTCAATCGCGCCAATCACATTGCCGACTGGGCCAATGCTCCTCATAGTGTCATTGCCTATGCTGCCAACAAGTCGATAGCCATTTGGGACAGGCCAGGTCACCCGTCTTCAGCTGGAGTGACGCAGCTTCTGTCAACAGGCTTCTCCAAAACCATCACATGCCTCAAATTTGCCACACTTCTAAGCACCTCGTCTCCACCATGCATCGTCGCCGGATCAGCCGAAGGAACGATTGGCGTATGGGCTTTTCGACAGGACCAAGGCTGGACAAAGGCGCTCACCATCCAACAAGCACACCAAGGCTCCGTATCTGCCATCGGAGTGCTCCGTTCCTTTCAAGCTTCACCAAGTCAGCGTCCTGTGATTGTCTCGGGTGCTTCCGATGGTCTTGTCAAAGTATGGATGCTGTCCGATGACCTTTCGCAACCGCCGACACTGGTGCAAACTGTCGATCTCAAAGGTCGATTTCCTCTCGATGCTTCGCTTTTGATGTTGCCGGACAGCACTGCGCCTCACTTGCTCATGGCATTGGCAACGACAACAAACAAGATCGACATTTATGCATCAAGTCTCGCCACCAATCAGCTCGAATTCCAACATAAACTCTCGCTGGAAGGACACGAGGATTGGGTCAAGTCGCTAGATCTCTGCAACACCTTTACCGCCGCCGATGACGAGCAGCATACCGATACTGTCATGCTTGCCAGTAGCTCCCAAGATGCAAGTGTCAGACTATGGAAGATTGCTCCTACAGACCAAGCAGACACGACGTCGTCACAACAAGCACCATCCTCGTCCTCTCGGACGGACGACGACTTTGAGCAAATGGTAGCCAACATCGAATCGGACCGCAGTACCAAAGCCGGAGAGATTTCGACTCGGGCACATCCTTTCTCCATCGAGCGAGCAGACGGTACCAAGCAGACCTGGGCCATCACCTTTGACGCCTTGCTCGTTGGACATGACAATTGGGTCACTGGAGTGCGATGGCATCCATCCATTTCCGCTGCCAACGGACGCCTTGCGCAGCCCGCTGCGCTCCTCTCGTCCTCGGCAGACAACAGTCTCATCTTGTGGACACCTTCTGGTCAGATCGCCGAAGCCGCCTCTTTGTCTCCCTTTGCTGCCTTTGACTCGAACCTCCTCTCTACCGGCGGCGCACGCCGCGCTCGAGGTCCGACTATGCACCACCTCGCCTCTTCCATCTGGATGCCCTCTCAGCGTTTTGGCGAGGTCGGTGGCGCCAGCAACTTGGGTTTCTTTGGCGCTCTGTGGCTCCCAAGTCCTCCAAAATCTGCTCGTGTCGATCCAGAGCAGCCCATATCTGCCGTCGTTGCACATGGCTGGGGAGGCTCGGCCCATATTTGGAGTTTATCGCAACAAGCCGCAAAATTGTCGAACTCCCAATGGCAAGTGACTGACCCTGTCACTGGACACTTTGCCGCCGCGCGATCCGTGGCATGGGAGCCTTGTGGAGAGTACTTTGTCAGCTGTTCTGACGATCAGACCACACGCCTACATGCGCGGCCCATGCAGAAGCGTGCGCAGCGCCTCGATCCACGGCAAGCTACCTGGCATGAGGTCGCACGTCCTCAGTCGCATGGATATGATTTGCACTCCGTCTCGTGGCTCGATCGCCTCAACTTTGTCTCGGCCGCTGACGAAAAGGTGTTGCGCGTCTTTGCTGCTCCGCGTGGATTCGTTGGAACTGCTAGTAAGAACGGCCTCGATTGCGCAACGCTCGGCTCTGAGGCCGAGTCACGCGCAGCATCTCGTCCCGTTGCAGGGAAGGACACGTTGCTTCATCTCTCGATCGATCCACGCTTCGGTCTTCTCGCATCGGCAAAGCGACACGGCGACCTGATCAAGCAGACAGTGGAGCAACAGTGCAAGGAGCAGACCGATTCCGTTACCGCGATTGTGTCTTTTGCTCGCTTTCCGTTCGATGGACTCAGCTTTAAGCAGATCGAGCTCTATCTCAAATGGCTCTATGCTCAGGCATGGAGTGTTGCCGCTCGACGCGGCTTGATGCTTGCCAACATTACGGTTCTGCTTGTTCCTGATGTTTCGATCGCAAAGGTCGCCAACCGGTTGTACAATTCAGACAGCCAGGTGCTATTGGATGCCAGTCTTGACCAGACTTTGGCAATGACGTGGCAGAACCTTGGCGCCGACGCTGACAAGATCAAGTCCGACATTGGTCTGCAGGAAAGCAGCGAGTCCGTCGGTCGAGATGATGGCAAGGGTCTGACGTGCTACCCCGTGGTCGCGCTAGGCGGTACCTTTGATCATCTTCACGTCGGTCACAAGATCCTGCTCACCATGGCAGCGCTTATTGCCGACCGTGAGATCATTGTTGGTGTCACTGACGATGCCATGCTCACCAAGAAGTCCAACGCCGCTCTTCTCGAGCCCATCGACGAGCGCATCGCCACCGTCAATGCATTCATCAGCCTTGTACGCATGCCATTTACCGCGCTCAACCAGCGCGTAGTCAAGCTTGAAGACGTAGCTGGCCCAGCAGCCACTGAAGCTGATCTACAGGCGCTGGTTGTGACGGATGAGACCATCTCTGGAGCCGAGTTTATCGATGGCAAGCGGAAAGAGAATGGCCTTTCTTCGCTCGAGAACTGGGTAATCGGGGTCGTTGGCAGCGAAGGCGAGACCGAGCTGCAGGGAGATGCCAAGGCGTTGGCAGAGAGCAAGATCGGTAGCACCACCATCCGCAAGTGGCTCGCCTCGCAGGGAGCACGTCGCATTCAGGCTCTCGAGACAGCGAAACGGCACCGTGTGTCTCATCAGCTGCGTCTGTGGGCAAACAACCAAGACGACCTTTCGGGCACGAGCAAAGGCAACGATGACTTTGCGTGTCCTGTTGGAGCCAGTGTGCCGCCTTTGGGACTCTCAAATCGCGCCGTATTTGAGGGAGCTACGATCGAAGAAGCCCCCTCGGTGAGTGGCCAGCCCATCGGATCGGCCAAGGAGTCGCTCTCTGCTGTGCTGCGCCAGCCGCCCTCGGAAGAGCAGCTTTCGGTCGAGACGCTGTGGCCGGAGCTGGAGAAGCTGTACGGACACGGATACGAGCTACTCTGGGTGAGCGCCAATCCGGCCAACCCTGCAGATGGAGGGCGAGCGAAAACGGGTGGACGATTTGTTGCTTCTTGCTGCAAAGCGACGAGCCAGGATCACGCCGTGGTTCGCATCCACGACCGCGATCAGAACTGGCGAGAGTGTGCAGTGCTGGAAGGACACACGCTCAGCATCACACGAATTCAGTGGAGCATGGATTCGCGCTTTGTGCTCACTTGCTCGCGAGATCGAAGCTGGAGGATGTTTGAAAAGGATACCGAGTCGAGCCAGGACGGGGAGGTAAGGTTTGTACCGTTCACAGGCGAGCGTTCGCATGCGCGCATCATTTGGGACTGCGCATGGTCGACCGACGCTACTCGACCATACGTGTTTGCTACGGCGTCGAGAGACAAGACGATCAAAATCTTTGAGCTAAAACTCGAGGAAGGGGCAAGCGACAAACCTTTTGCACTGTTGCAGACGGTCAAGTTTGACGAAGCGGTCACATCGATCGCGTTTGGAGCCGATTTGGTGCTTGCGGTCGGCAAAGAGGATGGCGGGTCGAAATTTTGCAGCGAGAGTCGACAGAAAACGGTGAAACCTGGTCGACAACTCTGAAGGTACCGGATATGGCATCGGAACAGATCAATCAGCTCGCGTTCCGACCCGCAGTGCTTGAAGACGGAGACGACGCAGTGCTTGCCTCTGCTTCCGAGGATGGCATTGTTCGTCTGACCAAGATTTCTGGGCTCTGAGTCTATCCAAAGCTGGAATCAGCCGAGTTGTAGGACGAAAGCTAGAGTGCACGAGCGGCAATTCGAAATGCTTTGCACCAGTCTACCGTGTTTGTGCAGATAGATCGATGCTGAGTTTTGAGCGTGACAAACGAGTTGCGCAAGAGAAACAAGAAATGACATGGGACCGAGTAGAGATGCTAGTGTACAAGAAAGGCGGTGCTGGTGAGACAGTCGAGCGTGAGTTGGATTGACTTTCGCCAATGAAACCTAACGACCGTACCTGTGGGAGAGGCAAGACAAGAAACAAAACACTTGTCAGAATCTATGACGAGAGGACCTGCGGCAAGAACTGCTCGCAAGCGACCATTAGACAGCAACTGTAGACGTACTTTTGAAGTTCCCATTCTCTGTTGTCGAGTGGGCAAACTTGGCGTGTCTTGAGCCATCGCGAAATGCAGTGGAAGTGGAAGGCGTGCTGTTGTTTTGCGGAAAGAAGAGAAGGTCAATTGCAGTCCGAAAGAATCGTGACGAGAAAGGGCGGAATGATGTACGCACATTGCACTGACCCCAAGCGACGGTGCACTCTTCGGTTGTGGCAGAGCCCTGGTTGGCCTGGCATTCGATGCAAAGGTCCATGATGTGGTTTCTGCAGATGGCGCAGTTATCGACTACGATGTCCCAGGACCAGAGACAGACGGCATTCCACTGGTAGCAGGCCAGACAACAGTGCAATGCAAGATATTTCAGGTCAGCCAGAACTTTGTCTCGTCTGTCAGCAAGAAGAGTGATTACTCACCTTTTTGACCTGGAACCGAGGCTGCTTTGTGGTCGGAGAGTCGACCTCCATTGGTGCGTTTTCGGCCATTGCGAGTATGAGTATGCTGGTTGGACGATACCGCGATGATGATGGCAAAGACGAAAGGTGATGAGCAAAGTGACAGATGAACGACCTTTTCGGTTTCCGCACAGACTGTGACTTGTGACTGCGCTTTTGCACAGGTGGAGGCGAAGGACGCGCGCATCGGGATCAGACCCGATTAAATCAACGCAAGCTGCTGTTCAGGGTCCAAATGCACGAGAGCTTCAACTCAGCTCTACTTTGTTGAGTGCCGGCTATCAGCTCTCCAGATGATCACATCCATCACACAATCACACCGTTCCCACCAGCTGCCGATATGAGTTGAGCGCTGTCACTCTCTCATCAATCAAACTCAAACCGCACAAAGCGTTGTGCCGCACACGTCATGTGACTCAGCAATCCACCGATTGTCGGCGATGCCATTTGATTAGGCACGAGTTCATCAACTTTGTTCACACGCCACCATGTCCAAAATGGCGTCGACTTCCGGTCCAGCGCTGTCGCGGCCTAGCCAAACCCCATCTCGCCACTCGATAGGCCGGTCTTCTTCCCCCTCAAACAGACTCGAGAATGGTGGGCCACCACCACCGCCCTCGCGATCTCATCAACCCATCCCCACTCGTGCCAAATTAAAGCATGCCGCCACCGCTCCTTCAACATCATCTGTATCTACCATAGAGCCACATGCCTGTCTCCATTGTCATCAGATGGATACTCGATTCTACTGCGATCCATGTCTCGCCTCACGAATACAGGCGCACCACGCAGAGATGCGCAGGCTTGGACTCGCTCGTGACAAGGCCAGAGCTTCGGTCAGCCAGCTTTTGTTCGATTGGACCAACGCTAGCTGCGACACAGCACTCTCGACCTCTGTACCGCAGGCATCGCAGATCCCTACTATCAGCGAGAATGCACTCCCGGATCCGTTCGACATCCATGCTCCAGAGCCATCATCGTCCTCGGCTCCATCGCAACATCCACTCCGTTTGCACTCGCTCATCCAGCTACGAGCGCAGCAAGCTGCCATCCGATCACGCGTCCAGTCTATTCATCAAAGCATCTCCGAATCGCAACATGCTCATCTTCAAGGCCAAGAAGCGCTCAAAGAGAAGCGCGCTCACATTGCTTTACGAAAACAGAATCTCGCAAAGGCCTGGTCAGCGCTCGAGGGCTCCTCGGCGCCCGCCTCGGCCTCGGCCGCTCAGCGCTCTCGTCTAGCAGCAAAGTCTCGCTGGCTTGCTCATCCAGCTGCTGATCACATTGATCTTCCTCTTGTCTACACCGATGTCTATACCCACTACGAACGCCAGTCGGACGACACCACCAATGCCGCCGCTCTTGCTGTAGACTCGACCCAACATCAGCTCGGTGCTATCCTCACTCGAGCTCGCGTCGACCTTGCATCACTCCAGACAGAGGCTACGGCTGTATCCACCCAACTCGCAGCAACCAGAGCCGCTCTTGCTCGACAGGCTTTCGCTCTATACACGGTCACTCCTCCCGATACCCCGTCATCCAAGTTGGCCCAACCGTTGCGAACTCGTCCTCTCGACCTTTCCGCCAGCAGCTCGGTGGCGCAGCGCATCAGCCGACTATCGGAAAGATACATTCCAGGCGCGTTTGGGCTGGGTCAAAGCAACCATCCGTCTTCTCTGGCCCAAATTCGCAGCCCTCACCACAATACAATCTCGGCTGCTCGACCGCCCAGAGCCTCTGTTGCCGCGTCGTCCACGCCGTACTCCTCGAGCAACTGGTCGATTGCGTCGCTCCCACTGCCCTTGCCCAGCGATGCGCGTCGTTATCCACGCGAAAATGTCAATGGCGCTGTCACATACGCTGCCAACTTGCTCCAACTCGTGGCCGCCTATCTCGGCGTCGCTCTGCCCTTTTCAATAGAGCAGCACAAGGGCAGGCTAGCCATCCGACCCGATCCGCTCTGGGATGGCGGTGGGGGCTCGAGTGCAAAGCATCTTTACCTCTCGTCGAGCGCATACACCCATCTTACTGCCTCGCCTTCCAGCTCCGCTCGCCCGTCCAAGCTCAACAATCTCGCAGAGTCTACCTACGGCCTGGGCGCATCCACTCTGTCCACCATCGAGTCGTACATCCACCTTTCATCGGGCGCCGCACTGCCGTGGGGCTTGTCCTCTACCGCAGCGCAAGCTTCCAAAGCTGGCACCGGCCCCGACAACGCGGACGCTGAGGCTGATCATTATCGCCGCTCGGAAACAGATGCATGCTCAAGCTCCAAAGCCAAACCCGATCAGGCCGCAAAGTCGTTTGTCTCGGCGCTCATCATGCTCTGCTACAATGCCGCCTACCTCGCTACCAAGCAAGGCATTAAGCTCGATCTCGTCGCGGCAGCAGCAAACCCACTCGAGCTCTTGAGCAGGATCATGCAGCAAGCCGAACTCGGTCGTCTCGCGCATGCCAACCACATACGTCCCTCGAGCATTCAGGACCTCAGCTTGCCGAGTCTGGATTATGAACAGCTTGCTCAGATCTTGGAGCCCAGCAATGCAGCCGCCGATACCTACAAGCGCGGCGTCTCCAAACCTGCCAAGAACGACTCGCACAAGGTTGTGGCATCACGCCAATCGGTTTCGAAGCCGACCAAGACGCAGCCCAAGGTGCTCGAACAGAGCTATGTGGATGTTGGCGAGGCAGCAGCCTCGGTTCTCGACATTAAAGATCCATCCTCGATGGCACCCAAGCCGTCCTCGCAGCCGTCTCAGGCTCGAGCGCCTATGCCAAACACCGAAAAGCATCCAGAGTCGATCTCAGCGAGGAGGTCAATGCGACCGGATGCTCTTAGCAGCCTGCAGAAGCAGCGGGTCGGCGCAGATACGCGTGGTGGCTCGACTGCGGCTCAGCCTCCTCCCTCGCTCGACTTTTTGCGCCAACGCGGGCGTGACGTTTCTCAAGCCAAACGCGATCCATCGAGCAGAGATACTGCAACTCGCTCGAAAGCGTCGCAGACTTTGCCAGCCAAGGTCGGGCCTGGTGCTGTCATTTTCAACGGTGTTGAAGTGGGCGTTGGCAATCTGAGCTCGACCGACTCTGCGCGTGGACTTGGCCCAAAGTCTCGCAAGCAATCCGCCGATGAAGGCTGGGATCTTGTCTAGACCGTTTTCCTGTCTGTACCTTTGTTCGCATCCACGAATATCAATTGTCCTCTCGAAGAACTTCGTTTGTGTTGTTGAGTGTGAATGCTCCGAGGCAAATGACAGCTTCGTTGTGCAGTGAGCGGAAACAGGGTCCAACGTATTTTCCGCGATCCGAGCTCGTCAAAAATTCCAGAAGGCTGAGTTGCAGCGGAGTTCTCCGCCTTTATCGTCCCTTCTTGCAATCATCTACACCTCGCCTCGACCTACACAAGTGCAGAGCTGGATAGTCGCAAGAGTTGAATGCTTCGACGCGATCACTCTCTCTTCCTGCCATCAGTCGACAATGACGTCCAACTCTGAGCTGCGGCGCTGGATCAGCGACAATAGCATGCGTTTCTTTGGTCTCTCGCAGTCGTCCATCATTGACTTTATTCAAGTCTCTGCATCCTCGGCATCGACACCGACAGATCTGTTCCAGAGCCTCACCTCGCTCGGCCTTCCGCCCACCGACGAGGCGCGCACTTTCGCCAACGAACTCTACACACGAGTGCCTCGAGCCAGTCAAAGCAATTCGCGACCCGCCAGCTCGACCCCGAACAACGAATCGAAGGGAGATGCGAAGAGCAGCAAGAAGCGTTATGGCTTGCTCTTAGACGAAGAAAATGGCGAGGAGGAGCTCGCCATCAAGCCGGAAAAGAAGAAGAAGAAAAAGAGAGACGCAAGCACGCGCGATGCGGAACAGCACCAAGATGACCGCAGACACTCGAGATCGCCTAGTCCACGCCGAGAAGCTTCTGCATCCGAATCGGACCAAGACTCGAGGGAGCGTGCACGACTCAAGGACCTCGCCGAGCGCGACGAGTTTGCCAGACGCATCCACGACAAGGACAAGGGCAGCACGCGCAAAGTGGTCGAGGATCGCACCTCGGCCCGACTCAACCCAGAAGCCGCCGCGCGACGTCTGCTGGCCGAAGACGACGACGCACGTTCCGCAGTCATGCCCAGTCTCCGCGACCGATCTAGGCAGGAATACCTCGCCAAACGTGCACAGCAACGCATGGAGCTGCTGCGCCTCGAGATTCAAGACGAGGAGCGCTTCTTTCGCGGTCTCAAGATGACCAAGCGCGAACAGCGAGATCTCGAGTACAAGAAGGAGGTGCTGCGCCTTGCAGAGGAGCGAGCCCGCATCGACGATGGTGATACCGGGTATGCGATGCCCGAGGATTATATCACGGAGAAGGGCAAGTTGGATGTGGCTAAAAAGGAGCAAGCTCTCTACCAGCGGTACAACGATGCTCGATCTGAACGGCTCGCCCAGCAGACGCACGTCACGGACGCCGAGCAATTTGAAAAGGAGCAGATCGACCGTTCGCGCTACGTGCCCGAACCGGCCAACGAAGCGTCCAAGGAGCTCGTCGAGCAGTACGATTACGTGTTTGACGAGAGTCGGACGATCCAGTTTGTCGTCGAGTCGCAAATGGCTGGTACCTCTTCTAGCACCATGAGGGCCAGAGACAAGCTCCTGCAGCAGCAAATGGACGAGGCCGAAACCAAGGCGGCCAAGATCCAGGCCACGCGCGAATCGCTGCCGGTCTACGCACTACGACAGGAACTGCTTGATGCCATCGACGAGTATCAGGTGCTCATCGTCGTCGGCGAGACGGGTTCCGGTAAAACGACGCAATTGCCGCAATTCTTGCACGAAGCCGGATATACCAAGAACGGCAAAAAGGTGGGATGCACCCAGCCGCGTCGAGTCGCCGCCATGAGCGTCGCAGCCCGTGTCGCCGAAGAGATGGGTGTGCGTCTCGGCCGCGAGTGCGGCTACAGCATCCGTTTCGAGGATTGCACGTCGGACGATACAGTGATCAAATACATGACCGATGGTATGTTGCTACGAGAGTTTCTCACCGAGCCGGACCTCGGTTCGTACTCTGCGCTCATCATCGACGAGGCGCACGAACGAACTTTGAGTACCGATGTGCTTTTTGGGCTTGTCAAGGATATTGCGAGGTTCCGACCGGACCTCAAGCTGCTCATCTCGAGTGCTACGCTGGATGCTGAAAAGTTTTCCGAGTTTTTCGACGATGCGCCCATCTTCAACGTTCCCGGACGCAGATACCTCGTCGACATTCACTATACACCGCAGCCGGAGGCCAACTACCTGCATGCAGCGATCACGACGGTGTTCCAGATTCATACGACCCAGCCGCGCGGTGACATTCTCGTCTTTTTGACGGGACAGGACGAAATCGACGCGGCCATGGAGAACCTGCAAGAGACGAGTCGGGCATTGGGCAACAAGATCGCCGAGCTCATTGTCTGCCCCATCTATGCCAATTTGCCGAGCGAGATGCAGGCCAAGATCTTTGAGCCTACGCCTGAGGGGGCGAGAAAGGTGGTATTGGCCACCAACATCGCCGAGACGAGCATCACGATTGACGGGGTGGTGTTTGTGATTGACCCCGGATTTGTCAAGCAAAATTCGTACAATCCGCGCACGGGCATGTCGTCGCTGACGGTGGTGCCGTGTTCGCGGGCGTCGGCGAATCAGCGAGCGGGTCGAGCAGGACGTGTAGGGCCTGGCAAGTGTTTTAGGCTGTTTACCAAGTGGGCTTTCAAGAACGAGATGGACGAGAACACGACTCCGGAAATCCAACGCACAAATTTGGCCAACGTGGTGTTGCTGCTCAAGTCGCTTGGGATCAACGATTTGCTCAACTTTGATTTCCTAGATCCGCCGCCGTCGGATACGCTCATGCGGTCTTTTGAGCTGCTCTACGCGTTGGGAGCGCTCAACGATAAAGGGGAGCTGACCAAGTTGGGTCGCAGGATGGCCGAGTTCCCCGTGGATCCGCAGCTCTCGAAAGCGATTCTGGCGTCGGAAACGTACAGATGCACCGAAGAGGTGCTGTCGATCGTGTCGATGCTGTCCGAGTCGTCGGCGCTGTTTTTCCGACCCAAGGATAAGAAGATGCACGCGGATCGCGCGCGTGCTGCGTTTGTCCGCACGGGAGGCGATCACTTTACGCTGCTCAACGTGTGGGAGCAGTGGGTGCAGAGCAACTACGACCATCAATTTTGCATCGACAATTTCGTGCAGCCCAAAGTGCTAGCTCGTGTTCGCGATGTGCGCGATCAGCTCGCGCAGCTGTGCGAACGGGTCGAGCTGACACCCGAGTCGAATGCGGACCCCTCGGACATTTCAGGCATTCAACGTTCGATCCTGGCGGGGTACTTTATGAACACGGCACGCATCCAAAAGGGCGGCGAAGCGTATCGTTCCATCAAGCAGAACACGACGATTCACATTCACCCGTCGAGCTGTCTGTACAAGCAGATCCCGCAACCGCCGTTTCTGTGCTACTTTGAGCTGGTCGAAACGAGCAAGAATTTCATGCGGCAAGTGATGCAGATCAAATCGGAGTGGTTGTTGGAAGTTGCTAAGCATTATTTTACGAAGGAGGATGTTCAGGATGAGGGCAAAAGGAAGGTGTATAAGGGTCAGACGGCGAGTGCTGCTGCTTTGGCGCCTGGGGCGAGGGGGTAAGTTAGCGCAACCAAGAGGGAGGCCAGGTCATGAAGCGTTGTATGCAGTCAATGTCAACAATGGCACTACGATTTTGAAAAGAGTGGGAAAAGGATATGATTGCGTCACTAGCAAAGACTGAGAGCAATGTGAGGTCAAGCGGCAAGAAGATCGTTCCAACCGAGCAGCTGTGTAACCGGCGCAGCATAGAAAGTCGATTCGATCGAGTCTCCATTCCACCTCAAAATTTTTGCGTGGACTCTAGGCCACCGAGTGCGAACCCTGATGAGTAGCGCAAGCGTCCCGGAGCATGCTGTTGGCGACTTCGGCATCGGCGAGCTGGCTCTGTTCGCAGGTGACCGTCTTGCCGCCAGCCGAATGCTCCTGAACGCCCGGGCAGGCCACGAGGTAGGTGGCAACGAGCTTGGACGAGACCATGTCGGCGCGGTCGCGCGACGGCTGCTGCGGCAGATCGCATCGGGCGGTGCGGCCGTTTTTGAGCTGGAGTACCACCGAAGAAGAGGGCATGGGTGCGGAGAGGACGGTGTTGAGGGCGAAGAGGGTGAAGGCGAGAAGGGTGGTGAAGGACTTCATTTTGTCTGTGCAACGAAAGGATGAGGTGAGTGGTTAGCCAGGGAAGGTGGATGATCGAGGATAGGTGCTGGCTTTGGCGACACTTACCAGATTTTGCGAAAGTGTGAACAATATCGATCAACGATAGTGTGTGCGAGAGCAAGTACGAGTTGGTGCGAGTTATTATCGGTGAGAACAGTGGATGTGGTGACGGGGAACGAACAATGGTGATAGTCGACGAGGAGAGCTCACTTTTTATATTTTCGGCTCGACCGTTGTCAACACTCAGGAAGCCCCTGTATATCAATCACATTGTTCATCTTGTTCTCGCACATTCAACTCGCCTCTGGTCGGCCAGGAGGCCCAACTTTATCGTTGTAGAGCGTGGGTTCAAAGTGGTTGTCAGTCCCGCCGAAGGAGGCTGTGAGCTTTTGCAAAGTGGGCCGATCACGCTCGTTCACATGTTTGTGCCTGCAGTTTATCCCACGGTCAAGAGCAACGAAGGGCTTTCATCGCTTGACTTTCCGATGGGGTTTGGGAATCCCACCAACCTTTCACATCACACCGCGCTGAGACAGAGGCTGTGCTTGGTGGGGTCAGTCGGTGCAACCGACGGATCAGCCGCGCTATCTGCGCGTTTTTCGCTCACAGCTTCAGAGCGCTACAGTATGAACAAGGTCAACGGACTTGACGCCGAAGCAAGCCCTTGAATTCCCACGTCCTCTCACACCTTTCGCCCGTGTGATACGAAGCCCCACGTTGACGATTTGTTGACAAAGTGTTACAGGGCGACCCTCGCTTCATTTGTACCGCGCGGTCACGGAAACCGACGGAACAGGGGCTCGCCTTTCCCACGCTCACCCGACATCCTCTCTGCACTGCCTTTCGTCACAGCATCACCTTGAATCTTTTCCAGATCTTTCTCGTGATTGCATTTGCCTTTTTTGGTGGCGTCTTACACTTTTCAGCCGTTGGGAAAGCGTTTAACGCTTTCGCACTTGCACTCGAGGGTCGCCTTTCGCCGCACGAGCCTGCAGCTTTTGCTGGCGTTTCGAGAGGGTCTCGCCTGGTTGCTGGGCGTTGGGATTGCCACCTGCTGCGCCGCCGCGTGATCCGCCCAGCATGCCCGGAAGCGAGGCAAAGGGGCTTTGACCACGGAAAAGGTATGGCAGCAGGATCTTTGGGTAGATGACGTAGCCTCCGTAGCCTGGGATCTGTTGTATAGGATGGATGCGATGAGAAGACTAGTCAGTACGTCTCGTCGAAAGGGTAGTGAGGATGCAAGCAAAACAACTCACGATCAAGTAAAGGTACCAAAACTTGGACCAGACCAACGAAGCCAGTTGCACGAACCAGGTCACGTAGATGATGTCGAACATGTATCTGCAGACGGCGAGGCCAGGAACAAAGAGGTGAGAGTCAGCCCCTTTATAGATTCATGTGTGACACAAATCCTGCAGAGTCGTACTGTGTGAGACCGCTCTGCTGCAGATCGTTTCCCTGCGCAGCCATGCTTTGCAGCGTGAGCCACAGACCGACGGCGATCGCTTCCGATGCGATGTACCCAAACACGGTGCCCTTGGTGACGCTCGATCGGAAGAGCCAGAATCGCACTAGCAGGTAGATCGTGTTGGTCGCGAGGAAGCCATTGCGTAGCAACGTGAGCAGGAACGTGTTGCCCGAGGCCGTCTTTTTTGCGCTTCCTTTCGCCTGACGAGGTTGGAGTGTGGGAAAAGGCGAGCACATTAGTGTCAAAAAAGCTCTGTTCCGAACTGGAATGATCCCGAGTGTCGCAGACATACCATGGCTGCGGATTTAGTCTATCGAAAGATGAGACGATGATGGTGAGAAGCTTTGAATGTCGAGAACGCTGACTCGGCTTCCAATCACAGGGCAGAGTCGCGTGGTTGTCTGATTCGCCGGCGAATTCGAAGCTTGAATTGGAGCTTGCATGCATCCAGAGTGGAGTTTGGAGGCGCTGCTGCATCCGAATTCCGCGTTCTACAAGCCTTCCGCATTCACTCATCGTCTTTGTGTGGTGTCCGTCACTTGATGCATGTTCCGCACCGTCGAAGGTGCTTGTTTGCTTTCTGCAGAGAGATTGCGATCAGTGCAACTGTACACGACGTCACTCGGCTAGTCTTCTGCCAGTACAGCACGAATCGTACGACACAACTCGCACTCTCACGGAACAAAGGATTCTTACGAGTCAATAGAGGGAAAAAAGTCCTTTGTGAATGTGAGCTGCCAAGATGTACAAGTCTGAGGTTAGAGAGAGCAATTGTGAAAGCGAAGGACAAGACGATGGACATGACTGCATACCATTCAAGTCGTCCGTCCACAGCCTGACTTTTCTATAGAACGAATGTATCCATGTGACCAGAGCGCACCGACGCAGCTGAGAACGCTTCGTGAATGATCCTTGCATGCACAGTGATGCTGCATTCCTCTGCTGCTTTGCCAGCTCATAGCAGGATCCAGACACCAACACCCAGCGCCAAAAGGCTCGCCGAGACAGCGGGCAAGGAGGCGCGCAGCACCTGAGCAGCGCTGACGACGTGGCTGTCGTTGGGACCCATTGCGGCTGTTCCTGTAGCACCTGAAGCACCTGCAGGAACGGGAGCAGCTGCAGTGCCTGCCAAGTAGCCAGTGCTGGGCACAGAGGCGATGGGGTAGGTGGTGGGTGTGGTACTGGTGGTCGAAGCGCTGGCAGAAGAGTTGGACGAACCGGTCGAAGTGATGTTGGCGCTGCCGCTCCTTGAGCCAGATCCAGAGGCTGAAGCCGAGCCTGATGCTGATGGAGATGCGGTGGCTACGTGATGAGCAATAGCAATGAGAATGCAAGTGCAAAACAAGATCAGTAAGCATACATGATCCAAGTCGATGATGACGTCCATGCAACAACATTGCACTTACCACTACCACTGGATGCAGGTGCGTTGCTAGTAGAAGCTGCTTGTGTTGATGAAGCGGCGTTTTGAGCCGATACTGCTGCACAGAGAACCAGCAGCGCGAGTGCAAGGCACTGAAGAGTGATGCTGCAGTGAATCTTCATGGTGGTTGCTGGACGATGCTCTTTGATGCTGTATGGTGATCGATGGGGAACGTCGCTAGCAGCAATGTTGTGCTATGCTTACTCCTGAATGAGTCGGCGGAGAGATGAATGGCAGGTGGCAGGATGAAAGGATAAAGATGCTAGCAACGTCGAACCAAAGTCATGCAAGCTCAGGGTTCACGGCTTGGCTTGCCGCTGCTGCAGCGGAACTCCGCTCTCGTTTGTCTACGCCCACAAGCATTCAGGAGGAAAAGGAGCCAGCGTGGCTATGAAATTTCAAAAACGCGATCAACACTCGACCCCCTTGCCGATCTGAAACTAACCAAAGAGACTTGTCGCACGTCAATTTTTTTTGAAAATGTTAGCATTTCAACCTAACAATATTGCGATTCTTCAAAAAGAAGCGCGGCGATTGGCCGATGAAAAAGGGAAACAGCAGCTCTCTCTACATAATCACATGAGCTTGGAAGAAATGGCCGCTTTTTTAGCCTTGCAGCAAAAGTGACTCGGCAGCAACTCTCCTTTTTCGTCCGCAAGGCAAGTTTTCGGAAGCAACGAAACCAACGCTTCGACCTGAAATCACTTCTTCCAAAAGTCACCCCCCTCTCTTGCTCTCTCCCTCTCCATCATCACCGATCACCCGTCTCGTTTACCATGCTGTCCTCCGCTCTCAGGCCATCCACGGCCTCGCTCCTCCGCGGCGGCATCGCCTCCCGTCGCGCCCTCTCCTCCTCGGCCTCGCTCAACGCCGAACGTGCTCCCCCCGGCGCACTCAACAAGTACTCGCGCATCATCACCAAGCCCAAGGACCAGGGCGCTTCCCAGGCCATGCTCTACGCCACCGACGGCATCGAGTCGGACGAAGACCTCACCCGCGCCATGGTCGGTATCGGCTCCATCTGGTACGAGGGCAACCCCTGCAATGCCCACCTCCTCGCCATCTCGCAGCGTGTCAAAAAGTCGGTCCAGGAAGCAGGTCTCACCGGTTACCAGTTTGGTGCCGTCGGTGTCTCGGACGGTATCTCGATGGGCACCGACGCCATGTCCTACTCGCTCCCTTCGCGTGACTTGATTGCGGACTCGGTCGAATCCGCCTGCGGTGGTCACTGGCTCGATGGTGCCGTCGTCATCCCCGGTTGTGACAAAAACATGCCCGGTGTTCTCATGGCCCTCGGTCGTCTCAACCGTCCCGGTATCATGCTCTACGGAGGTACCATCCGCCCCGGTGGATGTGCTAGCGTTCCAGGCACCCTCGACATTGTTTCTGCCTTCCAGTCCTACGGCCAGTACCTTGCCAACGGCGGCACACCCGACGCCGAAAAGATCCGCTACGACACGGTCCGCAACGCCTGCCCCGGTCCCGGTGCCTGCGGTGGCATGTACACCGCCAACACCATGGCCTCGTGCGCCGAGGCCCTCGGTATGACGCTCCCGGGCAGCTCCTCGTTCCCCGCAGAGTACCCCGAAAAGATTGCCGAGGCCGAAAACATGGGTGCCGCCATGCGCCTGGTGCTCGAAAAGGACATCAAGCCGCGTGACATCATGACCCGCGCCGCTTTCGAGGACGCCATCGCCCTCACCATGGTGCTCGGTGGTTCCACCAACGCCGTCCTGCACCTCATCGCCATCGCCCACTCGGTCGGTATCCAGCTCGACATTGACGAGTTCCAGCGCATCGCAGACGCCACCCCCTTCCTCGCCAACCTTAAACCCTCAGGCAAGTACGTCATGGAAGACGTGCACTCGAAACTCGGCGGCATCCCCACCGTCATCCAGTACTGCATCGAGAACAAGCTCATGAAGGGCGAGCACATGACCGTCACCGGCCGCACTCTGGCCGAAAACGTAGACCGATGGACCCACGCACGCGGCAAGCTCCCCGCCAACCAGGATGTGCTCTACCCCGTCGACAAGCCGCTCAAGAGCACGGGACACATTCGTATCTTGAAAGGCAACTTGGCTCCAGGGGGTGCCGTCGCCAAGATCACCGGCAAAGAAGGTCTGCGATTCACGGGCAAGGCGCGCGTCTTTGATACCGAGGATGCCATGGTTTCTGCCGTCGAAAAGGGCGAGATCAAGAAGGGCGAAAAGACGGTCGTCGTGTTGCGCTACAAGGGTCCCAAAGGGGTCCCGGTATGCCCGAGATGCTCAAACCTACCAGCCTCATCATGGGCGCCGGTCTCGGCCAAGATGTCGCCTGCTTGACCGACGGTCGTTTCTCTGGTGGCAGTCACGGATTCGTCATTGGCCACGTCGTGCCCGAAGCCCAGGTCGGCGGTCCTATCGGCCTTGTTCAGGATGGTGATGTGATCAGCATCGATGCCGAGACCAACACGCTCGAGTTGGTCGGTGTCTCGGAGGCGGATTTGGAAAAGCGCCGTGAAACGTGGAAGCCGCTGCCGCTCAAGCCCAAGTCTGGTCACTTGCTCAAGTTTGTTCGTAACGTGGCGGATGCTTCGCACGGCTGCATTACTGACAAGTGAGCCTCCAAAATAGAAGATTCGAGCGCAGCAGCTCGAGCGCTCTTTCTTGGATTTTTATCTCTGTAGTTATACACCATCATGACGATCAACGTTGATTCCATTGCAATTCGCCAACGTTAGAAGCGGAAGAACCCGCTGCGCCTCTCGCTCGCCATCCTTCTCTTGATCATGTGCGCCGCATCTGCGCCCCACACCTCCACCGGGCTTCGTCCCTTTTTCAGCACCTCGGCCTCGTGCACTTTCGCCTGCGCACGCGAAAACAGCGCGACATTCTGAAAACTCAAGGGCAGCGTCGAATCCCATCTTTCCAACTGAGCTCCCGACAAGCTTTCAAAGGGAGGTACGATGCTTCGTCCGCGGAAAACTTCTTCAAACAGGTAGGCGATGTCGTTGATGCTAAAGGGGATGTGGTGGCGTGGACCTGTGTTGTTGGCGTCTTGCGCTGCGATGGTTGCGAGGCCGGGGAGCGGATGGCGCGATTCCGAGACGGACAGGTCGTGGAAGAGTTTTTCGTACAGCTTGCGTCGGCCTTTAAATGCCAGAGGTTCCATCTTTTGGCCGCCGATCTCGCAGATGATGAACGTCGCCACTGCCAGCCCGAACATGGCGGGAAGAGGGCCGAGCACGGGCAATATGCGCACGCGGAAGTCTTCGAGCGCCGCAAGCTCGTCTACATTGCCCTTTTCAAACTCTTCCTCGTCCAGCGGCAAGAGACGTGTGTCTGACTTTTCGGTAGAGTAGACGCAGGGGATGAAAAACGTCGGCTCCGTAAACGCTGCCTCTTCCGCAGCCGCAGGTGTAGGCGCGAGCGAAGGCTTGAACGACGTAGAACGCGATAGAGCGGGCGAGGAGCCGGACGGTGAAGGCGACAACTCTTCCACTTCCGAAACACATCTGCGCAGCTTGTCGGCCATCTGCGTGCGCGGAGCAGAGTGCGCTGCCAAGTCGACAGCCGTAGCATCCGAAGCGGCAGCACTGCTTTGCGAAGCCCGTCGGTCCATCCAAACTTGCGTTCCCGCCAGCGAACCAGCACCGTCCTTTTCGTCGTCCAGCGGTCGCAAGCTCGTATCCTGATTGCCCTCGTCCGGCAGCAGCGCAGCCATCTCGTCCGAAGGCGTCGTCATGGGCGTAGCATACGTGCCCGATCCGAACGACGAAACGCTGCTCGCCCGTCGGCTGTGGCGCGGTGCCTGAGGCATGGCTGCAGACACTGCGCGCGAGCTCGCTGTCGAGCTGGCAACGGCCACCGTGTCGTTGGTGTTGGAGCTCAGCAGCGTGAGGTCAGTCGAACTGCCGCTTCGAGAGGCGAGTAGCGAAGACGAAGAGGTCGCTTTACGGGCATAGCGTAGCTGCAAACCGCCAAGACTACCGTTCGAGCCCACATTATAGGAAAAGGATCCGCTGCTGCTTCCATCGTCGGCAGATCTGTGTGCCAGTTCGTCGCTTGGGCTCGCCTTGATCGGTGTCCGGTCGAGGTCCATACCGGCCGAAGGTGCGTCGAGCGTCGACGGCTTGTTGCCTCCCTTTTTGCCCTTGCCGCCCTGCTTGTTGTTGGGCCGACGAGGTGCAGATTGTGATTGCGCCTTTTCCAGCTGCTCCGCTTCGCGCTTGGCTTTTTCCTCGACTTCCTTGGGTGGGATCGGCGGCAGGCCGAGCGCCCTCAATCGTCGACGTACGCTGCGTGCGAGCGGATCCTCGGATGTCACGCTAATGTCCGAGATTTGAATGCGGCTGGGGTCGCTCTTGGCACCGGCACCCATCGAGCTGATGACCTTGATCTTGCGTTGGGCGCAGAAACGTAGCAGTTCCACCTTGGTATCAATATTGTCGATCGCATCCACCACATACGTGGGACTGCCGCCCAAAAGTCGCTCGGCTTCATCGCCACGGAAGAGCTCCACCCATGCTTCGAGCTTGGCCCAAGGTGCAATCTCTGCGAACTTCTCAGCACAACACACGACTTTGGGACGACCGACATCTTGGAGTGTAGCGCAAGCGTGACGGTTGAGCGAAGAGAGCGAGACCTGATCGAAATCGATCAGTCGAAGCTTGGAAACGCCTGAACGCAAAAGCATCAGCGCTGCCCACGATCCAACACCTCCAGCGCCCACCACAATGACAAACGAGTTGCGGATGGCCGTCATGCCCTCTTCTCCCAGAAAGCTGTAATTCCGCGAGAGTTGCTCGCGGATCAGGCTCTCGTCCCACTGTTCGACGGATGGCAAACGCTTGCGCGAGGAAGAGTCGTTGCGACCGATGGTCTCGGCACGCGATGGACCAGCGGGCGATGGGGGCAGGTTGTTGGACGAATAGAAGCTCGTCGAATTGCGCAGGTGCGATGCTGGCCTCAGCGAGTTGCTCGCCAGGCCCGAAAGGTAGCGCGGTGTGCCCCCGTCGGTCGAAGACGAAGCTCCATCGCGGTCGATATCAAATCGTTCGAGTCGATCCGTTCCCTGAGCGTTGGCCGATTTGCTGACCGCATCCGACAAGTCTTGGCGCTTCTTTCGTCGTGTGATGCGTTGCGTGCCCAAGATGGCTGCAGCCGTGGCTATCGAGGAGCCAACCGCAATCGAGCCGAGAAGCAAAGCATTCCTGCCGTTGGGCGTCGACAGCGACGACAGCCACGACGAGGAAGAACTCGAGTCTGACATCCTAGCTCGTCGGTGATGATGGTGGTGATGAGCGCGATGACAAGTGTGATCAGTCGGAGTTGCGTTGCAAAAGTGGAGTCCATTTTGTGACCAAACATCAAAAAAAGAAAATTGTGATTTTTCGGCAATTTCGTCTCGCGTGGACCAACGTCGGACCAAAAATAAAGCGCGCTTGTACGACCCTCTTTTCATCGTTCCCAGGCTCTTGACAAGCTTCAAAACGTCGGTTTTGATGCATTCTTTATGCGTTCTAACACTCTCTAGGTCGCAAAAGACCATTAGGGCAGCGAAAAACCAGCAAACATGAGCAAAAAAATGCCCCCGACCCGATTCGAACGGGTGATCTTATCATTCCTATACTTGAAACACTACAGCACCGCCGTAGTGCCCATATACAAGTGATACGCCTTTAACCTCTGGGCCACGAGGGCCTTTGCACGTCCAGGCTCTATCAAGGATTATAACAATCCTGTTTAAAAATAATCAGAGATGGTGGTACAAAGCGGTGTCAAAAAAAAAACCGCTTTTGAGCGCGTGACTGCCTTGAATTTCCGATTTTCCGGTCTTCCGAACGCCACACGGGCTTTGAAAAAATACAGAGAAATTTATGAGATTTTTTAGCCGGTAAAGAAAAATTATTGGACAGCTGACGTGTAATTTAGTCCAAATCTAGACGCGCGTCCCCTGCAATTCAACTACCATCCATCCCCTTGACCTACGCACACGCGCAACAGACGAACCGTTCTGCCAGTCTCGTTAGCAGCATGTCAAACGAGCAATGCAAAAGTCAATTGATTGCGAATCATCTCATGGATTTCTCATCTTGATGCGAGAGTGCGAACGTTAGCTGGGTCATTTGAAGGGGTTTCGCCTGCGATCAATGGCGCTAGACCTTCCCATGAGCGTGGACTCGGTGCTGCACGCGCATGATTAATTGCCATGCGCGTGGAAGAGTCGCCCCACATATCTACTGTAATTCATTAAAAAAAATCAAATCATTTCCTCTCTGTGCCCGGCTGCCCCGCAAAAAGAACTTTCTGCATCTTTTTGGCACAATCACAGACGATGAGTAGCGATGACATTCCGGGCCAAGTCTGTGCGAAAAGCAACTCGCTGTGATGACCGGTTCCCTCTCTGAAATCACATCGTAAGCCTCGGTCACACCAGACGGCCAATCTGCTGTCGCAGCAATGACAAAGACGTTCGCAGTGAAAAAGGCCGAAAAAGTCGGGTTCAGGCGGGACATCCGAGCTCAGTCACACGTGCAAATGAATTCGGAACGCATACAAGCGGACAATTTGGAAGATTCGGCAGCTCCGAAACAGCGGATCTGCAGATTGATTCGGATGACAGCCGAAAGAAGAGTGTCGAGACCGCACAACCGTGAGTTTCGGGCACAAGACGCTGAATAGGCAATCGTCACACGCTGATTGGCTCGATCAGCACGACTTTGTAGCTTGTCGGTCATTGCGCACTCTGCACCGTTTGCACCGTTGGAATCGTTTGCGCTGTTTGCGCTCTTGGTGCTGTCGCAATTGTATCGTTTTCGCCAATCACTCCCGTCCATTTCGGCTATCACAGTCGACAGAGTCTTGAATCTCTGTCACGAGATCACACGCCAAATGCCAAGACAAAGTTGCTCGGTTCTGTAACGCGTGAAAGTCAGAAGCCGACAGAATCGGACAAGACGATCATTTTCTCACGCTCAATGTGCTGCGATAGGCCGAACCGGACTGTGATGACACGGAATGGCTGCGATTTCGTGGCAACGGCTGACATTACGGCTACGAAAGACTGGAAACGCTCGCCGGAACTGCCGAAAGACGGCCAGAATGGCTTGTCGAGGAACTGAGCCGCAAGAAACAACGGCTAAAGTGCTGCGAGAAAAGGCTGATCGAGAGTCTGGACGGCAAAAATCGAGTGTGGACGAGCAGACGGCCGAGGCTGTGCGGCAAGAAGACGACTCTATATGCGGCGGGAGCTCATCCGTCGTTCCAGCACAGTCTGCGGGAGGGAGCGAGGGCTGCTGGTCGACGATTCTTTCAAGCGGTCTGGCAGTGCCTTGCTCTAACAGACGCTGTCGGCATTTTGGCCTGGTCGGTCGTGCACTTCGAAATGCATATATACCGACCGGTCTGACCGACCCTTCCGCCTTTCTTTTCGTCCAAACTCGCATTCGCGCCTCGATCCAACCACACCACCCGCCGAATTTTCTCGTCTTCTCGACCTTCTGTCGACTGCTTTGCCGGCCTCCAGCCTCGTCTTCGTCCGGCCCCTTTCTCGACCTCTGGATCGTTTTCTTCAACGTCTCGTCCTTATGGCCGACGCCCTCGTGGGCTGAGGCCTGCCTTTCTTTTCGCTTCGATCGTGTCGACTCGCCAAGGTAAGCGCCAGTCGTCCTCGTCTCACCCTTTCCGACACATACGCTGACTCTCTTTCGCTCATTGTGCCGTTTCGAACAGATGGACGTCGTCGCCTTGACCAACGTCGCCCGTACGGACATCCCCAAGCGTGGCAGAGACCGTGGCCCGGACGTCTATCCGTTCTACGATGCGACGTATGGCGCCCAAGCTCGGACGTCTGGTCCTTCCCGAACGATCTCAGACTCGAAGCACCGCGCCGACTCCTTCGTTCCGCGACCAGATTTCGGCCCAGATGCCTCGTTCGCACATCGCCCTGGCCGACTGCTGGGCGCACACCACCATCACGACCTTTGACCCCGTCGACCCGCATCAGCAAAGGCGCTGGCCATTCAGCACCACCACGGTCATTGAGCGCGACCCGACTCGTTCCCCACGGACCTCGGCCTGCTCGACCCCGAAGACCTGGGCGACGAGGTGGTTACCTCGCTTGGTGCCGCTGGGGATGGACGTCAGAGTCCTGCCGGTGACGATGTGATCCAACGCAACGACGAGAGTCCTGCCGAGGCCCCGACGACTTCCAGCGCCTCTCGCACCACGTCTGCCCCGCCAGTGCCTCGCACCACGTCCACCTCGCCTTTGCGTCCTGCCGGCCCTGCCTCGGCATCGTCTTCTGTGTGACGTGTCGACGCTGCCCCGCCCTCGCAAGTTGTCGACCTGACCTTGTCGTCCCCTCCGCCTTCCCCACGATATGTCGACCTCGTCTCGTCCTCAGCCTCGCCCTCCTCGAGCTCCGGGTCGACAGACTTTATCGTTGGGTCACCGACGTCTTCCTTCGACACTGCGTCGTACTCTCCCTCGTCGACGTCTTGCCCGTCCTCCTTGCGCATGGCCGACACTGGCTCGTCGTTGTGCTCGTCTCCCTCCTCGCGCTACTTGTCGACCAGCCTGGGCGTTGCGTCACCGACGTCTTCTTTTGACGCTGCCCTGTCCTCGTCCATGCTTTCGGTGCGCTTTGTCGACATTCCCTCGTCGCCGCCTCCGTTCGCCGCTGGGTCCTCCCCGTCCGGTCAAGACGTGGTCCTGGATCCGTCCTGGGGACGGTTAGCCTCGTCCAGTCCGACTGGGTCCGTGTATTTCCCTCGGCCACGATCAGAGTCGTCCACCTCGGAAATTTCCGTTGACTCGGCGCATCCGTCGTCTCCCTCGCCTACGCCCAGCGTCCCCAACGTGATCGTCATATCAGACGACGAGACGGACACCGACAGGTCTCGAGTTGATGCAGCTGGCGGGTCTGCGCCTGACACAGCTCACCCCGCCGCCCCAGCTCCTCGACCAGCCTCGTCCGTCAAGAAGCCGAAGATCACGAACATTCGGTCTAGGCGGTATCGCATTGTCGTTCCTTCGGCCCTTCGCGAAGTCCTTCGATACTGGCGCGCGTCGGCACAAATCGTCAAGAACGAGGCCATCCGTTTCGTCAACATGGCGGACGGTCACGCCCACGAGTACCTTAAGCCGTTCACGATGACGACTCTACTCGTCAACAATAGCAGCGACTTTGTCTGCGAGCAGCCCTTCCTCGCGAAGTGTCCGACGTACATCCGCCGCCAAGTCGTCAACGAGGCCATTTCCGCTCGCAAGTCGATCCTGACGCAGCACTACGACACGCCTCGCTCACAACGTGGACCTATTCCGACCATCTCGCCCAGCACGGCCCACAAAGACAAGCGACAAGGCTTTTCTGTCGCTCTCGACCCCCAGTCCGGCTCGATCGACTTTGAGGTTGCCGAAGCAAGGGCACCTCGACGGGCTGGCAACGACACTGCCCCCGCAGCCACGCCTGGTCGTCATGAACGCAGGATCACTTCGTTGACGCTCAAGATCGCCCCGCGCCACGTCAGACATCGCAAAGCAAGCCCGGACGTCAAGATTTGTCTTCGAGGTCAACATCAGCGACAGTGGCTGGTCGACGTCATGAACAGACGGCCGATGGGTAGGGGCGACAAATTTCAGATGCCGCGCGAGTGGCACATCCAGTGCGACCGCTACGGCCGCTGGTATCTGGTTGTCCTCTATCAGGTCGCTTCGGACGCGGCTTTCCATGCAAGCAAGCAGGCCCGTCAAGTTCGTGGGGGAGAGACGACGCTCGAAGGTACGTATCATGTCTGTCGGTCCTGTTGTCGATATCATGTTCGATGTTGCCGTTACTGACGACCCTTCGGCCCCTTTCCTTCTCGTCAGGACCTGTGCGAGTCAAGTCCTGCGATCCAGGCGTCCGTACTCCTTATTCGATCTACACTTCCGAAGGCCAGACGATCGACATTGGCGACGATGCGAACAAGGACCGCCTTGAACAGCTTCGCCTGCAGATGGATGAGGTCCATTCTCAGTGGCACAAGTGTCGGCCTATGAACCGTCGTCCGTCACGCAACATCAGTCGAAAGAAGCGCGCCAAACGGAAGAGACGCCTGCTGAACTCGAAGGAACATCGGGACCTTCTCGGTAAGCAGCTGCGAGTGTCCGAAAAGATCCGAAATCTCGTAACGGACATTCAGTGTCGGACCGCCAACTTTCTTGCGGTCTTGTCCGACATTATCGTCATGCTACGTATGGAAGTCGGCCGTATGATTAGTCGGAAAGGAGGGCTCGCTGCTTCAACAAAGCGCGAGCTGAAGGGCTGGTCGTACACCAAGTTTCTCGATAGACTGGCTACGAAGTGCCACGATATGCAGTTCGATACCGGATACGAACGCCCTTGGGAGACCGTCCTTCTCGTCTAGCCCGAGGCCTATACGTCCAAGACCTGCGGCCGATGCGGCATTCTTAACGAAGGTCTTGGCTCGAACAGGGTCTTCGAATGCCCGAATCCTGGCTGCGGCTACGTGGCTGACCACGACCATAATGGCGCGTTTAATATGATCGTCAAGGCCATCCGATAGTCGGTCATCGTTGCTTCTGGTTCGTAGTCTCGTCGTCCTCGTCCTTGTCTCGTTTCCTCTCGTCCCCTCGACGCGGCTGTCACGCCTGGTTGCATCAGGCGGGACAGCTGTCCAGAGTGACGGTGTCGTTCAGGCGCTTCGATTCCTGAGCGATATTGTCCAGAACTCAGGCATCTTTGTCGGGTTCTGCCGCAACGGATCGGCCTTGTCTTTCCGGGCATGGTTCGGATCCTAGGACTCGCACAAGTTCAGAGGTGCGCTGTGTCCCATTCTCGGTCGGCGCTCCACAGTCACTTTGTGACTCAGTTCCATGTTCGTTTCCACTCAGTCGTTCCTCATGTTTGTAGTCGCAGGCACTTCATGCCCGTTCGCAATTGATTTGACTTTACTTTTCGATAATGTAGCGTTTTCTGTTAACTTAATTGGCGTGATTCATCTTGAAGACAGTCTTGAGCACCTTGCACTTGTTGAAGAGCTTGTAGTATTTAGGAGTGTCCTTGATGGGGCAAGTATGCTGGATGAAGCTTCCAAACAAGTCATGGTGCTTGGAAAGGAGCTTGATGGTGGGGTCAAAGACAGCTCATACTGGGCAGTGGCCAAACTGGAATTGCAAATTTTTGTTGTACAGGTTGGGGCCTTGCAGAGTCACTGTGTGGGTGTGGATACCACACAATGAGATGACACTGAAGTTGCAGATGATTTTTTGGTAGCTTCCTTGACAGTCTTGACAGGATCATCATTGGTGAGATGCAGAGGGATGGCACCATGCTTCTTGGCCTCAGCAAGATGTTCAGGGACAGAGTTGACAGCATAGACAGTCTCAAAAAACAAACAGGCTGCAGTGATGGCACAAAGACTAACAGGGCCACATCTGATCATGACAGTGACAGTGTCCTTTTGCTTGATGTCATTGAGCATGGTGTAGGCATTGTTGGCAACAAAGTAGCCAGTGGGGAAGATGTCTGCAGTGAGCAGCATGATCTCATCAGGGACATCACTAGGAATGCAGTGGTATGAGTACATACTCTGCCTGAGCACCATCAAGAAGTACTGATCCAAAAACTTGAGACTGGGTGCAACAACCAGTCTGGTTGCGGTTGCAGAAGAAGCAGTCACCACACAAGATGGTGAAGGGTGAGATGACCTTTTCACCTTTCTTCCAGTTCTTGATGCCATCACCAATCTCATAGACCTCACCAACAAACTCATGGCCAAGGATGAAGTTGTACTTGGGCACAGGCTGGTGGCCATGGTAGATGTGTAGATTGGAGCCACAAAGAGTGGTGAGGGCTGACCTTGATGATGACTTCACCCTTGCCAGCTTTGGGGATGGGTCATTCAAGAACAGCAACCTGCTCTGGGCCTTGAATCATGACAGCCTTCATAGTGGTAGGAGTGGACATGATGTAGGTAGACAGATGCTGATGACACTCCCTCTGTGATCGGTGGAATATGGAGTCATGAGGAAAGATTGAAAGACAGACAACGAGAGGGAGAGAGGTACAAGTGTCAGTGGGATCAAGCAAATGGTGTCATGTGCAGGCCACCGATTCCCCGCAAAAATTGTTATCCCCGCTCAATTGCTTGGCTGTCTAACCAGAGGACTCGGTTCAAAACCAGCAAAGAAAGCGCCGCGCCATGTTATTGGACAGCAAGCAAATTTGGACTCGCATGATGGCGTTTGATGTGGTGTGGGGCAATCTTGAGCATCAGGGATGTGATCTTGCATTCATGACAACCAGGCGTGGCTGTGGGGCATCGTTATGGGCCAGAAAGGGTGCCCTTGCCTCAGTAATATCAAAGTCAATTGATCCAGACTGTGGGTTGAGAGCCATGTGAAAACCTTTTCACTTGTCTTTGCAAGCTGTGCTTGGCGATATGGTCAGGATAGGCCCATGTTGTGAGCAAGGGGTGTTGTAATACTGCATCAGTAATGCCTTACAAGCTGAAATGGCCTCACTGACAACTTGGCAACAAATATATGTCAGGCATTTGGCGAGAAAAGGTCATTCTTGAACAAAGTTGCTGGTGTTATTGATGAGCCTTTTGTCCATTGGAAATGATTTCAAGTGTGGGTGAATGTGGCCGTTTGCCATATTGACAAGACAAATAGCCTTGTTCTCAACAATGCAGGCACAAGCACGCCATTCTCGAATGACTTTGTGCAGTGCTGGAGGGACTATGATGTGATACTTCCTTGTTCTGAAGCGATGGATAACCGGCTTCTTGACTGATGAGGCAGGTTGAGGAGCTGTTGGGGCTGGTGCTGGCATTGCCACTGGACAATCTGTGTTTGGCACAGCCTCAGCTGGTGGAGACTCGGCCACAGCAACGACTTGGGAACTGGAGGGGTTTGGGACTTTGACAGGACTCTCGTTGTGTTGGCAATCATTGCCAGTGCCAGCAAGCAAGGTGACAACCTGTAACGAGCCAGGACAAACCAGCTGCACTACAAGACACACTGCATGGCATCTTCACACACTGCACCAAACTGCACATACCATACAGCCCCCAAACCAGCACCATGCACTGTTATGGCCTGCTATGGCCCTGGCTGTACCACTGTGGGCTTCACTAGATCACCACAACCCATCTCCAGCAGTCTCACCATCAAACTATCAGGAAATGGTAGCAACAACACTGGTCTAGTGCCTTTGCTATAGCATGGCACTTAGCAAATTCTGCCAATTTGCTGGGGCCCCCAAGTATATATATAGCTCACTTTGCCAAGCCCAGCTCACTTCTTGACATCTTACAACCATCATCCTTCATCTTGTACATTCTTATACTGAAATCCCACTCTGTCCCATCTCTCTTGTGGCCAAGCCTGATCAGCTTGACTTACATCTTGACCTGCCAAACACAAGTAAAAGGCTGTCTTGGAGATGCCTGCTATATGACCTCATTGCCAAAGGTCCTCAGCGTCGAGAAGACCGAGATCTGTTGGGTATGACTCGGGATCACGTTCTATCACTGTCATGGTGGTGAAAGGCCATCGCTGCAAGTTGGCTGTGATGAACGTTGTGACTGTTGGATGAGGAATCCATGAGATGATTCGCAATCAATTGACTTTTGCATTGCTCGTTTGATATGCAGCTGACGAGACTGGCAGTTGTCCAATAATATTTTCTTTACTGGCTACAAGCTGAGACTTCCGGTTAGACAGCTAAGCTCATTTTGTGGGGAATCGATGAGAACGAGCCAACAAGAATGCAGACACGTGACATCATTCTTTGATCCGACCAACCCATTGCAGAGCCATTTGCCACCATCTTCTATCACCATGTCCACCCCAACCACTATGAAGGCTGTCGTCATCCAGGGTCCCAAGCAGGTTGACCATTCTGGAGTGACCTATCCCCAAGCCTGGCAAGGGCAAAGCCATCATCAAGGTCAGCCTTGCCACTCTCTGTGACTCCAATCTGCACATCTACCATGGTCACCAGCCCATTCCCAAGTATGACTTTGTTCTTGGTCATGAATTTGTCAGTGAAGTCTATGAGACTGGTGATAGCATCAAGAACTGGAGGAAAGGTGACAAGGCAGCCACTGCACTCAATCTTGTGTGTTTGGATTGGTGCCTCTTAATGGTGCTCAGGCTGAGTATGTGCTTGTCCCACTTGCTGACACCACCCTCTACCCAATCCCTGCTGATGTCCCTGATGAGATCATGCTGCTCATGGCCAACATCTTCCCCACTAGCTACTTTGTTGCCAACAATGCCTACACCATGCTCAATGAAGCCAAGCAAAAGGATACCATCACTGTCATGATCAGATGTGACCCTGTTGGTCTTTGTGCCATCACAGCTGCTTGCTCCTTCTTCAAGATGGTCTATACCATTGACTCAGTCCCTGAGTGTCTGGCAGAGGTTAAAAAGCATGGTGCCATCCCTCTCCACCTCACCAACAATGACCCTGTCAAGACTGTCAAGGAAGCCACTGAGGGTTGTGGCACTGACATTGCCCTTGAAGTTGTTGGTGCTGGTCCTGCTCTTGACTTGGCTGTTCAAATTGTCTGCAACTTTGGTGTCATCTTGTCTTGTGGTATTCACACACACCATCACTCTGCAAGGACTCAACCTGTACAATAAGAACCTCTACTTCCAATTTGGTTGCTGCCCTGTTCAAGCTGTATTTGATCCTGCCATCAAGCTGCTTTCCAAGCATCATGATTTGTTCAGAAGCTTCATCCAGCATACTCAACCCATCGAGGATGCTCTTGAGTACTACAAGCTCTTCAACCAGCACAAGGTACTCAAGACCATCTTCGAGATGAATCACGCCAACTAGCCAAACAGAAACAAAAAGCTCTGCGAACGAGTAATGTCAAGTCGATTGATTGCGAAACGGTGCTTGCGTCTGAGTACATCAGGAACCGGCAGATATGCACAAATGCGAGATTTCAGCTGATGGTTTTCTTTTTTCAATGTGCGCTGTGCGTGCAGATGAGAAACAAGTTTGCGTCCCGATGCCACTGATCACACGCTCAACCCCTTCGAACGACTTAACTGGCATTGACAATCTGGCAGCAGGATGAGAAATCTATGGAATGTACAGCCGGCTGAAAGCTTGAACCGGAGTTCTGCAAGTGGGACAGAGATGCGTAGGATCGTCCGTGTGTCTGTTTGCGATCGAGGAGCGACGAGCGGGTGGCCTTGAAGCGAGATGTTCGCGACAGTCCATGCAGAGGCACAGACAGCGACAGGGCCAGCAAATGACGTTTCGCTCTTCGGTGCAGCAGACGACGCAGAGTCGACGGGCGTCGTCGCCTGCGCTGCGTTGGTGGGTCGCTGTGGAGGATCGACGTTGGATCAATGATTGCGCGAGGTCGAGGTCGGACGGAGCCATGTTGGAGTTGCTGTTGGAAAAATGGAGGAGAGAGTGGTAGGCGGATCGTGTGAGAGGTGCTTGTCCGCGTGGTCTGGTGAGATGGGCGAGGAGCAGTTGATTGAACGCTTCTGTACCCGAATGCAGCGTCCGTTGCGAACTCGAGGTAGCATGCGCGGATTCATCGGCAGCAAACGATCTCAGCTCTTCGAGCAGACCAGACACCTCGTCGGTTTCCATCTCCAGCCCTTCCCCCTCGTCTGCGTCTGTCTCGACACCATCCGAATCGTAGACAGCCTCAACCTCTGATTTCATAATGTCGTAGTTGTCGTCCTCTTCGTCACTGTCCTCTTGTGCTATTTTGCTGTAGCTAGCCGCATCATCAACGCGCTGCGACTCGGACCCTGATACGACTTGCCCGCGTTCCTGCGCCTGTTGCTCAAACCTGGATGCGACCAAAGACGGTTCAGCTGCTAGAGACGGCGAGGGTGCGGTGGAGCGCTGCTGCTGAAGCTGCATTTGCCTTTGGCGTTGCTGCTGTCGTCTTTCCGCCTGTGCGGCTTGTTGACGCTCGCTCCTACGAGCCTCGCCGTTGCGGCCATGCCAGACGAGCCGCAAAAGACGTAGTCCTCGATATACCCACAGTGGAACGCTCGGATCCGCTACCCCACTGCACGCAGCATCTTGCGCAAACCCATGGCGGCCAAACTGCGAGCTACGAGTAGCGTAGCAATGACAAAGTGCAAGAGTGCGCGGATACGAGCCAGCCCTGCATGGCTCAAGGTGGAGGAAGCACGGAGCGTCGGCTCGATGCGGACCTCTTTGACTTCGCGAGAGAGTCCACCCAATTCGATGCCGTCTCGATAGGAAGCGGTGTCGGCTCGGTGATGCGCAGGAGAGGTGCGGCAAACGAGCGGGTCGACAAGCTCGATGCGGCCGCTTGGACTGAGCTCGATGTAAGGCGCATGCCATGCGACCAAGGGCTCCATTTCTCGTTCGAGACCCGTCAAGCGCGTCGACTCCATGCAGGCGGTACCCAGCTTGAAGAGCGCCAAGGACCAGTCTTCGTCCAGCGAAGGCAGATTGGAGCGTGAGAACAATAGACGGTGCGGCTGTATGGATCCCTCGAGGAGCAACATGGTGAGCGCATGCAGCGAAACGGTGAGCAGCACCACCAACACGAGCGCGATCTCTGGCATACGGGTGAGCGCTTCGAGGAAAGGATATCGACCGGAGCTGGCAGCGAGTGCGTAGTGCAACAACGCCGAGATGCCAAAGACACTCGAGATGACGAGCCTCGGTGCGTATACTGGACGACATCTGGACAGCGCGATGGTGAGGATCTGGAGCACCTGAAGCAAGACGCAGAGGTAGACGTGTTCGTTGGCGGGGGCGTCGGGCGAAAACGAGTAAAAGTGAAGAAGAAAGGCGAAGCCGACCAGGTTGAAAGCGGGTGGCTCCTCGCGATCCGCATCGAGATTGCGCACAATCGTCTCGCTGATGACGGCGACACATGTCGAAGTGAAAGCGGCCCAAAGTGCGGAAGCATCTCGTGCGCGAAGGAGTGCATCTCTGCTACTCGATCCAAACCTGTCCAAAGCCCAACCGGACATGGGCGTATCTGCGAGCCAGGCGCTTCTCCATGATTTGGTCGTGCACGCGCGCAAAAGAGCGTTGACGGGGTTGGACTCGGATAGGAAGGCGTCGGCGACGACGGTGGTGAGGATGAGCACCGAGCGAGCCAGCAGGACGAGGCTGGGCAAGCGGAGTGCTATTCGCTGACGTTGCGAGAGTCGCGCTGTTGCTCCACCTCGCGGCCGGCAGATATGTTGGACGCGGTTGTTGATAATGACGACGATGATGAGCGCGATGGCGTATCGGCTGGTGATGAAGCTCCATGGACTGTCGGAGAAGCTGTCCCACACATCGAGCTGATCGAAAGAATCGTCGGCATGAAAGGTGGAAGTGGTGGTAGCGACGTTGCTCTTGCCTCGAGCGTATGATGACGGCTTTGCTGCATTGTTGCCGCTCCAGGCGGATCCAGTAGTCGTGCTCACATCGTCCAGAAAGAGGTCGTCGAGAGGCGGAAAGAGGAAATCGTAGGCTACTCGGAGTGGCGATGTGAGCCAATCTTTGCTGGAATGCAAGGCTTGCGAGATTGGGAGCGGCATGGTGGCTCAAGCACCGCCGTCGGAGCGAGCTGATGTTGGCGACAGAGTTGCGCCGTGGCTCGATCCCAACAAAGCTCGCTGATTCGACACTGAAAGCGTAGGATGCGGAACGGCCGAATGGACGACAAGGTAAGCTCGAAATGCGGGTATACACAGGCTCGGGCGATCCGACTCCCGAGCTGACCGACGTGGAAGGCTTGGAACTGAATTTCTGTCCAAAACCGGACACAACGCAGCTTGTCTCGGAAACACCGAATCTCCTTCGCTTCTCACTAAGCGGCACAAGCTTCTGTACATCTCACACAATGGCATCACTCTTTTCTTGTCCGGCAATGAATTCGGCTTGGGTATTTCATAAAGAAGCTGGGAAAATTTGTTGAGTGAATGAGATGGTGATGAGAGCAAATCGTGCAAATGGGGAGGGATATAGAGAATGTAATGATGTCGAGCATCAAGAGAAGAGTCCATGACAAAGAAGGGGAATCAGTAGTGAACAAGATGAAATACAAAACGATCAACGCAGCTCATCGTGTTGCAACAGCGGCGCTGGCGACGCAGCGCGGTTGCTGTCGCGCTTTTGATAGTTGCTGTGGCGCGACTCGGAGTTGGCGTCGTGCTGCGTTTGCGTCAACTGGACGCTGCGCGCGTCGAGGCTTTGCAGCTGATGGCTGTTCGAGTTGCGGCCAAAGTCGGGCTGCTCTTGACGCTGAGCGGATGCCTCGAGGAACGCCTTGCGCTCTTCGGCAGTGAGCGAGGCCAGGTACGCGTTCTTGACCTGGCGTGCATCGACGTAGCCCGTGGACGAAACATCCCAGCTCAACAGACCGGCGGCATGCAGGTTCTGCGGGTTGACTGGCGCTTCCTCGCCCCACTGAGGATCCACACCGCGACCGAGCTCGTCGTCGTGCAGCTCGTCGTCAAAGACACCGTGCATGTGATGCAGCTGACGCGCCTTGGCACGCTGAGCAGGCGAGAGGACCACTTGGCTGCTGCTGTCGTCGTCCTTGCTGAGCAGCTCCATGGGCACGTTGAGGCCGTCGATCTTGACCACGCTGTACGGGTTGCTCTGCTTTTTCGCGTGGCCGTTGGTGCCGCTCGAGCCGGTGCCTAGACCTGCACCACCGTCGCGCTTCTCGCCTTGCGCGGCGAGGAGTGCAGCACGCGCAGCGGCAATGCGACGACGTCGCCTGCGCAGACGCCAGAGCGCGACACCAAAGAGCACGCCAATGACAACAATGGCACAGACACAGCCAATGACCACCTTGATACCCTCGGACATGCCCTTTTGGTTGCCAGAGCCCGAGCTCGAGTGGCCTCCATGCAGACCCGACTGACCGAGCGTCTGCTTCTTGATGCGCACCGCTGTGAACTGCTGTGTGGCAGCGGTCATGTTGACGAGCGATCGGAGACCGATGGCGGCCTGACACGGGCTGCTGACGGTCATGTTGTTGGCGAGTGCTTCGGTGGTGTTGAGTCCGTTGTCGCACGAAAACACCGTGTAGGCGCTTCGCATAAAGGCGGGCGAGAGCACAAAGTCGGCAGGCAGGAAGCTCGAGTTGAGGTTGGCGCCGTTGGATGCACCAGAGAGCGAACGGAGCGCCTGGAACGAGCCCAGACACACGGAACCATCACCCGAGGGGCCGTTGCCTGAACCAATCTGCAGACTGGCATCGAGCGGGTGGATGGGGATGCGGATGCCGCCGAGACCCAGCGTGACGTTCATCTGGAGATCGCAGGGAACGTAGTATCCGCCGTCCGAGGCAGGGCCGATGCCCCATGCACCGTAAAGCGCATTGAGCGTGTTTTCGGGGCCGAGGTTGACACTGGCGCCCGAATCAAAGACGGCGATGGGATTGGAGCCGGCAATGACGCTCGAGGTGCCGATGGGGATAGGTTCGGTGATGCCGTGTTGGAGCTGTACGCTAATGTCGGTGAGGGCGACGCGCCAATGACGCACCACGCCGTCTGCATCGGCGATGGCGGCGGTATAGTTGATTTTAGGGTCGCTGCTGCCGGCATAGGCGGGATCGTGGTTGCCGATGGTCAAGACACTGTCACCCGTGCCGCCATCCTCCTCGAGGCGCTGTAGACCGATGCCCATGAATCGACGACCTGGACGAGCATTGTACCAAAAGCCAGCGAGGACGGCGCCAGTGTCGGGAGGACGGACGTTGACATTGAGCCATGCGGTGTTGCTGGTGGCGTTGAGGTCGGCCTGGATGAGACTGTTGGCGGGGGGGCCCAAGCCGATGATGCCGGTGAAGTTGCCCGAGTCCATGTCTTCGTTGGATACCTGGTCGCACGAGCCAAACGCCTGCGAGTTGACAATGAGGCGCGAGTTGATGGGATCGCCAAAGAGCATCGAGGCGGTCTTGACTTTGCCAGAAGCCGAGCCGAGGAGGTAGCTGATATTGAAAGGGGTGTCTTGGTCGACGACCGAGTCTGCGAGATCGCTAAACTTGGTGACGGTGAGACCCTGGTGACCGCGGCAAGAATCGCTGTCGCAGTCCTGATTGGCGAGCCAGAGATCGCCGCTGCCTGTGTCGAGCTGTGCATTGACTTGCTGGTTGGCGGCAGTGATGGGGACAGTGTAGGTGAGCTGACCGTTTGCGAAACCGCGTCCGAGCACGATGCGGGTGCTGTTGAGTAGAGCCGAGGCTGGCGAGTTCATACCGCTACCAACGCTGCCGCTGCCGCCGCCGCCGCTGAAGGTGCCATTGCTGGAGGAGTTGGAGGAGGCTGGCGAGTAGGATGCGGATGGTGGGTATGCGGAATTCGAAGAGGAAGACGAGGTTGGTGTTGTCGAAACGTATGCCGGGGTGGACGAGGACGAGGCAGGGTTGGATGATGTATATGTTGTGCGGGAGGATACTGATGACAAAGAGGCGGCTGAAGACGCTTGCCTTGCTTGCAAGAGGGGAGCGTGGCGGTCATCGTCCAGAGAGCGGACTCTTGGCGAGTCAGAGAGCCTCATGATGGATGGCAAAAGCACGCGTGCGGGATGGTGTGGCGATGATGATGACGTTGCGCGCTAGAGACTGTCCGGCTAGAGAAAGGGGGTGATGGCCATGCAGAGGCTGCTAGAGACAGGGTCGGTCGAGAAGCAAGAGGCCGTACGAGACGGGGAAGCTGGTGTGCCGATCGAAGCTGATGTGAACTGAGAAAGAGTCGAGGGAGGTGATGTGGTTGATTATATACTGTGAATTGTGGAAAGGGAGCTGCAAGAAGGTCGAGTGACGAACGAAAGGGTGACAGTAGAAGAACGCTGAGTCGATGTCGAGGGTGTATGCCAAGTGCGAATGTGACCGACGAGGAAAAGAGTCAATTCGGATGAAGAGATGAAACCGAGCAAATGTGATGTGACGGTCCAGAGGGGTTGGAGGGAGCTGGATGGAGAAGGTCGATGTAAAAGAGGAGGAGGAGGAGAAGGGTTGAAGCCAGAGCAGTAGGAGGCAATCAAGTTAGCGGGAGAGAACAGCCGCGAGCGGGATGAGGTTCAAAAAAATAAAATTGGAACGCTGCAGTCTAGAGTTACGTACAAAGGCACAAACACTAAGCAGAGCTCTGGGCTCCAGGAGAGGAAGAGAGAGTGGGGAAACAAATATTGAAATTTGATGCTGCGATGCTGCAGTTGAGCTAAAGAACGTTCCGCACCCTTTCGGAGACAGCCAGCTTCGATGCTTGTGCACAACTCTTCCTGCTTTCCTTCCCACATGGCGGCGGCGAATCCGAGATGCATTCGCTTGAAAGACAGGTGACACGATGGTGGTGGATCCGACAGGGGTTGCTTGCCAACGGTAACAAGCCAAAGAGAGGGTGTGGGAAGGCAGGCGGTGCGAGGCTACACAAAGCCGCCTTTTTGTGGCACGATGGCACAGCGTGTCGAGGGACACAGAACACAGAGAGACTCGATGGTCGGAACCCTTCCGAAGCGGTCAAAGTGAAGTGAATGCAGTGGGACCGAGATCTGTCGCAGTGTCGCACACAAGAGGCACGAGTTGAAAGAGGGAATTGTTCCCGTGACCACGAAACGACAGACTGCTTGGAAGCCACTCGCCGATCCTCACGTAAAAGCGGGCCCCAATTCAATAGGACTCACCGCAGCAGACGGGCAGAGAGCATGTTTTTCGAGGAGCTCGGGTAAGAGAAACACGATTTCAGGGTTGATCGTCAAGGGTCATCACCCGTCCATCGGGCGGTCTGTCTCGGTGTCATTCGTTCACTTGGCGCAACTGTGTCATTGCGGACTGCGCATCGCATCTGGCTTTTCCGTGCTGTGCTGCTGGGCACTGAACTCGTGGCAAACAAGCGAGTTGGAGCTGCAATCACGAGTCGTAGCTCGGAAAGCCAACGCAAACGTTCCGGAAGCGTGGAACAATCGATGCAGAGAAGCTTTTCAACATCGACGGTGGGATACGCTGTGGTTGTGCTCATCTGCAAAGGAAAATAAACACCGAGACAGAAATGCAAATGGAAATACAGGACGAGAAAGTCAGGCAGGACAAAGAGCCTCCTTCAAAGAAGCGCGCCATCCTCGCAGCCACGCTCGCCAGTATTCACAAAGGAGGGCAGACAATGGAAGATGGCTGCGTCGTTCAGCCGCCCGTCAATAGTAGCACGTACGGGACTCTTGCGCCCTCTCGAAAAGAGAGGGCAAACGTGCCAAGGCAAAGAGTGGACATGGAAATCGAGGCAAGGCTTTGCCTCGCACGTTCCGATCGGGTATCGGGATTCACAATGGCTGTTCATGGCTTTGCGAGCGACGAGCGACCAAGACAAGGCGAGGAAAGCTGATCAACACGCCAACGCCGCCGAGCGGGCGAACGAACGAATCAAGAAAGATGGAGCCAGCAGAGCCAAATGCAAGAGCAGAGGAGAGTCGACGCTGCGATGGGACCCTGACCACCCCTCTCCCGCTGAATCTGTTGAAAGCTGTTCCGCTCCCGCACCGACCAGAGCGTGCGAGCAAAACGAGCTCAATGTGAGTGGCTGCTAAGATACGCCTCGACTCTTGCGCTGCAGAAGCGGCTTTGCAGGTTGATGAGCCAATGATCCATCGCTGCTCGCACCAGTGAACAAGATGGATACTTGCTCGCATCGAGGAGCTCTCTTGGTGATCACGACAACTGATGTCAAGGCTGCCAGCATAGCAAAACGCAACGCACGAGTCGGCTCTCTCTCTCTCTCTCTCTCTGTTGTTACAATCCTGCATGTGGTGGCCGTCGGTGTGAAATTTCGAGTGCGAGCAAAGTGTGCCTGAGCTGATATTTTTGGATGGTGCTCGTGCGTCAGTGTGCTTGCGCGCGTGGGTTTCGGCTTCGCTTCCCGGCTCTGAGGGAAGGCCTCGCGGCGGAGGGTCCGACTTGAAATATCAAAGTGTACCGCACTTTCGAATTGAAAACGAGTTGTAGCTGTGGAAATGCAGAAAATGCAAGCAATCGATCTTTGTATTTTTCACTCTTGCGCGAGTCAAATCTATGAATACAAACGACGGACCCCCTTTTCCAAGTGAAGGAGAGAGGGTTTTGAATTGATCTGTGTGCGTCATCTTGAAATTGGAACTCGCGTGTCCTGTGCCCTCTCTGTGTGATGCTGTGCTCCAAAAACCTACAGCGACACTGTAGTCAGTCTGACAGTCAGTCACTCAAGTTGGCCAGCTCGCGCGAGGATCAATTTTGGGTTCAGGTTCAATCTCTCTCTGATCAAATTGAAGCACAGCACAGCACACACAGCACGGCTCGCCTCACAGCACTGCACAGCACAGCAGCAGCAGCAGCAGCACATTTCAACAGACAGCGGCTCAGCGCAGCACAGCAAAAGTGGGTCACTCGATATCTCTCTCTGTTACTCCACAAACCCTCCCTCATCATCACCGTCATCTCCATCATCTTGATCATCACCAACACCACCGTCACCCAAACCTCGATCACCCAAACCTCGCATCGCATCGCATCCTCTTGCCCCTTTGCATTCAGCTCTTGGACGCGTCAAACCCGATTCGACAATCTCCGGTTACAGCGCATCTACGCACCTTTCCTGTCGATTCATCCTCGCTCTTCCTAGCCTTCGACCTTCAGCCTGCGTACTAGCCCTTGCCAAAGGCCGCTCGAACCGCTACTTCATCGATCATTCGGCTCATTCCCGCGACTTTTTGACTCTGGACCCCAACCAGGAGATACTTTGTTGCAATCGCTCGCTAGATCGCAAACTCGCGCACCGCACACCTTTGCGTACATTGCTCGGACTCTTTCTTTCGCCCACCACATACACATACCTCCATCATGTCTGAACTCCGCCGAAAGCTTGTCATTGTCGGTGACGGTGCCTGCGGTAAGACTTGTTTGCTTATCGTCTTTTCCAAGGTAAGTTGGCTCCCTTATCACAGTCTCTGCTGCTGCCAACATTCGTGCTCCGCCGCTAGCATGGTCGCGCCGCCAATCATCCAAGGCGAAGCTCTTCATTCACGCGCCTGATCTGCATCGCTAGTCAAGGACTGCCATCGTTCTTGCGAATTGCTGTCACACGACCGTCGCCCATGAAGGATCCTTGCGTTTGCAGCTACACGCCCGTCACGGTAACGAACAGCGCCAAATTTACGACATGCTAGCAGAGATCATGGCCCACGCGCAACTATCTTCCTGTTCCCGCGAATCATCCACTGACCGTTGCTTTATCTCCATCTCTGCCTCCTTTCGATCGCATCATACATGCTCGACTTACGCCTCTCGATCTCCCCTTCGCATCTCATAGGGCACCTTCCCCGAGGTCTACGTCCCCACCGTGTTCGAAAACTACGTCGCGGATGTCGAGGTCGACGGCCGCCATGTAGAGCTCGCGCTCTGGGATACCGCCGGTCAGGAGGACTATGACCGTCTCCGTCCCCTCTCGTACCCAGACTCGCACGTCATCCTCATCTGCTTTGCCGTCGACTCGCCCGACTCGCTCGACAACGTGCAGGAGAAATGGATCTCGGAAGTGCTCCACTTTTGCCAGAACCTCCCCATCATCCTCGTCGGTTGCAAGAAGGACCTCCGACATGACCCCAAGATTGTCGACGAGCTGCGCAAGACCAGCCAGCGTCCCGTTTCGGCCGAAGAAGGTATGGCCGTCGCTCAAAAGATTGGCGCCGTCCGCTACCTCGAGTGCTCGGCCAAGACGGGCGAAGGTGTGCGCGAAGTGTTTGAGCACGCTACCCGTGCAGCGCTCGTTCAAAGAAGCCGTGGCTCCAAGAGGAAAGGTTGCACTGTGCTTTAAAGCAAATCTGCCTTCGTCACACGGCGGCTTGGGTGGGTTCATGACATACACGCCGCCGCACTCGTTTGCCAACGCTTGAAAGTCGATCTATACTCCTTTCTTCAACAAAGACTCGACATTTGCCTCTTTGACGTACTCGCCGCGAGCCACAGCACTGCCACGTGCGTGTTTGGCGGTGGCGGATGTCGACGTGCCTTGCTCGCTTCACACGCTTTCTTCTTCCTATCTCCCACGCTGGCTTGTGTTTTTCCTTTCTTCATGACCGACATTCAATATCAATGGTACTTTCTACTGCTAGTGGCGTTTCTCAGCTGTGTAATGATGCACTTTGTTCGTCAGTTCGTGAAAGACATCGAGCCTCCGCGGAAAGTTGTTCCAGAGATGAGGGTCGACATCGCCTTCGAGAATCGCGTGGTAAATATGGCTTCCCGGAAGCTGTATTGCGATGGAAACGAAGTACACGATGCACTCAAGCAAACTGTTCGTTGAGTCGGCCCGTCGAGACAGAAATGGGTCTGCGTTCAATCTTCGCCTTGTCAAGCTCTTGCGGGCGATTTGTGTGATTCGACCACAGATTCAGCGTTCGAAAGCAAGCGACTTGTTTGCAAATCTAGAAATGCTGAGGATTCGAAAGGGATTGTGGAAAGCGAACAAGAGAATGTCTATGCAAGAAATGTGTAGGGTGTTTAGACTAGCAAAACGAAACCCAGCGCCAGTGCTACGAAAGCGACCAAGTAGCACCGATCCAAGCTACGCCACAACGTCGACGCCTCGGACTTTTGCGACGTCGCATCCGACGGCTGCTGCAGCTGCGTGACTGTCAACAGCGCGACCCTACCATCCTGCACCGGTTGACCGGGTAGCGCAACTTCCGGATGGTTGATCCCCTGCGAAGTAGCATTCAACAGCACCCCCGCCGGGATCCAGTCGAGCTTTGTACTCCACACATAGCCCTTGTAACTCGTCGTCGCATTCTTGGTCGCATTGCTCGCGAGATAGTCGCGACCACGATTGTACCCATTGCGCTGAATCATGTGTCCCAATGCCGCCGATTCTTCCATGGACGCAGCGATAAAGATGGCTCCACTGAACGCTGATGAGCCGTTCTGCAGGAACCAGCGGAAATGGTTGTCGCCCTCGATGGATTCTTTGCACGTACCAAACGTGGGATCGCCATAGTTCCAGCGAAGCACACCGTTACCGCCGCCGTAGTTGCCTTGCTCGCGAATACCAAAGCCGTCGCCGAGGTTGGCGTACTGGTTGCTGCCGTTGACGTTGCCCAGACACGAGACGCCAAAGTTGATGGATCTGGAAGAGCAGAGGCCCAAGTGGGGTGTCAAGGGGGTCAGTTTTGGCCAAGATGTAAAAGTGCGCGTCGAGCGTACAACTTACGTAGCGTATCGCAGGAAACCCTCAGGGCAAAGAACCTCAGCGGAAGAGTTGGACGAGATGATAGCATTGATGGGCTCGCCTGGTGTACCATCGAGCCAGATCTGTGGGTGCGTGCGGAGGCGGGGTTTGAACGGAAATGAAATCGAAGCAAAGTGGGTCAGTACACGTCGAGCGAAATGAGATCCAGTCCAAAAGTGCGGGGTTGGTTGGCCTGATGGTGGGTTGATGGCACGTACAGTAAGCATGCTTCCATTTGTGCCATTGTTGGGGTTAAAGTATCCCTGCTGCGGCAATGGGTTCATCCTCGAGGTATTGTAGCGTTGAACGCATTGTCGGAACACTTCGCTGCCGTCTACGTTGGCCACGTCGCGCTGTTGCAGAGGCAGCGACGAAAGCGACGCTGGCGAGGCCACAGCCGCAGAGATCAGCAGCGTGCAGAGCGCGACGAGGTAAAGTGCCGATTTCATCATGATGACTTAATAGATCCGCTCGTCGACCAAGTGTGCGTGGCCGATACGGAAAAATGTGCAGGGAGTGAAGAAAGGATTGACCACCTCTTGCGGTCGGCTGCTTCCGAAGGAGGAGGGACCCTCCGATCGTAGTGTGTCGAGTCGCTCGGATTGGCCGAGGTTCAAGGCTGAGCAAAATTCGAGCCAGCCGTTGCTTCCGAGCTTATCGAAAGGATCGGTCGCAGCAAAAGTTGCCGACACGAGGCGGCGAAGCCGACGATACTGAGGCTGAGGCCAGTCTGACAAGACTGTTCAAGTGACTCTGTTTCAGGAATGAGTCCCAATCACCGTCTTGCAAGAGATTCTTGGCGTGCGGTGTGCCGGCAGCAGCTGCAGCTATCGACACTGGTCGAGAAGATGCAGAGATTCTATGCGGATAAAGCGCTTTGAAGGGAGAGTTGCATGTGATGGCGACAAGGTCGAGGTCAAGGTGTGTGATCTCAAGAACATGAAAGACTTCACTGAGACTTGGCGAGAGGAGTTCGAATAATTTGCCGCCCTGCCAAACCGGAAGATCAAGAAAGACATGCTGATTGTGTTGATTGTACTGATTACTGTGCCGGGAAAAAAAACCAATGCCAGCAGCGTCAAGCAAAGCGCGTCTGTCTCCCTTCTCCCTGATGCCGAGACCATTTTGCCGTCCCTGCATCTTGGCAAAAGAACTCACTCGAAGCATCTTCCAACTCACTAGACACCCTCCTTTGTTGTTCTGTCATCCACAGCATCCCGAAGGCGACAAGTATTGAATGCCATTCGTCTTTGCTAGTAAGCAAGAGCAATCTGGAGAGTGGCTTCCGGCAATCAAAAGTTTAAAAAAGCACGCCAAGGATGCAGCGTTTTGATGCGCGCTGAGATCATACCTTGCACTCTGGAGCTCTAACAATTTGCTATTTAGTTCACGAGCAGGCTTAACAAGGTGCATAAACAAGAAAGACCGCTCATGCCGAGTGTCTGCCATGGACAAACTCGGCTTTGATCAGCAGCAAGCTCTCCTTGGTTCAAGATGCAACCTGAGCAAAGTCAAGCGTGCCTTTTGTCTCAATCCCCATTTCAAGAATGGGCTTCGCTCGTCCTTGAAAGCATACGCCGTGTCAGACACGCAAGATCCGACCCGATGGGTTTACCACAGATCTTGAAAGCATCCGAATCGGCCTCTCTAGATCTTGCTTGCGACAAGGTGAGCCCACTTGTTCCTGACCCGGCTGTCCCGAGCTGATGGTTGCCATGCCTGCCTTCCATCATCGTGGGAAAAGGAATCACGTAAAAAAGGTTTCGGAAGAGCAGAGAGTCGTTCGGAATGGAAAACAAGGTTAAAGCAGCAGCGGAGTTGGCTTGAGTGCTTAGCTGGCCAAGGTCTAGACCCACGATGCAAGTCGCAGCTCTTCTTTTTTTTTTTTTTTTTTTGATTGTCCGCCTTCCGTCCATGCTCCATCACGATGGACGTAGCCATCTTGAAAGTGATTCGGAGGCGGGCGCGCACATTTTCCTACCTCCGACATTGTTCTTCAACAAGTGAACAGCAATGAAGCGGGCCACGAGCCAGTCACACAAGCTAATAAAAGGAGTTGACCGAGACAACCACCCCTGACCTCCCCGCACTTGCACCTTGCTATTCACTTACTATGCAGCAAAAGAAATTTCCACAGCTCACGGCGATGGTTCTCACTTGGAATTTCTTTCCTTGCCCTTTGCCTTTCTCGCGGTGGATTTGTTTGCTTTTTCCATGTGTGGGTGACACTTTTTAGCCTTCGGGCTCCGAGCTCAGTGGGTATTTTTAAATAACGGCAGCAGTCCACGAGTCGTTGTTAACTACTGTACATGCAACACGGCTGTTCATGAATTGAAAGAAAAAAGGATTTCACGTCTCGTTGCGGCTAAGGGCACATGAACTGTGTAGAAAAGCTGACATATTTAATACAGTAGTTACAGGCTAGAACCTGCGGTGCCTATACCTCTCGATCTGCACCCTCGTTTTTTCCCACTCGCATCGGCGACGCCGCCCTTGACTCTCTCCTTCTCTCTCTCTCTTCCCGCCTATCTTTTCTACATTTTCTCATAATGCTTTGGCGTCGTCCGTATCATCTTGTGATTGAGAGTCAAACATACGGCTCTAATGAGTTGCTTGTGTTTGTGTGTGTGTGTGTGTGTGATCTTCTCGAGGTTGATCTGTTTTCTCCCCCATCGTGAACCGGGCTTTGGCGAATTTGAGATGTCGGGCTTGCGGGCTGCTGTCCGGGTTTTTCGACTCCGCTTGTGCTGCTTCTGGGAGGTAAATCCACACACAGGGCCAAGGCTGGTTTGTCAGGCATTTTCACCTCGTCTCTCTGTCTCTCGCTTTTGTCCGCTGTTGCTCCGGCTAGTGTAGCGCGCATTGAGAATATCCTCGCCTGTCTGGCTGTCCCTTCGATCCTGATGGTCGGCGTCTGCGTCTGCGTCTGTGTCGCTCGCTTTCCCCGTCTGTCGGTTTGTCCACGCAGAGAAAGGCACCTCACACCACACGCGCAGTCTCTCTGCCGCTCTCCGTCTCCGTCTCCATCTCTGTGTCTGTTCGTCTCGCTCTGTTAGCACACCACTGTTACGGAAGCACCACCTGTCACCGACCCATTCGGTCGTCGTCGTCGTCGTCGTCGCTCGGCAGTCAAGTCAGTGCAGCACCTCAGCCACCGGGATCGCGGCCTTCGTCTACCTCTTACCCCTCTTCATCCAACCTAAGGTCACCTGAGCGCCACCGTCAAGCGTCGCTTCTCATCGTTCGTTTCGCTTTCCGCTTCCATCCTCCTTAACATCTTCAGCTTCGCTGGCAACCAAAGGATCGATCCGTTTGCCACCTCTACGCGCAATTCCGCCATATCACCACCGTCGTCATCGCCAACTGTGCATTGCCAACAACTTCTCGGACTCAGCAGCAGCATCAGGAACACAAACAAGCTCACTCGGGCGCGGCTTGAACAACTGATCCCCTTCGCATCTCAAGGCAGCCACCATCCTCGACGCTTCAATCTTGTCGCTTGGCCTCGCCCCACCGCAGTCTCCTCTCGTAGCGCAGTCCAAGCTCATTCGCTTGCCATCGCTCTCAGAAGAGCTTCCACTACTGGACAATCCAGCTACGCTCAGGTTCAAGCTCTCATCACATCCATTCGCTCAAATCTTTTGATCTTGCCGCCAAAAGATCCTCGTCGACGTTGCAAAGTTCAGTTTGCATTCGTTGCCTCAGCTTGCCCCGAGCGTTCCACTCTATTCCGTCGCCTTTCGGCATTGACGTCTTGCGCAACACCAGTTCAAAACAGACGATCCCATCGCACATCTAGTCCTTTCCTCCTTGCCAACACCCGCGCTTACTCTGCGATACCCGCGTGCCTCTCTCACGCCTCCCTCTTCGCCATTCCTCCAGCTCCAAGCGAACCTCGACTCTTTCGTTGTCCTCTATCTTTCGCTGGAAAGTCTCGAGTCTCGTAGCCCCGAGTGTGTACGGCGCAAACGCACTAGCGTACCCTCAAACAGACGACGTCCATGTCATCACCACCAAACAGCGCCGCGCCTCCAGCGCCTCCCACAGCAAGCTCGTCTCGCACACCCGCTGCGTCCGCAGCCGCCGCTCTCAATGCAACCCCATCCTCTACACGCTCTCCCACCGTCTCGCAACCTTTCATCTACCCCATGCGATCCGCCGTCAGACTCAAACAGCCTAACCGCGACGCCTCGACATCAAACCCTCCAGACTCGGCAACCCTTGGTGCCCCTACCTCCACCAAATTACGGTCCAACTCGGCGGACGGCTCCAAACCGCCAGACTCAGGATCCACCATCATCCACGAAGGCCGCAACCGCCCTCAAGATGTAGACAAGGACGCCGATCGCGCCATGGGCGAAATGAAAGTACTAGGCAACGAACAAAAAGACCTCCGCGATCACCTCGAACAGCTTACCACCACCCGCTTCCAATACGTAAAGACCGACGACGGCCACATGATCCTCACCGGCCGTGGCGGCAAGCTGGCCCACTGTGAGGACGAGCCCATTCACATTCCAGGCGCAGTCCAGTCCTTTGGCTGCATGGTCGTCGTCCGCATCTCGCCTTCTGGCGAGATGGTGGTGCGTCAGGTCTCGGAAAACGCCGCCGACATCCTGGGCGTCTCACCGTCGTACCTCTTTAGTCTACCCACCTTCCTGGACCTGTTTGACGAAGAACAGGCCGATTTGCTCTGGGACAACATCGACTCGCTCGACCAGTCCAGTCAGGATCTCGCAGAAACCGGCCCCACCGTCTTCCAGCTGCGCGGATACGATATGGCCAATTACGACGAGCGCGTCGCCCAAGGTAAACAGCGCACAAAGTGGACCGCGTGGTGCGGAGCCCACATCCCAGATCGCAGGAACGACGGTCCAGGCGAGCTCACAGTCATCCTCGAATTCGAACTCGTCGTCGACCAAGCCAACCCCATCTCCACCTTTTCGCCGCCCACCACACCTCTAGACGAGCGCTTACGCGAGACCACCGGCGGTCCTGGTTTCGGTCTTGCTGTCGGTCGCAAACGTCCGTCTCACAGCTCGGCCTCGAGTTCGGGCGCCGAGTCCCCCTCCATCAGCATCGGAACCGTCCACTCTGGAGGCAGCAATGCGACCATACTCGATCCGCGTGCTGGTCTCGATGGCCTCGCTTACACACCATCCGCAGAGGAGCTGCGCGAATCGACACAAGCTTCACACAAGCCGCTCAAGGCGCTCTCTCGCATGTGTCGCAACGCCGACACCAAGCAACAGACACGCAGTCGTCGACCCTCTGTACTCCCTAGCACGGGCGGAGGCGACGGCACCGGAGGCATGCTCGACATGTTTGGCATCCTCAGTCAGGTCAACGACCAGCTCGCAGCTCAAAAGGACCTCAACGAGTTTCTCAAGGTGCTCGTCGGCATCGTGCAAGACATTACGCTCTTCAGTCGTGTCATGATCTACCAGTTCGACGAAGCCTGGAACGGTCAGGTCGTCTGCGAGCTTGTCGATTGGAACGATTCGCACGACCTCTACCGCGGTCTCCACTTCCCCGCCACCGACATTCCCGCCCAGGCACGTGCGCTCTACAAGATCAACAAGGTGCGACTCCTCTACGACCGCGACCAGCCCACAGCCCGCATGGTCTGTCGCGATCAGGCCGATCTCGACTTTCCCGTCGACATGACCCACGCCTTTATCCGTGCCATGTCGCCCATCCACATCAAGTACCTCGGCAACATGGGCGTGCGCTCCTCCATGTCCGTCTCCATCACCGCCTTCGGCGAATTGTGGGGTCTCATCTCGCTGCACAACTACGGCGCACACGGCAAGCGTGTCTCGTTCCCCATCCGACAGCTCATGCGCCTCATTGGCGAGTCGGTCTCGAGCAACATTGAACGTCTCAGCTACACGCGCAGATTATCGGCTCGTAAGCTCATCAACACCTTGCCTACCGACCAGAACCCAAGCGGTTATATCATCTCCAACGCCGAAGACCTGCTTACGCTCTTCGATGCCGACTACGGCGTCATTGCCATTGGCAATGAGGCCAAGATCCTCGGTCCGCTCAACGCAAGTCAGGAGGTGCTCGCCGTGACCGAGTATTTGAGGCTCAAAAAGTTCGAGCATCTCGTCACATCCCAGGATATATGCCGCAACTTTCCCGACATGTTCTTGTCGACGGGACTGCACGTCATTGCCGGTCTCTTGGTGGTGCCCTTGTCAGGGAGCGGTGTCGATTTCATCGCCTTCCTCCGCAAAGCGCAGCTGCGCCACGTCAATTGGGCAGGCAAGCCGTTCAAGGAGAACAAGGAGGGCGAGGCGGCGCTCGAGCCTCGCAAGTCGTTTAAGGTCTGGTCCGAAACCGTCGAGGGCACCTGCCGCGCATGGAAGGACGAGGAGCTCGAAACCGCCTCGGTGCTCTGCCTCGTCTACGGAAAGTTCATCTCGGTCTGGCGTCAACGGGAGCAAGCGCTTCACTACAACCAGCTCAACCGTCTCTTGCTCTTCAATGCGAGCCACGAGGTGCGTACGCCGCTCAACCACATCATCAACTATCTCGAGCTCGCGCTCGACAGCAAGCTCGACGAAGATACGCGTGAGAACCTCAGTAAGTCGCATCTCGCCTCCAAGAGCCTGCTCTTTGTCATCAACGACTTGCTCGATCTCACCAAGCAAGAAATTGGCAGCGAACTCTTCCTCCAGGAACCGTTTGATCTTGCCGCTACTGTGCGCGAGGCGGTCGAGATGCACGAATGGGAGGCCAAGCGACGCAGGATCGACTTTTCCGTTACCACGGATCCGGACGTGTGTCTGGTGCTCGGCGACAAGAACCGCGTGCGTCAGGTCATCACCAACACCGTCACCAACTCGGTCAAATACACACGCGAAGGCCAGATCAAGGTCTCGATGCGCAAGCGCACCGACGATGAGCGCGAGGCCGACTTGCCACCAGGTTGCGACATGGAGGTCGAGCTCGTCGTGAGCGACACGGGCGAAGGCATCCCGCAGGAGAAGCTCGAGGTCATCTTTAGAGAGTTTGAGCAGGTTGAGTCGGTCATCGCTCAGCCCGGGCGTCAGGACCAGTCGGAAACGGAAGGAAGCGAGGCGAGCGTCGTGCGAACCGATCAGTCCGACGGCGGTCTCGGCCTTGGTCTTGCTATTGTGGCGCGTGTGGTCAAGAATCTGGGCGGACAGCTCCGCGTTGATTCGCTCGTTGGCGAAGGTACTACCTTCACCTACTACATTCCCTTTTGCTCCGCCGAAAGCACCACGCCCACCGAGGTGCCTCCCGCCACCAGCGGCGGCAGCGGTACCAAACGCAGCAGCGACACGATCTCGATGCGACGATCCAATTCGATCGGCAGTGGCAGCGCCAGCTCGGCGGGCAGGAGCGAGATCGATTCGCTCGTCGACGCTCTTCAGCAGCCCATCCTGCGCGAGCAGGGCATCGAAGACGTCACACAGCAGAGGCGCGCCGCCGAGGGTCTCTCACCTGATCTCAATAGCGGTCCCAGAAATGTGTCCGCCCTCGGCTCTCAGAACCGACCTGGCATGCCATCGAATCGTACCCGCTCGTTTGACAGCGGCACGCATCCCGTCGAGGGAAGCGGCATTCCTGTGCGCTCGGTCAAGATCCAGCCTCAGGCGCTCGATGCCAGCGACCGCGCGGATCGTCGTCCTACCAACTCTGCGTTCATGTCGAGCGCAACAGCGCATGCAAGACCGGTCAGTGCGGCGCAGTCGTTCAAAGCCGAGGTGGAGCACCGTGCTCGCGAGAATGTGCCCAACCTCACCCAAGATGCCCTGCCCATCAACGCAAGACATTCTCGATCCGGGTCGGCCAACGATGCTCCCGCCTCGCCCCGTACCGTCGATCCCGCTCGGAGCAGCCTCGACGTGCCGCGGCCCGAGGCAGACTCGCCAGGGTCGGAAGACGCAAGCGACTCCAACCGCGCCAATGAACGGCGTGCATCGTCGTCGTCGATCGCTGCCAAGCGTCGTATGGCGGTGATGCGCGGACTCCACAAGTCTCCAGGCGCACGCGGTGAAAAGATCGCCTCGCTGCGCGTGCTTGTGGTCGAAGACGATCCCATCAACCGCATGATCCTCAAGAAGCGACTCGGCCTCGACGGACACACGACGCTGCTGGCGGTCAACGGCGAGGAAGGCGTGCGACAGTTTGAGCAAGATGCCAAGGAGATCGACGTGATCCTGATGGATCTGCAGATGCCCATTTGCAACGGCCAGGAGGCGTGCATCCGCATCCGCGAGCTCGAGAAAAGGTGGGCCGAGAGTGGCCAACAAGCGGATCGTCCCGCTGCACAGGTGCTCAACGGGCGCGTGCCCATCTTGGCTGTCTCTGCGACGCTGGTGCCCCAGATGCGCCAAGAGATGGTCGACATTGGCATGGATGGGTGGATCCTCAAGCCAATCGATTTCGCACGCCTCGGTGCGCTGCTCAAGGGTCTACTGCATCCCGAAGACCGCGTCGCCAACCACTGGAGGCAAGGTTACGTGTGGGAGAAGGGCGGCTGGCTCTCTGAACCGGCGCAGCGTTCGGTGCCCGTTGCCGCCTCTTCCATTTCGGCGACGAATGCCGGTGCGAGTACGGTCACGGAAAACAATGCCAACAACGCTTCATCGGACCAGTCTGCGCTGCAAAGCCAGCCTGTCAGCTCCCCGAGCGCCTAGTGTCAAACTTGACATTGCTATGTGCCATTTCGAAGAGAGCTATGCGCGGTACTATACACAACTGTGCGCGATGGCAATCCTCAAGTCATTCTCGCTTTGCTTTTCTCTCCATCTCCCTTTCTCTACCTCTTCCTCTCTCGCTCTCTTTCTCGCTCTCTCTCTCTCGCTCTCTCTCGCTCTCTCTCGCTCTCTCTGCCTCGTCACTTGTACTGTTTTCTTTACCCCATAGGGCTCATATACTCGGAAGAATCTAAGGGATGGATACGGTTGATTGATTTGCGTGACCAGTGTGTGGATTCTAAATATGTGGATCGTGATCAAGGTTGTGACGGAGAGGGGTTAAGCAAACTAGCATGGGCGAACAGACTTGCTCGATTGGCACCTTGCCTTGAGAGGAGCAATTTGCTCAGTTCTTGGGGCCTTGTAGTTCTTGCAGTGAGGAGCCTGGTCGAGAACCGTCTGAGTCTCGATGGCGGTAGTGATGGGGATGAGATAAGCCTGGAAGAGGCGGAGGATGCTGTCGCGGGTGTTGTCAGGGTAAGCGGGGTCCTTGGAGAAGATCTTGGAGAGGGCCTTAGCCTTCTGTTGGACGCGGTAGAGGACTCGAACTTCCTGCTGGTGGTCGGTCAGAGCATCGGTGACCTTTTGCTCGATGGTGGCCGAGTCGGCGTTGGAGGTGAGGATGTTGCAGAATTCCTCGTTCTTCCACTGGAACTTGGCCAAGCCGATTTCGTAGCCGAGAAGCATACGAGCCGAGACGAGGTTGTAGAGAGAAGCGTCCAAGAGGGCGACGGAAGAGGGGTCGAGGGCGATATCCTCCTTGTATTCGCTCCACTGCTTGGTGAAGAACGTGACGAGGTTGACGGGGTCTTGAGGACGACGACCCGTAGGGAAGTCGTCTTTACCGACCTCACCGTGGTCCAGCACAGCGTTGTTGCTCAATCTGACAGGGGTGACGAACCAAACAGCATTGGGGTACGTCTTGGAGGAAAAGACCTCACCAGTCTTGGTGCGAAGCCAAATAGCAACTTGAGCATCGGGCACGGGGAAGGCATCCTGGCCATGGAGAAATTTGACGATGGTGTGCGTCTTTTCGTTTTCGCCGGAAATGGAGGCGCCCAGAGCAGCACGGGCGAGGAAGGCGTGCACGATGGGCGATTCGTAGCGCTGCACTTGGTCGCGAAGTTTGTCGAGTTGTTCGCCGGCTTTGACAGCTGGGTCGTCAGCTTGGGCCTCGGCAGGGGCAGACTTGACGCCGCTGACGAGTGCCACGGCGGCAAGAACAAAGACGCTGAGGCTGGAGGTGATCTTCATCTTGAAAAGTGAGTACAGAACGAGAGGGGGATGCTGAAGTGAATGAGGGATGTGAGCGAGGAAGCTGTCGAGGCTCAAGTTGGAGCTGTATTTATAGTTTTGATCTTTAGTCAAGATTGGCCTTTGCTCTCTGCTGTGAACGTTGCACCTTCGAAGTCGATGATGGTGGAAGGTGGGGACGCTTCAAGTGCCTCAAGCACTGACACGACCAACTGCCTTCACTCAGTCTGGACTTGTTCGAGTGGGACCGTTACACAGCCTTTCAACATCGTGCCTGCCACCTCGCATTGATCCCACTTGAAAGTGTGTCAGTGGGTGATGTTCCCACTCGTGCCGCGACATGAAAAGCCTCAGCGGCGAATCGACAGCGTTGCGGATGCAGTCAACGGCGTGGGAATCTGACGCACGGATCGCGTCGTCCCACCTTTCAGCTCATCACAACAATGAAACCGCGGTGGGGACAACAGGAACGAGTTCGAAGCCCACGTCTGACAGCCCCACAAGCTTCGTATACCGACTTGTGATTGAGGCGATGGTGTGATGGAGGTTCATTTCGGACACGCTGGAGATGTGAGTTACAGCTCGATGGGCGGTGATGACTGAAAACTGTTTTGTCACATGTCATGATCCATGCTGCTTGTAACGTGCGTTGAGCAAGAGAGACAGGTCTGCTAGACACGCTCGTCGCTGTCTCTGACAGCTACCGAAGATACGCCGACGCCGACGCCGACGCCGACGGCGCCGACGGTTGTCGTTTGACAAAGTCAGTACGGCAGCGATTCGCTCTTCTCTGTGTGCGTTACGCTGGGTTCGCTGCTGCATGCAAGCCACTTTATTTGGTATGTATAACCGCCAAATTCACGCAGAAAGAGAGCCAAGAAGAACCGTTTGTCTCCGCTCTCGCTGTTGGCGTTGTTACGTACATGTGATCCAAAAGAGCTCGAGTTTCGACGTCTAGTCGCTAATCACTGCCGACGACGACCTTGCTGCTGCGATCTTGATCACCATCTTCCCTCTTCACCCACCGTCCCTTCGCATGTCATTGTTTCCAGGTCGACTCGACGTGGACGCTTTGACACACGTCATCCATCAAGAGCCGCCAAGATGCCCAAGAACGCCGTAGCTGAAAAGTAGGTTCGGTAATCATCGACATTCCATTGGGATGGACGAATCATGGATTCACAAGGTCTCTCTAACCTCTTCCTGTTCTGTTCTTGCAGCGTATTGGGTACCATCGGTACGGTACTATGGTCGTTCCAACTCATCCCGCAGATCATCAAATCGTATCGTGCCAAGGACACCGATGGCCTCTCAGCGTGGCTTCTACTCATCTGGGTGGCAGGCTCCATCCCACAAGGCACCTACCTGGTCGTACAAAACATCAACATCCTCCTCATCATTCAACCGCAACTTTTCTCCACATTCGCCATCATCGCCATGTCCCAATGCTGGCGCTACTCGCACGGCGTCTCGACACGCGAATGCATCGCTGGGGCTATCGCAACGGGGTTGGTAGCGGGAGGATGCGAAGTGGGGTTTTACTTTCTCTGCAAGCTCGGTGAGGATAGGGGAACGTCGGCGGGCACAAAAACGATGGGCATCGTGGGTGCAGTGCTGATCGTGGTCGGGCTGGTGCCGCAGTTTTACGAGATCTGGAGGTACAAGGAGGTGAAAGGAATCAGCTTGTTGTTTTTGGCTATCGACTGTTCCGGTGGTGTGTTTAGCTTGTTGAGCTTGGTTTTCAAGGAGAGCTTTGATGGGATTGCGGCTGCAAAGTGAGTAGCCATCCTTCCGCACGACTTGCTGCTCGAGTGTGCGTCACTGACAACTTGTCTATTTCAACAGCTACATCGGAATCGTGGTGCTCGAACTGGGCATCTTTGCGTGCTATCTCATTCTCAATCCGAAAGCTGCTCGTAGAAGATTGCACGAGCAACAGCAAGATGCGACAGAGAGCGAGTCAGATGCGCCAATACCAAGTACAGCGACAACGACGGCAGCGGCACAGGGGGAGCACGACATCGAACAGGCAAACTCCGCGACAAACGAGACCACACCAGAATGGTCAAGACACACGTTTGATGAAAAGTCACCGCCTCTGCCAGGTCACTCGACAAGCCCGATCAATACCAGCAACACGAGGCTCGACAAGTCAGCATAGACAACACATCCACACACGCACACTGTATTTGTACCACGCACGCAAACCTTGATTGCACAAGAAAAATCGCAAACAATCAACCTTCATACCGTTCCTTGATAAGCCAACATTCGATATCCTTTATAATCTTGTCATTGTTTGCACCTTTCGCATCCATCACGGTGACTTTACCCTGGTGAGCAGTCGTGTTGGCCCCACCATTGGCCACAATCAAGGTGTTGAGCTTGGGATGTTTACCAAACAGCGTCAAGGCGGAAGCGTCGTCGAGATCCGAAATGACCACCAAGCCGGAAATGGCGGGTCGAGAGCCAAACATGCCTCCGCCGCCAAAGATTTTACTCAAGAATCCGCCTCCTCCACTGCTTCCGCCTTTGCCGGGCTCGATGTACGAGCTGACCATTTGGGCTGTAGAAATGGGGGAAGAGTCGGCTGCGTGATGCACAAACAGCACCGGTTGACGTTGAAGGTTGCTGAGTCTGATTTGCGAGTGAAGTTCATCCGCTAGACGAGCGGTGGTCTTGTCCACACCTTCGCGTGAAGTTGTATCAGCACCTGCACCATTGTCGTTATTGGGCAAAGCGAGGTTCATCTGCAAACAGTCGTGGCCGGCTTCTTGAAAGTAGCCGATCCAAGGGAACCATTTTTCGCGCTCGCCCGACCCTCCGCCCAGGTTGGAGACGAGACTCTTGACCAGTCCTTGACCGGTGGATTGCGAGGTGAGAAAGACAAGAGTGACGGTCTGTCGTCGAGGAGCAGCAGGCGAAGCGGGTCGCAACAGCGTAGATGATCCGTTGACCTGTTTAGCCTCGCCGCTTTCGGACTCGAGAGGAGAGTAGACGGAAAAGCTCTGCTTCTGGTAGACGTCATTGTTGCCGAGATAACACCAGCCTCCACCGGCAGCCATAAGACCACCACCTAGCGTCTTGAGTGGCCATCGTTTGGAGGCAAGAGCAGGCGAAGTGGGAGGTGAGCGGTTCGACTGGGCGTGGAAGCTGCGTGTGATGATTGAAGCTGAGGTCGAGGGATTGATGCGGCCGATGCTAGGATGGGCTAGTCGCAAAGTGGATGCTGCTTGACCGCACAGCACTCGCTGCCTTGCGATGAATGGTGCTGACATGATTCCAAGGATGAAGTGTCAGAAGGGATGGTGGTAGACAGGATGAGTAACAAGGCTCTTGCATCCATGACGCTGCATAGGTATGTGGAGGCATTGAACTGCAGAAAGGTGGTCCTTGCACTGCCTCTCTTGTGAGCTAATATTAATGGTATATATATACTTTCAGTGGACTGCTTGGCAGTTGCTTCTTTAGCTCAGTTGGTACGAGCGTCCGACTGAAGTATTCAGTTGCCACTGTTCCGGTGGATAGATCACGCTGCTTAGTCAGCGGTTCGAGATCGGGAGGTCACCTGTTCGACCCAGGTAAGGAGCATTTCCTTTTTCTTTGGAGGGCTCGATGTGCTCTTGTGAAAGGCCAATCACGGTGACGTTGTGGGGTGCAGCAGCTTTTAATGCGCAAATTGACTCCAAAACGCGTCACTTTTTGCCAAAAAAAAAAAAAGATCAACACAATTATCTGTGTCACCATCCTCATCAACACGATCAACATCATCATCAGCCTCATCAGTCGCAGGCGCACGATTCATCATAGACGAGATGGTCTTTATCGTCAAGATACCCAATCGCTCGCGTGCAAATATCCCGGAAGCGTCCAACACACCTTCTACCGAACATCCACCCACGCAACCAGCCTCTACCACGGACGCACAAACACCATTGCCTTCGAATACAAGCACAAACACAAGCATGCGCGATTCTACTACAGCAGCAGAGCTCGATGTGCTGTTGGCACCGTCCGTGCTCAATCATCGATACGTGCGCGGCGTAGATAAGAGTCTCATCGTCGAACGACCAGAACGCATCCGAGCTGTTCTCCTCGGTATCGCCACGGCTATTGGCAAGTCGACCTCGGATCAGCCTCAGCATCCGCCGTTGCCCACTTCCGTATCCAATCACGCATTTCAGCCATCTCCGCCTTCCGTGTCCGAGGCGATATTCCCCAACCAAACCGTCTCTGGCACTGCGGCATCATCATCTTCTTTGACAATGTCACACGACGCCCGACCGTGGATGCCACACCGACATCAGCGCTGCAGGCGGCGCCAACACAGAAGAATGACGACGACGATGATGATCTAGTGGCACGACTCAATTCCCTCTCCGTGCAGTCCGACACTGCTCCACAAGCCACAGCACAGACGCGCCAAAAGTTCCGCGTCCTCCATTCCACCAGATCCTTGCCGCTCGATCCACCCCATCCTGCTGTAGCTTTCACTCATGCACATGCAGACGAGAAAGTCACGATGCTTGAAAGTGCATATGAACAAGCAAAAAAGAAGCGACGCGGTGCGCGGCCAATTTCCTCGCCGCAACAGACGTCAGCATCGACAAATGCACCAAATGCGGATGCTCTGGAGGCAGAACGCGAAGCCACGCCTACGCCTGCTTCTTCCATGACCGAGTCTTTGCAGCCGCAACAAACACAACAGCAACAGGAAGAACCATCCACCTCGACAACCTCCACCTCTCACGCCGCCTACCTCGAATACCTCTGCAACCGAGCGCCGAACCATCCACCTTTCTCTCATAACAAACAACACCAATCATCTCCATCCAAAGCACTGCCGGAAGACAGCGAGGCTTACACTTCGAGCGACGGTGAAGGCGACGACGCCATGCATCTCTCCGAGGTTCCTGAGCACTTGCCTCAAGGCGATTTGTATCTGGCAGGCCCATCCGACTCAGCAAACTTGGACGGTGGATCCGCAGAGGCCATCCGTCACGCCATGGGTGCTTGCTGCGAAGCTGTCGACCGTGTTACACTCGCAGCATCAGCCTCTCCAAGCTCAGCCTCGATAACAACATTGCCATTGCGAGAGATCAAGTACGACACCTCCACTCACCCTGCCGCAGCCACCCAAGACAAAGCATCTCCCGCTAAGCGTGCCTTTGTGCTCAGTCGACCGCCGGGCCACCACTGCTCTGGCTCGACTCCCCAAGGCTTCTGCTGGGTCAACAACGCCATTGTCGCCGCCGCCCACGGCTACCTCCAGCACGGTATTGACCGTGTCGTTATCTTCGACATTGACCTCCACCACGGCAACGGCACTCAGAACTTGGCTTGGCGCATCAACGCCGATGCCAACAAGCACGACGACCAGCGCTCCGAATGCATCGCCAGCCTGCGTGCTGCTGCGCTTGAGAGGGCGCGCCAAGCACTTGGAAGTGGCCACGGTCGAGCGCACGCCAACAGGATCGCCAAGCTCGCCTTGACCGAGCAGGACGAAGCTGAGGTCAAGCGACAAGCGGGCCCACGCGCGCTGCGACTGTTTTACAGCTCTTTGCACGATATCGAGTCGTTTCCTTGCGAGGATGGCGATCCGAATATGATCAAGGATGCAAGTACATGTGTCGAGGGTGCACACGGTCAATGGATTTGGAACAGTGAGTATCAAAGCTTGACGTTGATCTATCGGGACGCCGACGATTAGAAGAAAAAAAAAAACAAATGGTAAAAGGTCCGAAGAAGGCCAGCCCTCTTGTGGCTGGCGAGTCTTGTGACGCAGATATCGTTGATACGTCGCTGGTCATCCTGTTGGTGCGATGCAACCGCTGATCATCGACAGGCCAAGCGATATGAGGCATCCCATTCCGTAAAAGCCAACTTGAAGCCTGATCTCTCGACTTGAACCGTATCTGACCTCTTCCATCATCTTGCTCGCTTCTTTGGCTGCAGTTCACTTGGGCCACTATCGATCCGAATCCGACTTCAAACGGCTCTACGACGAAAAGTACAAAATCCTCTTCACCAAAGCTGCACGCTTTCTCAATGCTACCTCTGCCACGCCACAGAACACACTCGTGCTCATCTCGGCAGGCTTCGACGCGTGTGCCTACGAGTATCCGGGCATGCAGCGTCACGGCAAACACGTTCCTCCGTCGTTTTACCACACGTTCGCCCGCGATGCAGTCCAGTTTGCAGAGTCACACGCGCAAGGCAAGCTGGTCTCGGTGTTGGAAGGCGGCTACAGCGATCGTGCGTTGTGTTCGGCCGCGTTGGCGCATGTGACCGGTCTGGCTTCTTTAGGAGAAGCAGAGGCAGAAGCAGAGTATTGGAAGTTGGAGAATCTCATCGCTGTGGAAAAGGTGGCCAAGAAGATGGCTGCGCATGCAGCAGCTGCCACTCTCGCCGAGTCAAGTGCAGGCGGGTCGAACATCACGCCCAAACGGCGACAGGCAGAACTGGCACCTTGGCTGTTGCTCACCTCGAAAGCGTTTGCGGCGTTCGAACAGGCGTGTGGCAAGCAGCATGTGGTGGCGCTCGGTGCGAATGCTACACCTCTGCGCGGTGCAGCTTCAGCCGTGGCGAGATCGAGCGCAACGGCGACGAGCGCCATGTCCAGCCCGGCTACAGCTGCGGGCGGGAGAGTGCTTCGCGATCGAGGTGCTTTGAAACCCAGACCGGGAGCGTTTGACAGTGCCACGTCGACACCGCAGGCACGACGCGCGGCGAGCCCGACCAAAGCTACACCGACCAGAGCGACCGTTGGGGCAGGGGTGAAGAAGGAAAGTCCGAGCAAGAAGGTGTTTCCTTCGAAAGCGAGCGGCAGCGGTGGACCTTTTGCTGCTACGTCGACGACAGCGATGCCAGCGACGCCAGCGACGCCGGTGAAGGTCGAGGGGCAGGAGAGGGGAGAGGACGACGCAATGGCGATGGATACGGATACGCCGACGAGAGGTGTTGCCATGGGTGGTGGGGTAGGGGTGATGGCAATTTCTTCAATCGTGAATGCTGCCGAGGCGATGGATGGTGTTGATGGTCCGAAGGGAGATGTCAAGCCTGATCTGCAGCAACAGCCGCAGCCTCAGGTGGAAAGCACACCTCAAGCTAGCCAGCAACATACCGGTGAATCGACCCAAGACGGCTCTGCGGTGCCGCCATCGACCGACACCAAGACGTCAACCAACCCACCCGTTCCAACCTTGCCAACCTTCCCACCAGCAAATTCACCCATCCTCTCTACAACCCACACGAACATGCCCAGCAGCACCCTGCACATGCTCGGCACCTCCTCCACCCCGGACTCGCCAACGTTCACCTCTCAACCGGTAACACTAGTCGACGCCATGTCTCCGCCCTCTGAACGCATAGTCGATGCCAACGTGTGCGATATCCTTCGCGGTGGAGGGCACGATCCGCTGGGCTTGGACTTCTTGCGTGGTCAGGGACATTTCTCTTTTGCCAATGGGAACGCTGCAGGCGAGGATGAGGATGCGCCCGGGTCGCCTGATCCGATGCTTAGGCAGGAATATTTTCCGCAAGTGCAGAAGGTTGAGAAGGTGGAGGAGAGGGAGATGCCGGGGGCTTGGGTGCGGCATTGGCCGGGTTGAGTTTGGAACATGCGACGTTGGCGAGAGGGGGCAGTGGGGGGTTGTTTGGCGGTCGGGAGCAGGTCAGGCGGGAGGAGCAGGGTGCGGAGAGTGCGGAGAGAATGTCGTCGATTTACCCGCATCTGCCGTCGAGTTTCGGCTCGCAAGGTCATGGTCAGCAGCAATCTCAGCAGTAGACAGTCATCACTAACAGAAGCCGCGGCCGTAGAACTGCACACGCTCACACTTGCTCAATATGAATGCCCAGCGGTATCGCCCTTTTCACAAGCCTTGAGTTTGTGTGTGCTCGTCTCGCCGTTTGTTTGACTGTTGAGTCTCGCCAGCCTTCCTCGCCACATCCCTTTTCGGTCGCTCATACGGTTGCTCACCCATCGCCTGCCCACGCCAGACACTTTTCATGCAATCACACTTTTGTGCATGCATCACACGTTGCTTTGCGAGGCGATCAACAGAATGAAAAGAAAAACAGATAAACTTCCTACAACCCGAGTTCATATGGAGAGAGTGTGCGTTGGTCTACTTGTGATTCTTCTTCATCCGCCTCTTTTTCTCTGCCTTGGGCATTTTAGTCTTCCGCTTTTCACGATTGGCCTGCTTGATCTCCTTCTTGGCTTGCTTCTTCAACGCTTTGGCTTCCTCTTTGGTTAGCTTGGCGTCTTTTGGGTGCGGTGCCGTCTCTCCTTCGTCGTCGTCGTCGTCGTCGTCGTCGGAGTGGTCGGAGGATGCATCGGAATCGGAGGCGGTGTCCGAGTGTGACTCGTCCTCGTCATTGATGTTGGATTTTTCCTGTAAAGTGGATCGCTGCTGTTGCTTCTTTTGAAGCTCAATCTCGCGTTCTGGATCTTCCATCTCGTGCAGCGAAAAGGGTATGTAGGTCGCTTTGAATACTTCATCGTCGTTGTCGGCGTTACCGTTGAAGGTATTGACATTCTTGTCGACGCCTCCCGCAGCATCATGAGCAGCGGCGGCGGCGGAACTGGCGGCGGTTATGTCGGCTTCAACAGACAGCTGATGCATCAACTGCTCGAGCGTTTCCATGAGCGATGCTTCGCTTTCGCCTGTGGTAAGGGATGCCGGTGCACCGGCTGAAGAAGTAGCGGTGTTGGACGCGTTGAGACCAGTATACCACGCGCCTCCTCCGATAACTTTGCTCTGCGGTGTCACAGCTGCCACCTCCGCCTTCTCCTCTCCAGAATGATCGTTCTTCCCCATCAACGTCGTTGTAGCACCGCCGACCCGCAATTTGAGTTCAGCATCATGCTGCGCATTCGGATTCGGCGCATCATCCTCATGAAAGTCGGCATCCTGCTTCTCCAACCCGGCCCTACCTCCCTTCCTCGCAGCCTCACCCTTCGGTTCGCTAACGACAAAGTCAAAACTCTTCCTCAACCCCAACGTATGCACCCCCCTCTTTGCAAAATACTCGTCAACGTGTCCCAAATCTGCCCGCAAAAAGTCGTACGCTCTGGGGTGATCGTGCTCGACCGACTGCGAAACGTCAATGATCCACAGATGCCCTTCGTGATACAAGATGTTGTACTCGGACAGATCGGCGTGCACCAGCCTGCATTCGTGGTACATGATCCTTACACTTGCTAGGAGTTCGCGATACAGTCCCGCCCACACCTCGGGTTCGGAGCCAATCATCTCATCAGCGTCCTTGAGTCGAGGACTGGCCCAGCCTTCGGAATCGCCGAGGAACTGCATCACCAACACGTGGTCTCGCAGCTCGACGGGGACGGGTGCACGCAGTCCCGCAGAGACCATGCGCTTGAGATTACGTGCTTCCTTCTCTGCCCATAGACGCACCATTTTGCGAGGGTTGTGCTTAGCATAGCCATGTCGGAATCGGAACTCTCCGCTGACGTAACGATCGCGGTCCTTGAATACGAGGATGGAGGTTTTGTAGATCTTGAGCGCCAAGCTGCCTTTCTCGGCGGTGTCGGAAGCGGCGGCGGTGGTGGCGTGGTAGACGTTGGCTTCTTTCCCTGTACTCACGCAGCCATTGACGTATTCGAGAAGACCGCGGTTGACCATTTTATAGAGGATGATCATGGTGCGTGGATCGAGCACGCCTTCGACGGTGGCGCGGTCGGCTTTGTCCTTGATGCGGACGGCGTCTCGTCCACCGAGGGCTTTACGTGGTACGGTAGAGTTAACCCCTCCACCGATGGCGGAGGAGGGGTCGTACATGCCATCTACGCGGACGCGGGAGGCAAATTTGGAGAGCGATTCCATTTGCGATGCGGTGCGTGTTTGGCCGGTGGATGGGCCTGCGGCTGCGGGTGTTGGAGTTTGCTTGGTGGAGGATGCTGCTGATGGTGCGGGTCGACGGCGGCGGTTCATGGCGGGGAGAGGGGTTGCGCTCGTTGCTACACCGGAAGATTTCGATGTAGAGGCTGAAGCTGTGGAGCTGGAAGCATTGATGGCATTCGCCAATTGACGAGAACGATTAAACTGCTTTGTAAAGTCGCCTCGTGCCAGCTCCCAGTCGGCATCTTCGACCGCACCGTATCCAGTGGCATCGTCTTCGTCATAGTCGTCGTCCTCTTCCATTATATCGTCGACATCGTCTTCCTCGGAATCTTCGGCGTCCGAAGCTGGCCTTAGCAAGTCGGAGATCTCTTGACGACGTTGCTGTTGTGACTGTGTTGTGTCTTCGTCCTGCGCAGCTTGAAGGGGGTGCTGCTGCTGCTGCTCGGCGGATCCCTGGTCCGGGGCATCGTCAAATTGTCCCGCCTCCATGGTAGCGATGTATACATGAATCGAAAGGAATGCCGTCACGATTGATGGTGATGGTGGGGTCGCACCAAGAGCTTCCCAGACTTGCAAATTCGTTCCTCTCAAGAAGTTTTGGCTGCAGAAAAAAAATGGACTCTTTCGGTTGTCGCCGAGTTCCGCGCTACGAAAATTTTATGTATACAGATGTCGCGGCGTAACAAATTTGTGATTTTCCAGCTCACAGCTCCACCTCTCGCACGGGTAACGGGAAAAGTGGGCGCAGATGCTGTGCTGTCGCTGTGCTGTGCTGCAGCCTCTGAATCCCGCCGCCCACACAAGAGACCAACACCCGCAGCAAGAGCGTGTGAGTGAAACAAAGGCCTGCGTGTGCGTTGGTCTTGGCTGCATACAAAGCTCAACTCGAACCGTAGGCTGTGCGGAACAAGACTTTCTCTTCCCACCGACACAAATGCTGCTTCCATCGGATCCATATCCTACCACCATCACACGTTCACACGCTTACGCCGCCACACGCGCCCATCGTCGGCTTCTCCTTTACAACTAAAGCTCAACAAGCTTGATAGACACATTCGGTTTCTAAATACTATCGGACCCTCCGACTAGACTATCGGCAACCTCCCGAGCCGGAGCTTCGCTGGCACATACTCAGGATGAGCTTGCCATCAGCTCTGACGGTGGTGTATCCGCCCTCATTCCAAAACTCGTTCTGGTCGTATCCTTCTTATCGTCCAGGCGCACAATCACTCTACTCGAAGCTACAAGCGGGTCTCGACGAGAATGAGTCGATCCTCGCCTTTGTAGCGCACCGTGCTGAGCTCGAATACAATCACGCAGAAGCACTTGCAACTCCTCCTCCTGCGCCATCGCTCGGCGCTCCCCTCTTCAAGCAAGTAGCAGGCATCCTCCATGAAGTCCTCCCCATCGATCCTGCCAATCTCGGTGGTCCATCCTCGGCTGCCACACGCGGCTTCACTGCCAACACCTCAGCCACCTCGCGCGCATTTCGTATGATTCAGGCAGAGACCAACACCACACACGCCAACGCTCACGGCAAAGTTGCACGTCACCTCGAAAAGTCTATTCTCGAACCCTTCGGCAAGTGGGCAGACGATCACAGGCAACGCATCACCAGCAGCTGGGAGCACGTCGATGCCACCCTCACCCGCTTCGAACGTCAAAAGGCTGAAGTCGACAAGCTCAAATACAGCTACGAGACCAAGTGTCGCAATGCCGACGAAGCCGAAGACGATGCGCGCTTTGCCCCCATTGAAGAGTCCGATGTTGCTTCTCCACCTCCATCGCGAGCTTCCGACGCTACCCTTCGTGCATCTGGAGCGACAGCCTCTGTCATGCAGCGCAGGAGCGTCTCGGCAGACAGCACCAAGTCAATTGGCGCCCACGAGGACGAGACCGACCCGGAAAAGCTCAAGCGCAGAGAGACGGTGCGGAAGCAGTTTGGCTTCACTCAGCGCTCCACCTCGGCTACCATCTCCCCTCCAACCAAGCCCGACGAATTTGACGGTGTCAAGCTGCCGCCACTTCCCACCGAGACTGAAGGTCAAGCTCTGGAAACGGGCGCAGAGACGGGCGTGCCTGCTACAAGCCTCAAGCGTTCCGGCACCATCTCGGCTTTCGTCAGCTCTGCGGTCGAAAAGATGCCAGCTCCCATCAAGGCAGCTGTCGGCAGTGTTGTCTCAGCTGAATCGCGCCATATCCGACTCCGACGCGACGCCGACAATGCTGAAAAGGTGTACGAGGAAGCGGTGCGCAACCTCGATCGAACCCGCTGCCAAGTCGAAGAGGTCCTCTTTGAGCACTATGCACTCACGCAGCGCTGGGAGGCTGACCGCATTCGAGCCGTCCATTCGGTGCTTGCGTCTTACAACCAGGCTGTATCGGCGCAGCTCCCTATTCTCCAACAGTCGTCGACTCGCTCGTTCAAGATCCACCAAGGTCTCGACCCTTCGCTCGAGCTGCGCGCCTTGATTCGCCAAGCGAGGACAGGCCCCTTCCATCCCGCCATCGAACGCTTCCAACCCTACTATCACGACGAAATTTCGCTCGGCCGCAAAGCCGGTCCACTTGGTGTCGCCCACGGATGGCTTATCAAGAATGGCGGCTTTGGCTTGAACCTGTCCCTCGTAGAGCGTCTGGAATACCTCGAGCGGCTCGAACGCCAGCAGTCGGGCGCGGCGGAGGCTGCTTCCAGCGGCCCGCAGCAGCTTGCTACGTTGCCACCCGTGTTGACGGCGCTTCTGTCGGCCTTGAACCGTGCTTATGCCGATATCGATCGCTGGTCTGTGCTGGTCAAAGCCCTTTCTGCGCCTGTCAATGCTGACGACGACGACGATGCTGCTGCTGCTGCTGAAGAGCAAGCTGCAGAGCCGGATGCGAAGCAGATTGGGCAGGAAAAGCGCAAAATTTGGATTCTTGAGGTTCCCTTGCCCATCACACACCGTCTGCGAGATGCGCTCATTGCACACCTTAACCCGTCTTTGGCCGATCTCATCTATGGCAACGGAAAAGGTGGCGATGCTGCTGCTGGTGCAGCAGATGGCACTGCCAACCCTATTCCGGACAAGCTGCTCGATTCGTACGATGCACCTGTTCTTGCCGCTTGCGTCAAGCTGTGGTTGCTCGAGCTCGAACACAGTCTCATCACTGAGGATCTTTGGGATCAGATCGACTCGGTGTATCGTGCTGCAGCAGCACAGGAGCACGATGCTCTTGCTGCTGCCACGCCCACTGTCGCTAGCACCGAGGTGGAGAAGGAGGATGGCGCCAAAGCTAAACAGCCGGCAAAACGACCCGAGATTGACGATGTGACCAAGCAGAAAATCCAGTCTGGCATACTCGAAGATCTGCGCGTGGTGCTCAATAAGCTACCCAAGATCCACCTCGCCTGTCTCGACGCGCTCTTTTCGCACCTTCGCCAACTCGTCACCTCGACAAAAGCGATCGAGCTGGATGCGATCTACACGAACAAGCTCGGCCTGGCGCTGGGGCGTGCACTGCTGCGGCCCAAGCGCGAATCTGCGTACACGGTGACATCGCAGATCGGCACTTTGGTGGTGGTCGATTTGATCCAGCACTACGATCAGATCTTCCCAGAGTTGGTGGAAAAGAAATTTAAAGAAGCAGCTGCTCAGGTTTCGGCGAGTCCTAGTGGCAAGAGTGGATTTACGAATGGACAGCGTCCCACGCCGATCCGTAAGCGGACGAAGCCGGTCGATCAGAGGATCTCGCGTTCGTCGATTGGAAGCGATCTGCAACAAGGAGCAAAAAAGTTGATTGAGCAGATGGATGAACGGGAGAAGGGAGCGCGGGTGGAGCAGCCTCCGCCTGTTCCTAAGCTGCCCGATGAGGAAGTCAGCGAGAAAGTGCAGCCCGAGCCGTCGATGCCGCCCGCTATCGTCACTGCGACTGACACAACGACACTAGCTGTTAAGCAGTCTGACGACCTCTCGGCACCCACCCCGCTAACCGAACGCGTACTGACGTCTAGCGGCGCACCGCAGCGGGAAGCAGAAACCGTCTCCGTCGCCGCTGAAGAGAAAGAAGCGGACGACACGAAACCGCTGTCCAACGTCGCCCGCTTGTCCAGGCAGTTCAATTCCGGTCTCGGGTCGAATAGTGGGGCTAGTGTTGCGGGTGGCAAGCGGACGAGTATGGGCGGTGTGAGAGGACCAAGACCTGCGGGTGCCAGGGCTGCTAGGTTGTCTGGTCAGTACAGCTCTGCCTCCGAGTCGAACGCAAGGAGTGGAGAAGGGGAAGCGGCTGGATTGGCGAGTACGAGTGAGGAACAGGCTTAAAACAGTGCTGTCACGGATAGACAGCGATTCGATGACCCCCTTCTTGTCATGTGCTGAATACGAAACGATATCCTTTTAACGTCCGTCTTTGCTGTGTCGCACAACCTGGACTGATGCTCTGTGCACAGAACGTTTGCAGTCCTCCAGGCGACCACGCATGCTGGCGATCTCGATCGAGCAGCTACAGTAGAAAACGCTCTCTCGTTGATTCGCATCTTCAACCCAAACAACGACAATTCTCACCAACAAAGCTCACACACCGCACAAAGTCAACTTCCTCACCTTCTCACCCCACCCCACACCCCCTCAATCGAAACAAAACATGTAAATTGCAATGTCATCACCCAAATCATCTCGCTCCTCCTTCACCTACACAACATGAGGAGCCGTCCAACTAAAGCTCTGGAACTCAGCCTGGTCCTGAGCGCTCAACACTGAATGTACTGGCGTCAAGGTTGGCTTCTCGCTCGTAAACTCTGCATCGAACCAACTAGTATCACTAGGGTTCTTTAGCGTGGGGCAGAACGGTGGGGGGACGCGTTTGTTAAATATGTCGTCCCAGTTGATGTCGCGGAAGAAGGGGTGGGCTTTGATCTCTTCCGCGTCCGTTGGGCCTGAACCCAGTCGTCGAGCTGGATCCCTCGTGAGGAGTTTTTCGAGGATCGACACCGAGTCAGCAGGCATGTGCAAGGGGTACAGCGGTTCATCTTCCAGAATCGCATCGAAAATCTCGTCCTCGTCGTCGCCGCGGAATGGTGCCTGTCCCAACAGCATCTCGTAGATCAAGATACCGAAAGCCCACCAATCCACTGCTCGACCATACCGCTGCTCCAACAAAATCTCCGGTGCCATAAACTCCGGCGTACCACAAAAAGTGCTCGTCGTCTTACCATACCACATCTCCTCCTTACACAACCCATAATCAGCCACCTTGATATGCCCATCCAGCGTCAGCATGATGTTGTCCAGCTTCAAATCGCGATAGATGATGCCCTGCTTGTGGAAATACTCGAGCGCCAACAGTACTTCGGCAGCGTAAAACTTGGCTCGACGCGGCGTGAAAGGCTCGCGTTGGATGTGCAGCATCAAATCTCCGCCCGAAATGTACTCCATGACAAAGTAGACACGTGTCGTCGTTTGGAAGCATGAGTGCAGCCCAAGCAAGAAGGGATGCCTCTCGCGCGCAGCCGCCAAAAACACGCGCTTTTCGGACTTGGTCGACTCGACTTCGTCGTTCTCGATGATAAACTCCTTCTTGAGCACCTTGATGGCGTAGAGGTTGCCCGAACGCTTCTCTTCGGCAAGCATGACTTTACCAAAGTTACCCTTACCCAGCACCGCAAGGAAGTTGAAATCGTCCAGGCCAATCTTGCGTCGCGAAGATGGCAGCATTCGCGGAGGTTGCGAAGAAGCGCCAGAGGGGACCATAGCGCCAGCGCCACTGCCGCCGCCCGCCTGTTGACCAAAGTGCGAGGGAGGCGGTGCTTGCGAAGCTGGCATTTGTTGCTGTTGCTGCTGTGGTGGCAGTTGCTGCTGCGATGGATGCACTGGTGGCTGCTGCTGCTGCTGCGGCCTGGGAACGACGTTCAAGGCAGAATGCGACTGTTGCATGTGAGGCAGCTGCGGTGGCGCCTGCTGAGACGAAGGAGGCTGCTGCTGCTGCTGAGAGTAGTCAGTCGGCGGCTGAGGGCGCGCGCCATACATGCCACCTTGCGATTGCGGTGGCTGCTGCTGCTGCTGCTGCTGCTGCATGGGCGAGCCGGCATTCGCTGGCTGGGGCAAAGGTCGAGGAGGGCGTGACATGTCTCCCAAGCGTCCGTCGGTAGAGGAGGGCGACATGCCATCGCCAATCCTCGCAGGCTGTGGGCGACCACCAAACTGGGGTCCTGCTCCAGGCCTTTGCTGCGGCTGTTCCACAGACTGCATCCTTTGCGACGAGCCCGGACCATAGCCCGCTTCGCCTGCACTGGGCTTGAGCGACATTTGCTGCGTCTGCTTCTCGAGGCTCGAGTAGCGTCCATCGGAACTCGTGCCCGAGATCGGAGGCAATTGAGGAGGGGGGATACGTCCCGGTGGAGCACCGGGCATACCATTACCGCCGTTCGAGTTGAAGGCACCTTGCGACACTGGTGGCGGCGGCAGCTGCTGCTGTTGCTGCTGCTGTTGCGTCTTGGCGGACGACTTGACGCGGTTGATGGTCTCAATGTCGCTGAGAAGCTGATTGGCCATCTCCATCGACATGCCGCAAAAGTCGGGCACCAAGTGGGCGCAATCCGTGTGGCAGGTGATGTCGCACTCGGAACATTTGCGCGCATTCTTGCGTCCAAGCGGCAAGATGTAGCCACAGTGGCAGCACCAGTTGGCGCTGAGATTGGTGATGGGCTCGAAGCGATGCGGGATGCGGTGGTTGATCTTGACCTCGTCTCGGTCCGCTTCGGCGTTGCTTTTCGAGATACACTTGGTCACGACCTTTTGCGCACACTTTTTGTGGCAAGCGTAGCGACAGTCCTCGCACTGACTGCCTGCAGCGTTGAGCAAGAATTCGCCGCACAAGGCGCAACGAAGCACCTGGTAGAACTGGCGCGACACGAACTTGTGGCCATTGATCTCGGCGACGTCCTCCTTACGCTTACGGAAGGCGCCCTGTCGACCGAGTCGAGCGTCGTAGGGGCGTTTGCGCACGTTTTGCTTGATAAAATTGAGGCGCAGGTAGATGGCACCAGCAGGTTCGACGGCGAACCAGGCTTCGACGCCGTCACTTGGGCCGTTAGGTACTGGCACACCTGCCGGCGTGTTGTAAGCACCGTCAAAGCCGGGACTGGAGCCTGCAGCATATGGACCGCCGCTGCCTCGTGGCTGAACGCTGTCAGCAGTGACCCAGCCGTCACTAGGGCCGTGGCCGTGCGACGAGGCATCGGGCACCTGACCAAACTTTTTCTTACGCTGCTCCTCGACAATGTCGCTAATGCGGATCCAAAGCATGCCGACGGGAACGGGATGCGCGTTGCCGACCTTGTCATAGATGGTCACCTCGAGCTCGTTGGCATTGTCGACGGGAATCTCAAAGTCTTCCTGCCAACGTTCGTTGCGGCTCGATTGGGTGCGGGCGCGCGGCGTGTCTTCGACTTTGATGACCACGGTGGATTCGCGCACAGATCGAGTACCGCGTGGGATGGGCGCATGGTCGATGTCGCGAGCACTGCGGATCGAGATCTGGAGCGTACCAGATAGCGGCTTGCGGAGGTTCTGTTTGCGGTTCTCGACGGATTCGGGGCTGGCGTTGTCTTCCTCCTCTTCCATGACGTGAAGCTGCTTGTATCGCTTGAGCGCCTGTTGGAGCAAAACGATCTTGCTCTGAGACTCGATGCGCTTGCTCTCTGCATCGTTGCGGCTCTTGCGGTCACCTTCTGCCTGGTAGAGCTTGGCCATCTTGTCGATACCTTGCTTGTACTGTTTCTCAATCTGCAGCTTGAACTCGAGCTGGTGTAGCATGCGCGAGATCTTGGCGGTGGTGTGGGGAGTGTCGTCCTTGATCAAGTCAAGGTTGGTGTAGTTGCGCCTTGCGCTGGTGCCCATGCGGTGCATGGCAGGTTGCCATGTCTCGGGGCCTCCGGGCCCGTAACCGGCGCCATAAGGGCCCTGGTTGGCGTACCGGGCATACGGACCGTCGGGACCGCCAGGTGCACCATTCTCTGGTGCCGAGGGGAGCGGGCGTCCGTCGTAGCGACGAGGATTGACGGCAGGTGAAGGCGGGTTGGAGCCAAGGTAGGAGGAGCTGCTGTCACCTGGGTAGGGGCGACCACCTCCGATGCCCATGGTGCTGGCGGTGCTGGTTTTGGAGGAGAAACTCTGTCTTGGGTCGCTGCCGACGGGACTGTCGGTGCGGAAGCCGGGCCCACCACTTGCGCGACGCGATTTGAGGCTGTTGAGGGATTCTTGGAGGTAGGAGATGTTTCGCTGCGCCTCTCGAATCTGGGATTCTGCCTGGCGGATGACGTCTGGATTGCTTGTGGCTGCTCGAAGGGCTTGATTGCCCTCCATGATGCGACGCTGGGTCTGGATGCGGGCATAGACCTCGGCCACCTTGGAGTCGCTTGGATCCTGTATGAAAGAAAGGCAATGGTTAGTGACAAGGCTCTTGCGGTTGCATGTTCTGAGCGACAATGTCGAGGTGAAACTTACTGCCATGATGTTATATTGGACTGCGCTGATGGGCGCAGAGATGTGAGGATGAGAAAGAGGGGTGTCGTCTAATTCGAGGTGTCTAGAGGGCCGTCAATGAGATTTTCGGCAAGCCTCCGACTGTGCGTTGCGCTGCTAGAGGCGTCTAAGCGAGTCAAGTGGGCGACGAGACGAGGTCGACGCTGTGTGCCGATCGGAACGATGTGTCGGCTCTGATCACAAGGTAAACACGAGCTCTGATGTACGATGAGCAGCGAGTTCACAGGACAATGCCAGGCTTCGAATCGAACAGAACGCAGAGCCTGACCTGTGCTGGAACCAGCTGGGCGGCTGAGAAGGGAAACCGGTCGTTCGTAAAGTCGTGAGAGGATAAAAGCGTGAGATGGCGGCAGAGCAGACGACGCGCGATCGAGACGTGTAACAAGAGTGGACACGGCGCAATGTGATTGGGCTTGTGGGAGATGGAGCGTGAAGGTTGATGGAAAGGTAACGACGACGACGACGACGACGACGACACCACTGAATTTAGAATCGAAATGCCAAACGCGCGATCAAGCCAAGCCGAAAAAGCAGACAAAGCAAAGCGCAACTCAGGGCGGGACAATGCGGACCTGTAAAAACCACAGCAGCCAGCCAGTCAATGCAGCCAATCGACTGATTTTGAGCCCCTTAGCCCTGACCAGCGCCTGAAACACTCACGACAACACGACACTCTCTCCTCTGCCTTTTCCCTCTGAAATCCAACCAAATTTCACTGTGCCAGATCCAAAGGCCATGACGCGCTTTGCAGCCAGAAGACAACAACACACACACTAATTCAAGAAAAAAAAGAAAAAAACTAAAAAAAAAAGAGAAAAAAAAGCTGTGCTGGTCCGGCGCCTTTGTCGCGAAAAGGAAACAGCACTTTTGCTTCTGTGGCAGGCAGCAGCGAGCCGTGTTTCTCCCCCCTTTTCTTTAGATTGTTAGGGGCTGTGTCGTGCGTCTCTGCGAGTTGGCAAGTTGGCACGTCCACATTGAACCAACTGCCGTTACTCGGCTTGGGAAGTTTCTTCTCGTTGTGGAAAGGTTGACGCTAAGTTAGCTGAAACTAGGTGTCCTTCGGTGTGGTCGTCCGCCTAGAGCAGCGACAGCCCGCGTCTTTTGTCAGCATCAGCTGAGCAAAGGCTCGCCTTCTCGGTTTGAAGCATGCTTCGATCACACATTGAGCCTATGTCAAGAGCCCAATCCTCGCCTCCGAAGGCAAGACTTGGGTCCACAAGAAAGTTGGGATCATGACGATAAACCAAAGAGGGTACAAGTACACGTTGAGTGCTACGGGCGTCCATCACTCGCTCGCCAACAGCAGGGCGCGCAGATGAGAACAGGTATCTTTTAGGGAGGGGAATGTGGGCATCGCCAAAGTTGAGCAGGTAAGACTCGACCATGGCGTCTAGAGGAGCAAGATGACTCTCGTATTGGTGCAAAGGCATGTGAACGACAAGTCGAGGTGCTGTTGAAGGTCTCGCTGTCGCTCGCAGCCTGATTTCGGTGAAGGATGGTGCGATCGGAAGATTCCGAAGGTTGTTCGTGATAGTTGAGGTTGACGGCGATGGGACGTCAAAGTGACAGTGCATCAGCCTTCGGCACAAGCTTAGGACCTGGGCTTGGACGGCGTCCTCCTGCTTCGGTTGCGTGTGCCAGAGGTAGGGCCATCGCTTTCGAGAAGCGCCTGCTTTTCGGCTTCGGCCTTCTTCTGCTTATCGGCCTGCTTGTAAATGTTGGCCGTGAACGGCTCCTCGAAGCGCAGCGCCAGCGCGTAGACGACCACCACCAGCACGCTCAGCAACAATCCAGCGGGCTTGCCGAACCACAGCGCCACAGCGACAAAGCTCATCGAGCTTCCCCAGTACATGGGGTTGGCCATCACATTGAAGGGAAAGCCCGTGACGATGCTATCCATCAGGATGCCAAAGTAGTCGCCCAAGTAAGTGCCCGTAACGCCCAATGCATACATGGATGTGAGCACAAATACGTTGCCCGATGCAAACAGCAGAGCAGCTGCAGGCTTGACCCACACCTGTTGCAGCAGCGGATGCGTAGGCTGATCCTTGAGTGCGAGGTTGTACAGGTGGTCGCGCAGGATGCCCAGCGAAAAGATCGACACGGCGAGCAGGTAGCATCCCAGGTAGCGTCGACCGCCCAGGATCTTGGTGATAGTCTTATTGTGGTACTCGTTCTGTGCCACAATGTTCCAGTAGAGTGGGTTGAAGCAGATGCTGCCGACAGCAATCCACAGCGAAGGTTGCGTCAGGTCAATGACGCCCGGCACCACATATGGGCTCGACGTCTGAAAGAGTGCGACCATTTTGAGACTTGTCCAGTAGGGTGCGGAAAGAACAGAAGTAGTCAAAGCGTCCCGAACAGATAGCAGGAAGAACCGATGGTGATCTTTCACAACGATGCAGACTCGAGAGAGACGGAAGAGCTGTTTCCGCGAAAACCGAAGGAAGCGGCCAACTTGTCATCACGCAGTTGTGAAGTGGGACCTTGCCTGAAATCACACGTGGATAAAGGACGCACAGACGCAGAGGCAGCCAGACAGGAAGACGGACTGACACACGCGTCGACGTGACTGTGTAGAGTGTGAGGTGGGAAAGGGTGTGTGGTTGTGTGGGGGTTTGCACCCTGTGAAATTCAAATCGAGAGCGACGAAAACCTGCGCAACTCGGCAGCATATCGGCTTCTTCCGACCTTGAACACACCATGCTGAATCAGATGTCTTAGCTTGTTCGGCACGCTCTCCGATGTCACCCTCAAGGCTGCAATGCGAAAGACGAGTGACATTGTGCTCATGATAGTTCAAAAAAAGGGCGCTTTGACGAGCCGGGAGGACGTGGCTAGCTCGACTGAGCTTTGGGACTGTGTAGACCCGTGGCGGACGTCTTCCTTACACTACATTCATCTACTGACTATGCCACCTCTACACGTCTCTGACAGAGGTAGGCATACATAGATAGCGCCTGATGAACCAACCAGAGGCGGTAGTGTCGAGCCAGGGGAGAAGGACCTTCTTCAAGGTGAGCAGCCACCTCGGAGGCGTCGAGTTGCATGTCTCGCTGGCCGACCTGCTGCTCGAAGAGAAAGTTCCTGAAGAAAGCAAAGCACCTGCTGCTGGTCTCCATACACCAGAGACATTTGGCCACCAGCTGATCATGTCCGCGACCATCGTTTCGTCAGACCGGCCCACTATTTGTTTGGACGACCGTTGCATGTGGGCCATCACCGTGCCCATGCTGGAGGACATCAACTCGGTGAGCCACCACATCCTCTTGGCTGGCGAGCAACTGACTCTGTTGCAGACACCATGCTGATCAGGAAGATAATCTTGTCAGCTGTGTCGCGGGTGGCTCAGTATATCCGAGCTTCATGCTTGGCCTTCTAAGGTGAACGAAAGGCAAACATACGTAAGCCGAGATGGAACGGTCCCTTCTACCATTCAACGTGGTCAACATGGTGAGCTCATCGTCTATGAGCTTGAGCGGGCCGGCTCCTCTTACTGACACCCTGATCTACGTAACATAGCTGTCACACTCACTCTGGTGCCTGTAAGAATCCCCCAAGATCTGACGGCCAACAGGCGATTCCGCGTTGACCTCGAGTGGATCGACTCGCGAAACGAGCGTGCGGTGCCTCTCGCAGATCTCTTTCAGCATGCCTCTTTGCCTTTGCACCTTCGAGATCTCGTTAGTCAGCTCGTATCGTGCCTCCTCATCGAGGTGTTGCTCCGAGACGCTACCACCGCCAAGCTCTACCATCGCTCGTGGCAAGACCGTCAAAAAGAGACCGTGCCTCTGATCAGTAGCATTGCCGCATCCATGCGTTCGCTGCTGTCACGCGCCTCTAATCCCTCCAATCTCGATCCGCTCCTCCAACGATTGCAGCTCTCACGCTCCTTGCCGAGCGTCATCACCATCGCAAATCTTCTCACGGAGCTCGATCTTGCTCGTCATTCTCCATCAGTGCCGCACTTTAACGCTTCCATCCGAAGCAGATCCCAACTGCATCAAAGCCGCCGCACAATCGTTCTGCCTGCCGAATTTGCGCCAGACGGTGCAGATTCCGATTTCGACTGGATCGACGCCGACTCAGTCCAGCCAAGACTCGAGGCTCACTCAGAAGACGAGCAGGATAATGTTGAAAGCATCATCTCTTTTGCGCCAGACCTGGATCAAGACGGGAACGAGACGGGCACAGACGCAGCATGGGCAGAGATACTGCGATTCTCTCAGGGGGATCAACCACAAAGCGGCCCAACTAGCAACTAGCAAGTCGGGAGGATTGGTCATGGATACATGCAATGAGTGATTTACTAGTTCCACAGGCTGTCCAACGCGCCGTCATCGCCGGCTACAGAACCACCTTTTAGGTAAGCGGAACAAAGCAACACACCAGCAGCGACGGCAGTCCGCAAGGTGCGATCTTCATCTCGAAGATACCGCGCGTCGGAATCACTGTGTGGCTCCCATCGGCTTTTGGTTGCACAATTTCGGCGTTCCAGTAGAGCGGCGGCGTCTTGCCAACCGTTGGAATATAGCTTCCATCCTCCGCTTGGGTCCCACCGACAGCGAGCTCGTACAGTCGAAAGAATTTGGACGCCGACTCTTCGGTCATGAGCTCGTAGCAAGAGAGCTTGCCGCCCGTCATCTGCTCCCTGCTCCTACCACACAAATCTTGCGCCAACTGGTTGGACGAGTACACCTCGCCTGCCTTGCGACAAATCACCATGGGGACGGGTGTAAAGGGAAGCACCGATTCGGTAAAGTAGCGCACGTTGCCCGCCCATTCTGCCTGCAGCTGGATCAAGCTCGACGGCTGGATGTTGTCTTCGAGCGAGAACCAGAGCCTTCGGATCTTGGACAGCGCCGCCTCTACCGACCGGATTGACTGCTCTGACCAATTTTGATCGGTCATGTACCGCATCAAAGATGCATATCCTTTCCGATATGGATAGGGCGAGTAGACATCGCCAGGCCCCTGCCGACCCGGCGGTTCTTTTGCGTCATCAACACTCCCGCGAGGATTTTCGGTCTGCTTGCGAACCTCATTCTTTGCGGCGGCTGGCACGGGTACAGCCGCTGTATCGACAAATGTTGACCCGACGTCATGGATCGAGGTTGCGACCGAGGGGCCACGGTTGACATTGAGAGGACTCGCCTGCCGCAGCTGGTGCTGTGGCAAGGCTGGCACCGACTGAACCGGCTGAGTTGACTGAAAGCTGCGTGGATCGGGACCAGAGGGAACGGCGTAGCTGACGCGATGATCGTGTACTGGCTGCGAAGCGCTTGTACTGTCGTGCGGAAGACTGTCATGATGTTGCAGATTTGGTGGGTGACGCGCTTGTTGATGAGGATAGTGCGGGGGTGCTTGGCCCGTTGGAGGAGGTGGAGGTATCCCTGGATGTTGTGCGCCGTTTAGCCGCGCACTGAATGCATCCGCGACATCGAAGAAGTAGGTCGAGAAGAGCGAATCGAGCTCTGCCGAGGAAGGGGGCTGGAAGATGGGTTGGGCCTGCAGGAGCTGTGATGGTGCGCCTTTCGCTGATACCGAAGGCTCGGCTTGCATCGGCATCGGATGTTGCGGCACAGGTGCGTACGAGGCGGAGCTCTGCGGCATTGCGGTACTGAGCGCTGAGGCCGAAATGCCCGGAATGGGATTCAAGTTGGAGGGGCCGTGATCAGGGGCTACCACAAATGAACTTGCCGCATTGGTGATTTCAAAAGCGAGTTGGGGGCGATTGTGGTCAGCATGCAGATCCTCATGGCTGAGTTGTCGATGCCATTCGGTCGAGCCGCGAGGAGCCTCCGCTTTCCTCTTCCTCTTCTTCTGTTGACCGCCACCCATATCCCCTCTTGGCTCGTTGGGCTGCTTGGACGGAGACGACATAGATGACGATGCGACATTGTTGCCCAAGCCCGCAGTGGGAGGAGTTGGCGACACGTAACCGTCGTTCATCGAACTAGCAACCGAGCTTGCCTCTGCTGCGGCCCCTGTCCAATTGTGATCCTGCAGCGCTTGGCCCTCTTGCGGTGGATCGACGCAGCGGTCTGCAATGCCTCGCTTTACGCATCGGTGGCAAGGTCGCTTCTCTTCGCAGACCAAGTGCGAGCGTCGACAGTAGACGCACGCCTGCCTCAGCTTTTTCTTCCTACGGGGGAGGAACCCAAGAGGCCCACCAGAAGTGTCGCTCGCGTCGCCGTTGACAGACTCTAAAAGCTGCTGAGAGCTCTCGCCCGCGGACGTTGGACGCAGGACGAAGCTTTTCGATTCGTTGATGGAGAATGCTCCTTTGGTGTCTTGCGCTGGAACATAGTCGTCGAGCAGATAGTTGGGCAAGACCTTGCGATTGCCTCGAAGGGATTCCATGGGTGCAAGAGGGGGGCGGGCTCTGCGGTCCTTGCCACGCGACCCTTGCCACGGCCGGCGACGGGCGTTCCCGAAAAGTTCGGCTTGAAGCGTCGGATCGACGGCGTTGTCCCACTGGAAGAAGGGCAGCAGGCAACGCCTTTGGGAGTCGATCGTGGCTTGCGGCGACGGAGGAAGAGGAGGAGCAGTGAAGGATGGCTCCACGAAGATGGATAGGCAGCGATGGTGGCTGATGGAAAAGACGATGGAGGGATCAGAGGGGTGAGACGTCAAAAGCAATCAAGAAGGAGTGTTCTCTTATGCTCGGGACACGGCCAAAGGACCCTCTTTTCAGCAGCCAACTCCGACTCAGCTAGGGTAGAGAACGAAGGGTGTAGAACCGAAATGTTGGTGGTCTGGGTCGGATAACCGAGCATGACTTTTTCTTCCGCTGTGGACCCTCGCTTGGGCTTCTGTCGAATGGGAAATTAGGCGATCCTGCCTTGCTCGACAATACGACCAACGAGCAATTGCTGGCTGCTTGCACATCAGAACCGCGGAGAAGGCTCGGTCGCTGCCATGTGCATGTGAACAGCAATTGCAGCGGTACAAATGGATGCAAGCCACTTCGCAGAAGAGTTGGCCTCTCGACAAGGTCTTTGCGCGTATCGCTGTGCTGCCCTGGATCCGCGTTCTTTCATCCAACAATTGCACTGTCGATCAAAGACGGCCACTTCCCAAAGCAATCCCGGCACGCTGCCGGACGATGCACGGCTGGAAAAAGCGGGCCGGATTCGGGACCACGAGTTGCCTTATTGCTGCTGCACCATGCACGGTTGGAGAGAGATGCCCTTTGTCGTAAGTCGGAGTTGAAAAACAAATCTTGTGGTGGTCTGGACCTAGGCGCGAAAAATTGCGTTTCTCCGGCGACTACAGGCAATGGAGGATTGAGCTTTTTTCGCCCTAAGTAACTAAAGCCCCACCATGCCTTTATACTGTAGGTACCGGCGGACTCGAATTTGCCTTTTGTTGCCGCTAGTTCATACGAAAGTCTATTGTGCAGGATAGAACAATGCCAGAATATGGTTCCAGTTGAGCGAGATGAATGAATGGTGAGCAAAGTTCCGTCCGTCGGCGTCTAACAATTCGAATCCGGATTTGCGATCGACACCGACAAGTTGTCAATCAACGAACATAGAATGCCTCTGTTTGTTGTCAATGCTACTGCCGATGTCGTTGTTGCCGTGTTGTCTTGATGAAGAGCAAGAAGAGGTTCTCGGAAGCGGAAGCGGAATACCATCTGGTTCTCTTGTCATTCAAGCATGTTTTGCTGTGTTTACACTGAAAGCGAAGCATCGTGCATCCATGAAGCCGTGATCGACCGACCCCGTCTTGCTCTCTCTCTCTCTCTCTCTCTCTCTCTCTCTCTCTCTCTCTCTCTCTCTCTCTCTCTCTCTCTCTCTCTCTCTTTGGCCATCAATATTAATCGTCGTTCAAGAGCTTGCTGCAAAGATGACACTATCTGAAGCTCAATGCGAGGGTAATCCCTCCAATGCAGGTCAACCTCTGATGCAGCTCAATGCCCAGTGTCTGTCAAACCCTACACGCACGTCAAATCAAAGCTCGATCAACTTCGTCATTGTCTCTTCTCATCGTCCTAGAAATCAAATGCCATTGCAGAGCTGTGATAGTCTTCTCCTATGAGTGACCAAACAATTGCAAGACCCGTCGGGCCCTCGAACTACTTAGTCTTTTGCCTCTTAGCCGCAGACTGAGCCTTCATTCCCTGTACACGGTAAATCTCCTTCATCTCCGCCTTCCTCTTCTGCGCCCTAATCTCTTCGTCCTTGCTCGCCAACTTCAACTTCTCCCCCTCTTCTCTTTGTTCTTCTTCTTCCTCTTCTCCTCCTTCTCCCTTTGAACCGTCTTCATCTGCTGCAGCAACGCGAGCGCCTTCTTCTCGTCTCCCTCCAGCACCACCGCTCGTTTCGCCAGGTATGAGGTGGATTTGGCAGCCGCCATCTGTTTGGGTTTGCTCTTGAAGGGTAGTTCGGCTTGCAGAACGCGGGGGACGCGGAGCGGGTTGAACTTGCGTTCGGTCCGCTCGACTCCGCGGTAGGACGAGTTGATATGGTTGGGCGCTTTCAGCTGTCGCTCTTTGCGCACTGCTCCTGTCAACCGCATCCCTTGCCATCCTCTTGCGTTAGAGGAAAGCAGCAGCGACGTCACCGGATTATAAAACTTTCGCGGCTGAATCGTATACCATGCCCTCAAGAACACAATATCACTCATCAAAATCTTGTCCTCAAAAGTCGCCCTAAACTGCCCCTCCGGTTTCGCCAACGCCTTCTTCACCTGTCCCCTAATGCCCGAAACCGTCTTAATATGCGCCCCTTCAAACTTCGCCACTTCCAACGCACTCGAGAACATGTCCTTGATAAACGCCGTATTTTTGTAGATCTTCGCCGGCGTTCCCGTAAGCTTCAACTTCTTGACAATCTTCTGGCTTCCCGAATCCACATCCAGCACAACACCGGTCGCACTGACGCGGAAGGAGGGAGTGCTAGTGGAAAGCGTGTTGAAAGCGCAGAAGCCCGTATTGGGCGCCGAGACGGGTCCGTAGAACGAGGCGAGGCAGTGCATGTGTTCCGGCGTGTACTTGAGCATTCGATTGCGCGTACCGTCGTCGAGCGAGTAGATGGGGATTGACTGGAAGCGACGCCATCCCAGAGAGAAGATGAGCGGGTCGTTGGTCTTGAGGATCTTTTGGTGCCAGCGATGACGCTTGATGCGGACTTGGATGAATCCGAAAGACTCTTCGCTTGCCAGCAGTCCGCCGACGAGCAAGGGGTAGGTGGGGTCGAAGTTCTCGACCAGCTCATATGCGACTTTGCTCAGCTCGATACGCACGTACGCGCCCGGCTGGTAGCCGACGACTTGGTGTCGCACTTCTTCATCGACGGCGGCGAACTCGGCCTTGTTGAGTGCAGCTTGCGCGGCAAGCGCATCCTTCTGCTCGTCATACCAGTCCTGTTTGGTGTCCGCGTCGGGATCGTCGTACTGCTCGTCGAATCGGCGTTTGAGCGCTTCCTTTTTCGCGGCCAGTGCTTTGGCACGTGCTTCTTCTGTATCGTGTTCGTCGTCAACGCTAGCAGCCTCGTCAGCTGCTTCAGATCCAGCGTCCTCGTCATTTTCGGCAACTTCGCCACGTTTTCCGTCCTTGCGCTCTTCCAAGTTCTCCGGCTCATCACCAGTGATAAAGAAACGTCGAATCGAATCCAACACGCGCTCTTCTGCCCAGTGGCTCAGATCGCTAGCTTTAGCAAGGCTACGAGCCTGATCGGGAACGTCTTGGTACTCATCCTCCGGCTCGGCAGCTTTAGACGTTGCTGGCTTGCCATCAGCTGGACGGAAGAAATCATCTCCGTCGTCATCTTCGGCCATCTTGCGGATATCCTCCTCATCGTCGTTATCGCTATTGTGGACGTCGCCAGAGGCGATCTGCTCGGGGGTCTTGTCTGAGTGGTAGATGAGGCGTGCGAGGTCGATGGGCTTACGGTTCTTGTTGGCGCGCACAGTGGCTTCTGCGCGTGCGGCGAGGTCGCGCTTCCACGGTGCTACCTCGTCTTCATCGCTTTGGCTGGTTGAGAATGCGTCGTCTTCTGCGTCTTCTTCCTTATCGTCGTTGTCGGATCCCAGACCCATGTCGGAGTCACTGTCGGCAAAGGGAATGTCCTTAGATGCGGAACCGTCCGCTTCATCCGCCTCGATGGCTTTGCGAGTGAACGCACGACGTCGATCACCGTCGTCGTCATCATCATCGCCGTGCTCAAAGCCTCCATCGCTGTCGTCGTCGTCATCCTGATCGTCATCGATGTCGTCATCTAGAAGCACGTCATCGAAAGCAGCTCTGCGCACACGCTTGCCCTTGGCAGGCGCATTGTATTCGAATGTATCGTCCCCCTCGTCCAGCTTGTCAGCAGCGATATCGCCGGAGCGCAAACCGGTCGAGTCCGAGTCAAACAATCGGAGCTCGCTCTGCGCTGCGAGATTGTCGAGGGTGGTATGCGCATCCTGCAGATCCATGACCATCTTTTCTCCCTCGCCTGCTGGCTCTGCATCCTCACCCTGGCGTGTGAAGTTTCCGGGCACATTGATGTAGACGGCGTCCTTGTCAAACATGACACCACCCACATCACTCATAGGAGCGTGGATGAATTTTGCCTTGTCCGAAAGCTTTCGGCGCTTCTCGCTGTCCTGCGTAGGCAAAGGGCATGGGTCGTTGAGCTTTTCAATCGATGTGATCGAAAGATCGCCTGCACCGGGAATGTGTACCCTCTGTGATGCTCGCAGGTGCGTGCCGTGAAGGTAGCCATAGACGGTGATGGTTCGGTCGCCCTTTGGGTTGGCGCGGATATCTTCTCTTGGTGTGAGGTCTTCCATGCGGTCTGCAAGCATATAAGGATGCGCATTGCGGAAGATGAGCGGGCGGAACTTCATGACGCCAATGAAACGCGACAGATTTTGGATCTCAGTGTCGGGATATCGACCGTTGATGATGCCCGAGAGGTAGAAGAGCTTGGCACCGTCGTAGATCTCGGTCCAGAAACGCTGTTTCAAACGCTTTTTGGTGGCTTTGAGCGTCTTGGCCTTCTTGATGAGGTCGAGGTGGGTGAGCACGCCGATGACTCTTGGGAAACCGTGCGATTGCAACACGTTGAGGAACTCCATAGTCTCCATCTCGAAGCCAAAGGAGCCGTCGATCATGAGCAGCACCAGGTCAGCGACTTTACCGATATCAATCATGCTGTTGATGTCGTTGTTGCACTCGATGAAGGTGACTCTGCGCTTCTTGCCCGTGACTACCGTGACGGGACCCTTGATCTCTGCGAGCGTGTGTTTGGTGTATCTGCGGATGAGGGAGCGCATAAGTGTCGTCTTGCCGACACCTTCTGGACCGACGACGGCTACAATGATGGGAGGCGGCTCGTCTTCAGGTGTCCTGTCGGCCAAGGGGACGTGGAAGCGTTTTTGATCCTTTTCGGCATTACGGAGGATTTGCTTCTGGGCGACGTTGATGTTGGCCGAGATGAAGGCTTTCGGATTGAAGCCGTTGGTGTGCTTGGCCTTGCCCTTCTCCGCCTTGCCACCGGTCTTGGCCTTGCGGTGTGCCTTGTTGGCCTGCTGTGCATCCGCCATGGTGAGTAAATGCGGATGTTCCGAGTGTGGCAGTGGCAAGTTTTAGCGTCCAAGTCCAGCCTATGGGATGCTGCGCTAGCGTTGCGCCGGCTACTGGTCGTGTTGATGAAGAGAGCTGCCACTCTAGCCCAATGTCGGAGGGCTCAGCCTCGATGTAATTGGTATTCTCTTAGTGAGAGCAGGACCTAGCTGTAAAAGCTCAAGAGCGGCGCAGTATGGTGATGATGGCAGTGGCAATGACAGTATAAGTAGAGTTGCTCAGCATCTGGTTTGCTTCGGGGCAACCGAAACTAAAAAAGGGTCTTCTCAAGCTCAAAATTCTCGAAAAAATTTCGTGGCTCCACTCCGCGAAGCTTCCTTCCACACATTAGTCTGTATTATATAAGCGAAGACCGCAAAAAAGGTGTAAAAAGCAAAAATCAATGCTCCTTACCTGGATCGAACAGATGACCTCCCGATTGCAAACTGCTGACCAAGCAGCGTGTTCCATCCACTAGAATAGTGGCAACTGAATACTTCAGTCGGACGCTCGTACCAACTGAGCTAAAGAAGCAGGTTGCCGGGGTGTACTGATGTTGCGTACATATACCATATTGTTGCTTTTGTGCGATTTCCAGCGTTTGCAGTCGTAATTGGTGAAAGCCCGTTCATTCAAAGCGGCCGATTCCTGGCAAGCTTCACGGGTGAGCTTAGTCGTCTCACTTCGCTCAAAATCTAGTTCTGGGCCAGGTCGATGGCGAGTGCAGCCACAATGAGTACACAGCTTGAGTGGATGGAAAGGCGAGGGCTCATGACGCTGGCGGCGGACAGAAAGTGGCCTGATATTTCAACTATCATTTCTAGCAGCCACGGCTTTCGATCCAGGGCTTCGCGGGAAGCAGTGGATTTTTTTGCTAAGTTTTCATGGCTTTTCCGGTGAAAATCACGCATGGCGGCTTCAAAAGTTGGCTGATCAGATGCAGGGGTCGTTCTGGTGTTCAATTCTTCAGCAGACACCCTGTGCTTGAGTGTCGACTGAAATTAGAGCTGTCGGAAGAGAAGCCGACACGGCCAGCAGCCCGCTCTCAGACCGCGAAGCAGCTCCACACAAAATCGTACGATGCTGCCTCTTTACGCCACGCTGCAAGAAGGCTGTCACGCTTGGCTGGGCCATCCATCATCAGCAGATCGGCTTCTCTCACTCTCGACACAACTTGCTCTTCCTCCGAACCCTCAGCCTTGAGCTTTTGACTATACGACTGATCAACAAATTCAGAGATCCCAACTACGCTTTTTCGGCACATCCGAAGGATTCTCGGCTTTGCACAGAAGGCCTTTTGCTGCACAAGCACAGCCATTTCACAGCTCAAAAGGTTGACTTGCCTCTCGATCTTGTCTATTTGCCAGTCACAGCCAAACCTCACAGTCATCATCACCTAGGCATCGGCTTTGACAAGCGCTTCCACCCATCCAGCTCTCAATTCTATCTTTCCGACCACCATCAGATCCCCACTAGATCCAGCGACGCAACATTACCATCTTTGTACCTAGCTGCCCTACGTCGTCCAGTCATTACTTGCCCAGGCGACTGGCTCCAGCCGCTGCCATGTATTCTACTCCCATCAACAACGGCGGTCATACCGTCTCTCCGCCTCAGCACCAATATCAACAGCAGCAGCAGCAGCAAGAACAATACCAACAGCATGCTCAGCAACGCCGGCAACCAGAGTCGCTCGATGGACAGCTCCAACACCTCCAACAGCAGCAGGCACAGTTAGAAGCTATGCGCATTCTTCAGCAACAGCACATGCTGCCCAACATTGTCACTCCAAAGCAGGATGACATTGCTCTCGTCCACGATCAGCCTTCGGGCCCATGGTCGAGCGAAGACTACGATTCCATGATGCGCACCATCCTCGACGCTACCCTCCCCTCGGATCAATTCACCGATCTCGAGGCTCCTGCATCGCTCGCGTCGTTCTCAGTTTCATATGCCGGCTCCTACGTCTCTGGCTCCAGCGACAGCGGTGCCAGCCCCAACACCATCAACGACCTTGTCTACGGCGCTGCCAACTTCCCAACACCGCCCGACTCCGACATTTGCTCCTCGGCCCGCACCTTTTCCTTCTCACTCGCCCCGAACAATGGTGCAGCCATTAGCCCCGATGGCAGCCTTGACCTCTCCAATACGTCCTATGCACCCTCGTATTCTGGCTCAGACACTACTTCGCCCTACGCTCAGAACTTCAACCTTCAGGCTTCCTCTTCAACCTCGCCCTTCGGCTTGCAACCTGTCCAGCTCCCGCCCACATCCCTCCCCACTCACGGGCTCTCTCCATCTGCCTCGGCGTCTCAACAATGGAACACCAATTTCCTTGCCCCCAACGCCACTGGACTTCAGCCCTCCTCTACATCGCAAGCGACCCCTCCGCAGTCTACTGAGACCGCACCGCCTGCTGTGGCGGCCCCATCCACAAACGCGAATGGAACCGGCCCCAAGAGACGCGCTGCAGATGCCAAGTCGGAACCGAAGAAAGCCGCCGTCACCGCTGCATCCAAGACAGAGTCTACTGAAGACACTCGCAAGACGAAAAAGGTCAAGCCGACCGTCTTGTCCACGTCGTCCGTTGAGCTCAAGCCAGCCTCGTCCAGCAGCGCCGCGCCCATCAACAGCATCAGCAGCAAGCTGCCTCACATGGAGGTGGGCAGTAACGCAACCGCTCTCGCCGCTATCGAGAGGCTCAAAGCCAAGCGACTCCAGGAGTCGCAAGCCGCTGCACAGGCTGCCCGCGAATCACAGGCAGCACAAGGCACATCACAGTCCTCCGCTCAGCCAATCTCCAATGACAAAGCACAGCTGGATCCCGCCACTCGTCAGCAGAAAAAGGTTGCCCACAATGCCATCGAGAGGAGGTACCGCAACAACATTAACGACCGCATCGCCGCCCTCCGCCGTGCCGTGCCAGCCCTTCGTGAGATCCGACCCCGCAAGACGCCTTCTGGTCGCAGAAGTCGGAAAGCACAGCAGGAAGAAGACCTCGTCGACGGTGTTCCTGCCGCTACCAAGCTCAACAAAGCCACCATTCTCGGCAAGGCTACCGACTACATCAAGTACCTCAAGTCGCGTGAGTTGCGTTTGACCAGCGAAGTTGCTGGACTTCGTGAACTCGTCCGCAGTCTCGAGGGAGGTGAGGAGCTCCTCGAGCTCTGGGAGGCTGAGATGGACAAGGTGGTTGCGGAGCAAGAAGCCCTCGCCGCTGCGGCTGCTGCCAAGGAGGAAGAAGAGGCAGAGCAAGCTGCTGGCAATGCTGAGGCTGACGACGACGACGACGAAGAAGAAGAAGAAGCTGACGACGACGACAACGAGGCCGATCTCGCTGAGAGCTCCTACGCCAGCGCTTCGTCCTCGTCCCCTCCATCCGCCCGAAGTCGCACCGGATCCAAAGGTGGACGAGGAAAGCGATCGGGCATCGGCGGTACTCTTTCGTCTGTTGCCTCGTCTCGATACATGCTCGCCACCTTTTTGGGCATCAGCTTCATCGGCTCCGGCACCGAGTTTGCGCTCGATGCGACTGCGTCCGATGCAAGCCAAGCCGTTGCTCGCCCTGCCACCGGCAAGGTCATGGTGGGTGCCAGTCGTCAGCTGCTCAAGCGTTCCGCTACCTACATGGCTCCTGCCACCTCTCTTGCCCAGGACTCGCATGTATTCGACGAGGTTCCCACGCACGCACTAGCCTTTGAAGTGTTGCGTCTCGTCTCGTTCGCTTTCTGCTTCCTGTTCCTCGTCTGGCCGCTCTTTTCTCGTCTCTTTGCATCACGTTCGACTTCTTCGGCAGAACGCATCAGCGACATTGACGAGGAGCAAGACGGAAGTCAGAGCGGTCAGACTCGCAAGTTGCGTCAGGCCTTGGCCAAGGGCGAGATTGATGTTGCTGCCTATGACAAGGGTGTCCGCGCTCGAGTCGCAGCCCCGGCATCCGCAGTCTTCGCCCTGCCTTCAGTGGCTCTGGCTGCATCGCGTCTCGCCCTCAGCCGCATGTCCCGTGTGCAGAAGCTTCTGCCCGCTCAGAGCTTTTCTAAAGGGGACGCAGCAGCCCTAGGCCGCCTGCTTGAAGTCGAGACTCTATGCGAAGGCAAGTCGCAGACGTCCTGGATGCTTCGTCTCCACACTGCGCTTCGCCTCGCAAACAGCAAGCACGTCCGTGCCGGGCGCGATGTCACCGCAACTCGCGATCCCGTCGTGGCCACTCCTCGACTCAAAGCCACTTTGGCGCTGTCTCTTGCCCGCCTCGGCGAAGGTGTTGACGCTGTGCAGGACCTTGCCGACCAGCTTTGGACGGATGCACGATCGAGTCTCCGTGGGGGCAAGGCTTTGTCGAGCAGCGAGGCCGACACCACCCCCTCGCCCTCTGCGTCTGACAAGGATGAGAGCCTTGTCGAGTCGCAAGACGCCTCTTGGCTCTCTTGTGTACTCTCGCTCGACCTCGACACTGCCTTGGATCTTCTTGCGTCTGCTTCGGCGTCAACCGATCCACGCAACTGCGACTTTTCCGCTGTGCTCGCTATCGCCGACGTCTACTACACAGCGCGTCTCACAGCCGTGTGGAACCGTCTCTTGGCCAGTCTTGTCCATGCTTCGTGTCCCTCTTCGGCAGAGGCGAACTCAAACTCGCTCGTCAGGGACTTTTACTCGTTGCAGGCCAAGCAGAGGCTCGATCTCGACGTTGTCCGGGATGCGGCCAAGCGCAAAGAGCTGCATGCTGAGATCACGTCGCTCGCACGCACCGCTCCTCCCACCGCTCGCGCGTGGCAGATGGCGCAGGTGACGCTCGCTACGTGGTCTGCAGTACTTGGGAACGTCGCCCTGGCACGACACGTCGCTTCGATCCTGCGCGAACACCCGCTTTCCGTCGAGGGCAATGTCAAGCTCGCCAGCGTCGCTACACTTCATTCGTTTGTCGCTGTGGAGGGCTCGGTGGATACGTCGTCAGCTGCCTCAGCACACGACGAGCTGGATGCCAAAGCCAACCTGTTCCTCGGCTGGCTGCGTTTCCTGCGCACCTATGCCGATGCACGTGCGGATGTCAAGATGCTGCACAACGCCACGTTGCACGTTAGGAAGCTCGTTGCTGCTGTCATCGCGCCTGTCGTTGCGTCGCACGGTGAGGATGATGCTAGCGACGAGGAGGTGGAGGCTAGCCTTGATCTCGTGACGGATCTTTGCACCGCGCTTGGAAAACGGATCAACCGTCTTCCTCAATCAGCGTCGGCTGAGTCTGCAGCGAAACTTCTTTTGGACGCAGATGACGACAGAGATTCGGGGATCGAGGTGTGAGCTCCCCCCATCACTCAGGTTGCGAAACGCTTCATTTGAACATTGTCTCGAAAGAATCTTCACACATTTATAGGACCGCACATCCCGTTTAACCGACATGACCTTTTCTACCTACCCTTGCCATCCCGTCGTGATTGCCCTCTCCGTTGTGCTTGAGTCGCGAATGATTCGTACATTGAACGAAGAGCGGAAGGCACAGTCGTGTGTGTGTGTGTGTGTGTGTGTCTGTGTGTGTCTGTGTGTCTGCGCGCGTGGGAATCTACTGTGGTAAAGATAAACCTTCTAAGATTGAAAGAGATGCATGGATAAAAGTGAGATGAAGACAAAGAGGAAAAAAAAACAAAAAACAAAAAAAAAAAAACAAGCCAAATGAGTGTGTGTGGGTTGGTGGGTGGGTGGGTGAGGAGCAGGATAAGATGATGAGATGGGGAAGATGGTATTCGTCTGTAGTGAACGTTGGAAGTGGGGTAAGGAGCGAGGTACGTGATGGGATGATAAGAAAATGTTCGAAGTGTTTGGGGGTGCAGCAGCTGAGGGATGAAGAGGAGAGGGGGGAAGCGAGTCCTGCAACGAAGGGTGGTTCAAGGGTATACAATCGACCTTATTTTTGGCTTGTACGGCATCAGAGGGCGCCATCCAACACGGCCCTCACGTCATCCACCACCGCCAAATCCGCCAGAAACGGACACAGATCCGTCAGCTCCGTATCATGTGGATCATTGAACCAACTACTGATCGGCACCGCATTGTTGGGATGGAAAATATAACTCGCCGGTGAATTATCGATAATAATCGTATCGCCAATGTCTCTCCCCAGCTGACTGAGATCCTTGACGTAGTTGCCCTTATGATTGTAGCAGCTCTCCCTAAATAACCGGTGACGCACCGAGTGGTGGATGTCCAACATGTCCAGCACGGGATCGGCGTATTTCGAGAGGGAGGCGGTGAAGACGACGACTTCGTAGATCTCCCCCATTTGACGCATGAACTCGTCCACTCCCGGTCGTTTGATCACGTAGACATTGTGCACCGTTCCGTCGATTTCAACGGGTACGATAAAGTCGGCGTTTTGGATCATTTTGAATGAAGAGTGGACCAGGGTTTCGTCCAGGTCGAGGACGAGGCATTTACGTCCCGTGTCGAGAGTGCCTATGCTGGGGAGGAGTGGCGAAGGGTTACCGAATTCGTCGAGAGGGATCCCGATGCCGCCTTGCATGATCAACCGCTGCTCTTCCGTCTGATCGTCAGTGAGGTAGTCTTCGTCTTCGAGCTCCATTTCGTCGTCATCATCATCGTCGTCTTCATCGTCATCCTCATCGTCGTCATCCGAGAGAGACGATCGATTGCCACCGTTGACACTAGACGCTCGGGACTTGCGCGCATCATCTGCTGTGACAAACGACGCTCCTGGAGGCACCACAGCTCCAGACATAACATCGCCCGTCTCTGCTCTGGGTAACTTGGTCCCTCCACCGGGTGTTGTCGGGTAGTCAGCGCCAGATGCTTCTTTTGACGCGGGCGTGCGCGTAGGTACAGCAACCGTGCTTGCTCCCGTTCCTGTTGCAGCTGCATTGCGTGCGGGCACACTGGCAGCGACGTTGGTGTGGTTCTTTTCGCGCATCTCTTCCTGTACTGCTGCCGAGGTGGCAGATGAGCACGTGAGGAACGCGACCAGCCGTTGTCCGAAGCCTGGCTTAGATGGTTTTGACGACTTGGCCGCCGATGCCGCTGGTCTTGATGTGGAAGTGGGTTTGGCCGCGTTTGATCTAGCAGCGGTTGATGAAGCGGGTGCAGCAGAAGGAGACTGCGCTGATGGTTTTGTGGCTGCGGCACCAGAAGCAGACGTAGGTGCGGTTACAGCTTGTGCAGCAGCAGCAGCTGCTGCCGCTTGACTCGAAGCATGCTTGCATGGAGGCACATCGATCAACCCATCCTTTTCCACGGTCCCTTCACTGCTCTCCGTCGTTGTGGGAATATTCGACTTGTCCGAGCTTCGACCTCCCAATGCCGCCTCGTCTTCCTTCTGGGCCGCCGTCTGAGCAGCATCCGACGTGGGCAGAACAGTGCTGTGTGTCAGCGTATTTCCCGCCGTTGAGCTGCCAACCAAGGTGGACGAGGCCTGATGCTCATGATGTGCATTATCGTCGTCGTCTTGTGCCTCTGCTGACGAAGCAATTACAGAAGATGGGATGGCAGGCGCTGCTGCTGTAGAAGCACTGCTCGAGTTGGCGCGTGCTTGCGAGTGTGCAGCTTGCGATCCGAGTCGTGCTGCAGCGGCAACGGCTTCATCCTGCGATCGGAGTTGCGCCGCTTCTTCAGCCTGTGCACTGCTAGCGGCTGCGTTGTTCTTCTTTTTCTTCTTCTTGCGTGCTGGATTGCCCTTCTTGGCAACAGCCTGTGTCGGGCGAGCAGCTCGAGCGACGACGGGGACTTGGCCTGGTTGGACCTGTGTGATGATGGATGCCAATGCCGAGGACTCGGATGGATCCGAGACGCTGGTGATGGGTGAACTCATGCTGGAGAGGTCGGGTGATTCCGATTGAGTTTAGAGCGTGTGATGGTGAATGCGAAGTGGAGACAATACGGTGCTACCGGAGAGCGGTGCACACTTGGCAAAATGGTTGCGATCGGACGACAGGCAGAGTGAGCGACGTCGAAACGTCTGGGTATTATGCTGCGATCCGATTGGACGTGCTTCTGACTTGCCGAACCAACGTCTGTGCTCCGCAACAGTCTACGAAGCAGAGACAACCGAGGCGTGCTAGATCAAAACGCAGAGCGAAAGGTCGAGTGCTTTACTTCGTTCTGAAGCAAAACACCGTGTCGGGGCTTCCGAAGTTGGGAACTGGCTCGCAGACTTTTACGGTGCTGGCAGTGAAAGTGTGATCGAAGCTTGCGGCTGGCCTTTTAGCGCACTGTGAGCAAAACGCTGCCGTTCAGGTATCCAGAAATGCCGAAAAGAGGGTTGAGAGTGGTATGCGGGAGCGTTCCGGCGTCGGGCCAAATGTGTGATGCTAGGTATCCTTTGTAAAAGAATGCGGGGGCGAGAGAGAACCTCTGAGTTTGTTTTTGAAACGAATGGTGCGTCAAGACTGTACGTGGTGTTCTTGTTCGAATGGCGTCGTCGATGTGCGTGTAGGTTAGTCGGATGGAAGATTAAAGTATGCGAAATGAGGGAAGAGACGAGGTGGGGATGAGGATGAGGTGAAATGCGGGTGACGACGACCAAGACGAAAGCCAGGTCACGAGAATGAGCAAAAGCGCGGGCAGGCGGCGGTGGGGGTTGAGCGAGAGAGCCTAAGGCAAAGGGCAAATCGGAAACGGAGGAACAACCAACTCTGCTCGCTTGCTTTGCTTGTCAAGGGCACAGAGCGAGAGGAACCAGAGAGACAGGCGAAAGAGCCGCCACGGTGCACACTCGCAAAAACACAACAGAGAGACTGCGTGCATGCAACATCAAAACTCCAACTCTCTCCTTTGGCTGTGGTGCCAAGCGAGATGATGCGACATGTGCCAGAGCAAAGATCAATTTTGAAATTTCGCGTCCATCCAGCACAGCGCACAATGACCAATTGCTTGACCCACTTCTCGCGCCGCGCCTTGACTCTGTCGGTCACCAAAACACGACCTGCTGCTCTGTCCCTGCCTCAGAGAACTCACGACTTGTCACGAAGGTGTTTGCACGCAAACTACAGTACATTCTCTACACATATGCATTGCGTTGTCTATCTCTCATTTTACTCTGCCGGACACCGAAACGCCCCCGCCGAACTAGCCTCTAAAAGCACATCAGCTTGCGTACTCAAAAGTCTGTTCCAAAAAAGCTGACCATGACCACCCCGCGCTAAGACTCGCACCACTCAACCCAGCCTTACCATGTTCAACGCCTTCTGAGCTATTTGCAGCACGCAGTGAAAGTCTTGGTGCGCGTTACCATGACATCTCGAGGATTGTGAATGCGCCTGTCTCCGACGATCTCTCTGTTCAGAGTGAATCTGCTCCGCGTTGTCATGCCTCGGGCAAAACAGAAGCAAAAATGCTTCCAACCAAGAACCTTTTTGTCTCCTGACCGATTTTCCGCCTTTCCGCCTCGGTCCTTGCGCCCAGAGTTTAATCAACAAATATTGAAGCCCGATAAAATTACGCGAGATTTATCCAAAAACAAAAAGCTGGGCGGCACGTCGCCTCTCTGCAAGAACGCGAAAAGACGCACAAAGAGATCATCGCTCTGCAGCTTGACCTGCATGAACTTGAGAAATTACGCACAACCAGATGCCGCAATCAAGCGATCCAGTCAAAGAAGACTCAAACGCCTCTCCGGCTTGCCAGCTCAAACCTTGAGCCACGTCTTTCATGTCGGGCAACATCTCAAAAGCGCAACAATTACCAAGAAGAAGATGGACGATGCGGTTGCTAAAGAAAGAGAATGAACGAATGCTAACGAATGCTAATAAAAAGAAGAAAGCGCCGCAATCTGTTCTCAGCATCATTGGGCGCCGCCTCCAGTCTTGTGGCGGCCCGACTCGATGCCTTCGTACAGGTTGCGGAACACGCGCAGATGGAAGGTGGCAACTTTGGCGATGCGGTCCGATAGCAGGCGGATCTCGGCAGCAAAAGGCTCGAGGCCAGCGCGCGACATAGCCGTATCCCACGGCGATGCTGTAATGCCAAAAGCGGCAGAAGAAGCAGAAGCAACCCCAGCTGGTGTCGATTCTGCTGCTGTTGCAGCGCCAGCATCGCTCCTGAGCCTCTTGGAAGGCGTCGTATCACCGACGTTGACGTCTTGTGGCTCGGCAGGCACAGCCCGCTTTTGAGAAGGTCGGCCAAGCTCGGTGCCCGCGACGCCCGTCGGTACAGTGATAGGGGCCGCAACCGAAGTCGAGGGCTGCAATCTGTTGCGTACCTTGTCGCCAAGCATGCCCAGCACAACATCGTGCAGACGGCTCTGACAGATCTTGTGCAGCGCCGATCCGCTGCGCAGGTTGGTGTCCATCCACGAGTTGAGCAGCTTCTGCGTAGGTGCCGACGGCGCAGTCATCTTGACCGTGCTTGGGTCCGACGAGCCAGCTCGAGCGGCTGCCTGCACCGCCGCGGCGCGTGCTGCTACCTGCAACAGCACGTTCTGCATCGCGCGACGCCAACGTGGGTGATCCAGCTTTGCAAAGCCTCCGTCGCTGCCGACGAACAGCTTGCCGTCGACTCCCGCAGTACGGCGAAACGGGCTGCTCACGCCACCGGCAACTGTCGGTGTGGGTGGCAGAGCAGCTGAGCTCGTCAGGCACAGGTTGGCATCATTCACCAGACACCAGATCTCGCCCTTGATGCCCTTGAGCTGATTCTGCACGATGCTGCCCACAGAGGCAGGCACGGATCCACCGCCTTCCAAAGGCATGGAACAGAGCTGTCGGAAGAGCAGCACCAGCATGTAGACGATGGTGAGGTCCGACACGTCGTTGTGGAACGTCATCATACGGTACGCATCGAACTGGAACGTCTCCGGGTAGTAAGATGCAAACGTGTTGTTCAGCGATGACGACGAGGGAGAGCCGAGCGGTGTGGCTACGGGTGACACCAGAGGCAGCGAGCCTGGCACGTCGAAAATGAGCTGAAGCATGCCCTGGTTGAACGCTTTCACCACGGCCTCGGTGTGGGAAGTGCTAGTGCTTGCTTCTGGGGAGCCGAGCGCCTGCTGGATCCAGGCCGTGGTCTTCTCCAAAGACATCTTGCCTTGTTCAATCTGCTCCTTGAACCATCGGATCTCGAAATCCACCGCCGTTTCCACCAGGAAGGGACGAGCGGATCGAAGCTGATGATTGGCAATGTCGAGCTTCATGAGCTCAAGAATCTCAAAGCAAAGTCGCAACCCTTTGCCAATGTTGCGGTCTACGCAAACCACGTCGACCATCCTTTCGATCGCCTCGTCACGCATGGGCGCGCAGTGGAGCTTGAGGATGGATCCCATGAATGTTATGAGAGCAGGAACATCAAGCACGCCGTGCTGCAGCTGCTGAGAGATCATGTGAGGGTCCAGCGTCTGTGCAATGAGCTGATGATGCGTGGTCGGCCAGGATGATGTAGACGTTGACCAGACGGTCGCCTTTTTACGCGCAGGCGTGGCGGCTTCGTCCGAAGCAGTGACGTCGTCACCCTTGTCCTCTTCTTCCGTGGATGTCTTCGCTGCCTCCTCTGTCTCGCCAACCACAGTATCGGCAGGATAGTTGGAAGGCAGGATGGACAGACAGATGGTGCGAAGCTCCTGCACCAACAGAGGGATGCGCGATGGGATGCGGGACTGGTGCAAGGGTGTTGCAGTGTCCTGCGTTCCAGCAGCGCCGCTCTTGCGCACGCGATGCTTAGCCTTGCAGGTGCAGGGCAAGAGCTGTCCGTGAGAAAAGGCGGTGCAAGTGCAGCCTGTTTCGATCTCGCGAACCACGGCTGTCCAGTACCTCTCTCCCGCCTCGCGCTTGCGGCGTCCACGCTCTCCGTCAAAGTTGGGGCGAAACTGGACGTTGGGGTCGAAGACAACGTCGTGGCGTAGCTGCGGATTCTTGAGAATCTCAAAGAGATCGAGCTCGCGCAGGGTGTGACGGGTGATGGGGGATGCAACGTGGGCGTAAAGGTGGATCGTGAGCGGGAGCTGCTGGAGGCGATGGGATAGTGAGCCACATTGAACGAGAATCCTTTCGATGATCTCGTGCTGGATGCCTTTGCGTTTGCTCCTTCGCGGCCTTGGCGAGTGTGCGATGAGACGTAGCTAGCCCAGTGACTGGGTAGAATGAGGCGGTGATGCGACAGGGCCGACAGGTCCAACGTCACCTTGGCACGCAGATTGGGTACACTTTGGGCACGCACGAGACGCGGCATCCTTCGTGACAATGGCGTCTGCTGCTTACGAGGCGGAGCCATGGATGGCAGCGCAGCCATTTTTTCGATCTGAGTGCTGCGGACGGACATTCTTGCCTCTGAGCTGGCAGCCGCATTGGCGACATTGCTGGGGAGGCTGGATGCCAAAGCTCCGGTAGCGCTCGACAAAGTACTGGATCCGGCTGCCTTGGTGTGAGACGTGGTGTGCTTGAGCACAGGATTTGACGACAGATTAGGCAGGCCGCTGTTGGCATCAACACTTTTGGCAGGTTCGGTCAGGCCGGAGCGGGCATGACTTTGGATTTGATGCAAAGGAAGGCCCGCGTCGCTAGAACGTCGGGTCTCGTCGAGCGCGGGCGCATCTCGGCGTCGGCGGCCTGCTCCGGATGCCGACACGTCTTCAACCCGTCTGCGCTTAGCCAAAGGCACGGGCTGAAGCTGAAATCCCTTTGGCGAAGCGGCTGTCCCCTGAGTAGAACTTTCTTGGGCCGGCATGGCCAACGAAGGTGTATCTTGCTGCTTGAGTTCTTTGGAAGGATGTGACGATGCTCTGGACCAAGGACGTGCGGAGACCGATGCGGAAGCGACAACGTTGCCTGCAAACTCTGCAGTCTGCTTCTGGTATGCCTCCACGAGCTTCGAGGCTCCCGAGGCCTCGCTGACTAGACCCTGGGAAGATGGACCAGCGGTCGTCTGCTCGAGAGTGCCCGAATGAGACTGTCGGGAAGAAGGCGGGAAGCAGGAAGGCGCACGAGAGGACGGCGCCTGGTAGTCGAACGCAGAGAAGGAAGAGGAAGGCGAAATACCTCGCTCTGGACTTGGGGGCACCGAGAGGCTGGTCTGCGAGGGGGAGCTCTGAAGTGGTGTGAAGCGAGGCGCTGCCCCTTGGTTGGTCTCGTGTGCTCTTTTCGAAGAGGCACTGGCATGGGGAGAAGAACGAGCATCGAGATCTGTGTCGTCGTGATGAGATGCTATTGGAGGGTGCTGCAACGATGCACGCGAGTCTGAGTCTTTCGATTGCGAGCCATGAGCGGCACTAGCGACTACCACCTGTGTCTGAGCCGATGAGACGGTCATGACGATGCGGCCATTGGAAGTGCGTGGATCGCGACGATCTTCGGCTGGTGACGAGTAGTCAAAGTCAGAGAGGATAGAGTGGCAACGACGCTGCTCTTGCCAGTCTGGGAAATGCGTGTGAGCAGACGAGGATTGGTGAACAGTGTTTGCAGTAGCCTTGTCTGAGGCCGGTGTGGGTCGGGTTGAGTTAGGAGTTGTTGGGTCGATGGTGGAGCGCGAGGTGCTGGCGATCTGCGATGCGCTTTGCATGTTATGCTTGAGTTTCAGCTCAAGATCGTCGGTCGGGTGCTCCGATGTGATGGGTGAAGAGGGCGGATGAGGACCCAGGTTGGGCGACGAACTGAAAGCAGCGGTGGAGAGCTTTCGCTTGCCGGCCCTCACTGCCGAAGTGGCGGGGCAGCGGCAGAGCCGATGGAGGGCGACCGACGAACTCGGAACCTCTGCGGATCGTCGGCTGATGCGTCCATGATATAGCGACACCTGTGAGTTAGAAGACTGAGTCACAGGCAAGAGGTGATGACAGACGAGAACGTTGCTCGGCGCAGAGCGGTGCAACAGCCGATGCTGGTCGCCTCTGCGTCGTTTACTGTTTGACGCTGAATGCCACCCAGGATCGATGGCCACATATGAGAATGTGATGCTAGTGCGAGGCTGACCGGGCTTCAACGTCGGAGCTGAGCCAGAAACGGAGTTGCAGGGGAAAGGTCGATGAGGCCAAATACAAGACTGTCACTTGGGTGCTTCGAGTCGAGTCGATTGCTCTGTGGCGCCGATTGTGCGGCTATGGTGTGGGTCGAGGGCTAGCTGAGGATATCTTTGATGCTTGATGAATTCAGTTAAACTCAAATGGACTTGAGAAGAGCCAGGCTGATGCAAAAGACGATGCGTCGTGAAACGATGATCAGGTCGAGGGCGGCTGCAATGGTGTCGAATAGCGCTAGCCGGGAGCGAACGTGTATGGGTACGGCAGGAACTGGTGTTGATCGAAAGTGATGTGAAAGCGAGAGGTAGTGATGAGGATGAAGGTGAAGGTGGTAGCTATGACAGGTCAGAGACTAGCAAGTGGGAGCGATAGAGCGAGCAAGGGACCGCCACTTTGGATAGGCTGTCAAGAGCCGAGCGAGCAAGCAAGCAAGCAAGTGGCTAAGGTACGGTCTCTAAAGGGGCTGGAGGTATAGTGGTGGGTCTGGGCTCGAAGTCTGTAGTGCAGAAAGGGGAGCGAGGAGCAGACAAGGCAAGGCAGAGGCGAGGGGGAGGAGGGAGCTAGGCAGGCAGGAGAGAGACAGGGGAGCGGGGCGCACAAGATGCACACAAGATGCACAGCATGCTGTACAGCAACACTCTTTTTCCCCCTTGTTCTTTGAAAGCCGGCGACGAGCGAGCGAGCTTTGCCGTTTCGTTATGTGCATTGGCGGTCTGACGCAGGACTATAGCAAGCATGGTTAGTCTTGTGGACCGAGACCAGAGCGGGCAGACGGGCAAGCAGGGCTGGGCGAACAGCTGCAGGGAAAAAAAAATAGCATTGCTGCAGCGCATGTCTTGGACAGGTTTCAACCATAGCTACAGCCAGTCGTCAGCCAAGAATCAAATGATCATCATCGCCCGTCGTCACGATTGTCCTTTTTCTCTTTCTCTTTTTTTTCTTTTTTTTTTTTTTCTCAATTGCGAGCGCCACTATCGTTGGCACCCGCGGGAACCGGCAGAAGTATGGCAACTTAGCTCGATTGCATTGCGCCGGCCATCGCCATTCTCGCTGAAAGGAGGCGGCCGGCTGCTCGCTACGACTCAACGCTCAGCGCGGTCGGATCGAGCGGGCGCCGAAAATAGCGAGCTTCTCGGAGTGCATTTTTATCTTATTTTATTTTCGCCTTTTTCCCTATTAGATGAGGTCTCAGACACACCCACAGAGAAGCAAAAAGAAAGGCGAGCTAAGGAAGTGAACTCGATGGTTAGGGAGTGAGCGATCCCTTCAACCCGGTCAATCAAACTGAAAGGAAGGTTAGAAGGCCTCGAATTCATGCGTGGGCAAGTTGGACGAGATTTCGCTTGGACCGACAGCAAGCCTTTTTCGAACCAGAAGCAGGGATCGTAGCGAAGGCTGAAGAAAGGGTGGGGCCAAAGCAGGGCGGGCGGCGCAGAGGCAAATCTCGCAGCCTCGCAGCCTCACCGCCTCGGCTTTGTTGTCGCTCATTTCGTTTTTCCTGGCGAGGGTGAGCGTATGTGTGTGTCTGTGTATGTGTGCGTGTTGGCGTGGGCTGGCTTGGGCTGGCGTGGGCTGTGTGCGTGTGGGCTAAGGGCTTTCCATACAGAGATTGTCTCTGGTTGCTACTCCGCCTTCCTCTTCTGGCCTCCTCTCTGCAGGGTTTCGACCAAAAAATAAAAAATAAATAAAAAATAAAAACTCTCAAAAAGAGAGGGGACGCAAGACGAAAAAATTTTCTTGAATTTGAGTTCATATCTGTCGGAATTTTGATTTAGAAATAGTGAACCCACCGACACCCGCGCCGACGCCGACGCCGTGAGGGGATCAAGGTTTTTTTTTTTTTTTTTTTTTTTTTTTATAGTTTCCTTGTCTGTGTCTGAGAAGCTGCCCCTTCTTTCCCGTCACTAGAGACATGGGAACTCCCTTACTCTCTATCACACCCTTGGACGGGAGAACCTTGGGAAAAATCGCGACAAGCTTCACTTACTGCAACTGCAGAAACCTAGGAAATCTCAGCGAGAGACATATATCTGGCATGTCTCGTCTCGTCTCGTCTTGCTTCAAACTCGCCCATCGTGTCAGAGAAAGCCGACTGACTAGATTGTAGGTAACCCGCTGCGTAATCTGTGTAACCTCTGCAACATGTTGGTCGGTTGAAATGGTTTTGCATTTAACCTCTGCAGGTTTGTGGTGCAACCATTTGTCAGTGTTGCTCTTGATTCTTATGGCTCGGACTCGGCCGTCAAAGGGGAACAAGCTCAACGTTGGTGGCAACAGATCTTCCACTGACCCGGCCTTCAATGAACCGGTTCCATTGGTTGCACGTTTCTTTTGTTTGTGCCTGGTAAAAGAGAACGGTGCAGTCGAGCCGGCCACAACAGCTCGAGGTCGAATCGAACTTGTAAATCGACTAGCGACGACTGAGAGATTAAATGGGAGTAAAGTTGGTGACCACCTGCTTTGATTGTGCATCATGTGGTGAAAGCGTGCGTAGACTTGTCGATGTCGATTCGGGTAACAAGAAGTCACTCAGGCTCGGGCTCGAGCTCGAGCTCGAGCTCGAAACCAGGAGCTCGGCATACAGCCAACTCAAATCCCATTTGATAGCGATCCGATATCAATCATGCGCTGCCGTGCATTCCATCAAGGTAAGGAGATGGTGACCTATGCGACGTCGGCAGCCGCTGCTGTGACAACCATGCAAACGTGTGGTAAGATGCACAGTCCAAATGGGTCGTAAAGCGAGGCGATCCGAGGCGGATTCTCAAGTTTTAGCGGGCGCCACCACCTGCAACCTGCAATCTGCAACGCAGCAACAGGCGAGATCAACCAGGTTCCCAATCTCGCCGATAGAAAATCGGACCGCGACCCTTTTTTCTTTCCCTTTTTCTTCGACATGATCCGCCCTGCAGAAGCGCACTGTACGGGCTGGGCTAGGCTGGGCTGGACTGGGCTGGGCGGAGTTCAAGTGTTGGTCTCTGTGCGTGGGAGCCGCCCTTCTGCCGCCGTTTCTACCTGTTGGAGGTCCGCTCTCGATAGCGACAAGTTGCGAAAGGAGACGAGCTTGAGCTAGGTGTTTGGCACCTGTTGCATGCGAGGATGGTTGGCAGCCAGTAGCTCGTTCGCTCGCTCGCTCGTGTGTCTCTTGGGTCAATTTGAAAAAAGGAGGCACCAAACTCGTGCTCTGGTCAAAGAGCGGCTGCAGCAGCCACCAGGGATCGTCAGGGGAGGAGAGAGGAGGCAAGCTCATCTCGCATGGAGAAAAAGGGCGAGCTGGTGAGCTGAGACAAGTTTGCTTCGTTTATTTGTAGCGCGCTGCATCACTCACACTTCGGCTAGGTGCGAAAGCACCAGCATCGGAGCGGCAGGGTCTGCTTTCAAACTAGCGGCACTCGCATCGATCGCATCGCTGCTCCCATCAACCAAAGAACAGCCTTAGGTACCTCAGAACATGCAAAAGATCCCAAAGGGAGCTAGCTGATTGAATTGTGTTGCACATCGTCTGCCTTGTGGTTTCGTATTGTATCCGTAAAAATCAGGGCAAATTTGCCTCTCTGCCAGCTGTACGTGGTTCCACCCTGAATTCGCTCACCTTCTTTCTGCTTTGACGTCACGTTATGTGCGCCCATGCTCTGGGTTCTGCCTGCACTTTGAGTGTGCTCGTTCAGGTTTCCGTTGCCGTTCCAAGCTCGGCCTGAACCCATGAAAATCAGTAGAACGGCGTCTGGCTGAAAGTGCTTTTGGGACCATTGGCGGCAAGAAGCATACGGGGATTGACGCCGCTGCGTCACGCTAGGGTCCCAGATTCAGACTCCGCCTGAATTTAGCCTTGTTTGCTCAGCAAGCAAGCATCGAGCGAGATCTCGGGTGTACTTGAAGATACCTGCAGTACGCTTTCGTGAGCTTCAAGTTACCGATGCCTAACTTTTGCCAAAGAAGATCGCTAGGGTAATCGGCTCAAGGGACGACGCATTCGGAAAGTCTCGATCATGCAGATCATTCAGGGCAGTCCTGCTCACGGGACCTACGGAAGGGAGCAGTTGAACTGGCTGCTTGCTTAAGCCGCGAAAGTGTGCTGGCCACCGAAGCTTTCCGCTTTCTGAAATAGCCTCGGATGTTGCGAGGGACTCTTCTGAGTGAGCACGTTGAACGCACGCAGCATTGCTTAGGTGAGAACGGCCTCTGTTCGTCAAAGAGCAATTTCCCAGGTCACGGGCGACAAAGAGGGAAAATCGGAAGGGTGACCCGATCGGAGTTCACCACGTCCACACACGGCGCAGAGCAGAACAGCACGACAGGCACCCAGCACGAGATATCGGAGGCGGTGCCGATCAGCATCAGACGGATCGATGGCATCGTCGCAATGGCGCTAGCTCGGCGGTGAATCCCATTTGTCCGTGTGGGCCCAAGAACGGCAAGCGAGTTCTCCCACGGGTCACTCTCGTTTGGTTTCGCCTGTTATTCTAACTTGGTCTCGCTTCCCCACGCCGTCTTTTTCTTTGTTGGCGCTCTTGCATCCTAATCGTCTCTCGACACTCCTCTGAGTACTGTGGAGCGTCGCACCGGCGTCATTGTCGAACCAAGTTTTCGTATTCGCCAGCAGCGCCTCGGTGCCAAGGACGCTCGCTTTCAGCGGCTTGCACAGCCACCCGAACGTTGCTCCACCCTCGCACCGCATTCTGTTTTCAATGCTATCGCGAATTCGGACCTGTGGCTCAGCGATCTTGACCATGCGAGACATCATCGTCACCGCGTAACGGTCTTGGACGAGACAGAGAACAGCATCGCCATGGGAACCACGCTTTCGATCCTGCCGGCGTCTTTATTCTTTCCGATGATGTGACGTTTGGATCCGCACAATGCATCCATCCGATGCGGCGTTTGCACCGTTACTAAGCGGCGTCGATCCGTGTCCCGATACATCTCGCTCCTCATTGATGCCGAAGATTTCGTGGCGTGAAACCGACCATGCGGTCCTCGACGATGCTAAACGCACGGGCATAGCTTGCTTCTATTTTCAGCACAGATCTGCAACGCTCGCAAGGCAGTCACCACGCACTTTGTCGACAGTCTGTTACAACGTAGAGACAGTTATGGTGACCATGCTTTAGTGAATGACAGCTCGTGGGCTGGTGAAAGAGATCAGAACCACGTTGAGACCGAAAAGCTGCGTGTCAAGCTGCGCAGAGAGTGCCACCAGCCTGGAGGCATGTAAAGGAGATCACCAGGTCCGAGGACTGCTTTCGCTGCTGCCGATCTCACAAGAGGGACATCTTCTATTGCGTCGAACACATCGATGCTCGCCGTGTTTGCCATCAGCGAGTCTGTGATCGACCCCGTATCCGCCGAGCTAAGGTTCACAGCATCCTTGGCAGGCGTGTGTCCGGAGGGAGCGGCTATCTTGCGTGGACAGCAGTGCGGAGGTGCCACCCACACTTCCTTATAGCCCACTACTTGAACAAAGCAATTGTAGAAAGGGTCGCGGTGCGGGGGAGAAACGGTTCCAGCGGGACCAATCCACAAATTGGTGATCACGCCATCAGGGGTGACGGGAGGTCGGTACCCCGGCCAGCTTGCGGGAGGCGGCGGCGATGTGTATACGTAGTCTGGAAGCATGTAATCGCTTTCAAGAGCTGGGAACTGGGCGGCGAGATCATGTTGAGCCATGTAAAGCACCGGTCGAGCGGAGCCAGCTTCTTGGCGATTCTGGCCATCGATAGCACCGCCATGCTGACCATCTTCGTCCCAACGACAATATCGGAGAAAGTCGCTCCAGAGCATGACGTCCTGTCCCCAGTCTTTACGAGTGTAGTTGGCGCCGACCTCGACAGGTACGACCCTGGCGGGCCCTGCTGTCCTCAGAAGATGCTCGGTCGAGGACCAAGAGCCAGGCACACCTTCGTTAGCGTTCGATTGAACAGCGGGCCAGCCGGATTTTTGCGCATACGCCCTGACGATGAAAGGTCTGGAGCGCGAGGACGAGTCAGGTGCCGCCAAGTCCATGAAAGAGGGAGCTTCCTCGAACGGATATTCTCGAATGAGCGAATCAGCCTGGATCGACTCGGAGAGCTGCGGCGAGTAAGGTTCGGGCTGAGCCAGCCTGGAACGCTTTCGGGGAGGACTGCGATGGCCGAAACACGACCGGTCGCTGTGGTGTGCGTCTCGCTGCTCTCGCTCGAGCAAGTTCGATTGCAGGCAGGCAATGAGATCATGGCAGTGCTGCCCCTTAGGAGTGGACGCAGCTCCTGCCACGATGAGTGCCATATCCAGATCGCGAATGCAGCGAACGAGTTTTGCGGACTGCTCAGAATCACCGACAGCCTTGAGAGTACAGCAAGCCTTGATCAGCTGCGCGTCAATGTAGATGGCCCTCCACGCCGAAGGGATCCCGTCGTAGCTAAAAGTGACAAACTTTTGGTCACATAGACGGGCCAAGGAAGACAGGTGCGCGTTGAGTTGTTCGGAACGACTTTGTGCAGCTTGCGAGCTCGACAACAAACATCGCACTACCTTTCGGATCTTGCGCTGTGCAGCGAGAGCGGCAGCATCCGTCGGCTCGATGGATGAGGCATCCAGCGATTGGGACAGCTGAGCCAGGATGGCTTTTGTCAGCTCGGCGTCGCCATGACGAGTTTGTTCGGATTTCGTCATAGACCGCCGCTCATCTTGCTAGTGTTGAGAGCCGCTGCCCTATCTTCATATCCTCATCTTGCTTGAACAGATGATGGTTGAAAACAAAGAAAAGTGCTTCCCCCGCAACAGCATCACGATAAGCCGCCCACTTCAGGGTCCAACACTCAGTCCAACACTTGAAAAAAGTGATCGTCCTTCTGCCGAAAAAAGAGCTCTGAAGGGCTGGACTCAGCTTTCATTTCACGCTGTTTAAGTGGAGGAAACCCACTAAACAAGGCTCAAGGGAGGCGCAGAGCCAAGGCCAGGGTGCGGGACGCATGATGAGACAGCGTGGGGTGCAGCTTCGTTTTTGCTCTCTGTCTCTTTTACCACAGCCTTGCGACTATCTCTGCCTATACTTCGCCAGCTTCTCGACAGACCCTGGCCATTTGCTCCGTATCACTATCAGAAAAAAGGGTTGTCATAGATAGAAAATGGGCAAGGATTGGGAGGAGCTCGCCAACAGCACCGGTGACGAGGAGCAGGCACAGACAGCCGGTCCCTCCGAACAGTCGTCCAAGCAGCGCCGAGCCGAGTTCATCCGACAAGCCTCGGTACCGTTTGTCAGGCGCAATCGATCCAGCTACAGGAGCAAGTCGTCTTCAGAACACCAACACTCGTCGCAGCCTTCGACGCAGGACGACCAGGGCGCCCATTCCATCGGCGACATTCACGAGGCCGAGGGCGAAGATGCCGCAGATGACGAGGCTGACGATGAAGGTCCCATCTTGCATACACGATGGCTTCGCACTTGCGACTCTGGAAAGGCTTGGGAGTCCTTCTCTGTGAAAGACAGCCGCGGGCTCGAATCCGCTTGGAAGCAGTGGACACAACAGAACGGCAGCAACATTGAGCTCCCCAGTCTGCCCGAGACGGATGGCAAGGTCCAAGCAGGCGAAGTGAAAGGCTCCATCGACAGATGGGAAGCTCCAGATCCTGATGCGGACGACGTGTCCCACAAAGTCGCCGTAGGTGTCGATCGACTTTACGATGCCGACCTCAGTAAGCTCTCCATCAGCACCGTCTTCTGGAAGGGACCTGAGCTCCGCATCACACGCGCTAGCTGGTTCTTCGAGTCGAGCAAGCTCGCTCCCTGCTCTACGGCTCTTTCCGCCGAGCTCGAGTCCCACTTTCAAACGCTGCGACCTTGGCTCCCTTCCTATGCCGACGAGCTCAAGTCCTCCGTTTCTTTGGGCTCCGAGGCCGAGGCCAAGCTCAAGTGCAACCTCAAGACGCTCAAGAACAGCTACGTCATCTTCCAGGGCCCAAGGCTTGCTCGTCTCTATCAAGAAGGCTTCTCGAACCGCCTCTCGAAGCAGTTCTTCACCGCCTGGAGTGGCGAGCATAGCGGAGGACAGCTTCTGATTCGCGGATATCAAACGCAAGCTCAGCTCACCGGTGTCAAGCAAGCATCCAGCGTTTCCAAGTCGACGACGCGCCGCGCCAGGTCCAAGAGGCCGTCATTCTCTTCCGACAAGCAAGCACCATCTCCGAGAGCACCCGGCGAGGGCACACCAGAACTCAAGAGCCGGTTGGCCGAGGCGTTGCAAGACGACGATGATGACGACGGCCCTGTCGTCGTCGACGATGCCGAAACGACTGACGTCAAGATATCCGACGAGCCTTCGGAGAAGAAGGATCCGGTTCCTGGCGAGAATGAGGAAAAGATCCTTGGCCTCAGAACAAGTGCATCACAACCTTCCTTGAACGTCGACAAGACCCACATTGAAGCTTCGCCCTCGAAATTTGGTGCTAAAACCACACTGCGCAACTTGTCCGTGGCAGCCAGTGCAAGGATGTCTGCATCTGCACCCGCCAACGAACTGCTGCGCTCCGTTGCATCTAGGTTCGGCGTCTGGGACGGCAGCGCTGCGTCTTCGTCCTCTTCTGCAGAAAAGACCCCCGACGTGGATCCACAGAGAGAGGCTGGGGCCTTGAGACCGTCGCAGCAGGATGACATCAGCAAGTCTTTCAAAGAGGCGCAGAACAAGGTCCAACAGGATCTGCCCGCGCTTGGCACTCGAGATCAAAGCCCTGCCGAGAAGTCGCGAAGCAAGCAGGCCGGTGACGAGCAGGACGAGGGTGCAGACATGAATTGGGATGACCCAGATGCATTTGACGACGAGCAGGAGCGAGTTGAGGCTCAAGCCGAAAGCGAGCGACCTCCCGAACTCTTGTTTGCCATTCACGGAATCGGGCAGAGACTGAGTACCGAGTGGAAGAGCTTCGATTTCACGCTCGCCATCAACACGTTCCGGGCTCTGTTGCAGACTCGGGTCGAGACTTCCAAGACACCAAGCGAGATCGGCGGCAACGGGCTCAGCGGCTTGGCAGCCAAGCGCCGCATTCAAATTCTGCCCATCCTTTGGCAGACCGGCTTCCACCAGATGGAGGACGATGAGCAGTGGGCGGATCACGACTCGGATGCCGAGGATCCGGACTCGATGATGTACGACAATGGCGTTGAGCTCGAGATGGAGCACATCTTTGGCGACGACGGCGTCCCGATTGTCCGAACGTTGGTCAAGGATGTGCTGATGGATATTCCGATGTACCTCTCTCAACACAAGGCTCACGTCATCCGATCGGCCAAGCTGCAGGCCAATCGACAGTATCGTCTCTTTGCCAAACGCAATCCCGAGTTTGAAGCGAGGAAGGGCCGAGTGCACATTGTGGCTCATAGCCTTGGCACCGTCATCTCGTCGGATCTGCTCTCGCAGCAGCCCAACCGCGTGCCTCCAGTCAAGGATTTGAGCCACGAAGAGGTGCAGAAGGCGGCGAACCAACACCTGCTGTTCAACACACACAGCTTCTTCGCCGTCGGCGCGCCTGTGGCTCTCTTTTTCGTTCTGCACCGTGCGCAACTGATCGCTCGCAGCGGTCTGGTGCGCTCCAGCCGCTTTGTTCGGGACGAGCCTGGCGTCACGCTGGATCGCGAAGGCAAGTACGGCTGCCTGGCTATCACGAATTTCTACAACATCTGGAACCAGTACGATCCCGTGGCTACGCGAGCTAGTGCATGCGTCGACGTGCAGTATGCTAAGCTGCTCAAGCCAGTGCCGCTCAGCAAGGTGATCCGCAGCATTCTGCGAGCCGATCCGGATGCCGAAAACTTGGACATTGCCGAAGACGGGGGCTCGCAATCGTTTGGCTCTGGCAATGCGATAGACTCGGACTCGGGCATCGCCAAGCGCAAGGCGGCGGCGGCCAAACGCAACAAGGGCTTCTTCGGATCCTGGAGTCGCAAAGCCGGCGAAGCGACGCGTGCGGCGCGCAGCAAGACCAAAGCGGCTGGAGAGGGCGATGGCAAGCAGACGGGAGACGAGAATGTTCACCGCTCGAGCATGGACGTGTCGGAGACGGACGAGGTGAAAGAAGGTCGCGAGGACGCAGAGGACCTGCGTTCCAAGCTGGCAGCCAAAGCACGGCAAGAGGAGAAGCGCAAAGAGGAGCGCGAGCGTGTTGCAGAGGAAGAGAGGAAGAAGGGCATGAGCGCCAAACGCAAGGCGAGAGCCGAGGCTCGAATGCGAGCACTCAACCCGCTCCACCGAATCGATTACTACATGCCGGTGGAAGGATACAGTCTGCTGAGCACCATCAACCAGTACGCCGAACTCATGACGGCTCACATGAGTTACTGGACCAAGGTCGACTTTGCCGACTTTCTCATCACTCAACTTATGGCGGACAATGACCGACTCGAAAGGAGCCTAGATTACCGCGACGTTGAGGGTTGGGAGTGAGGTATGTAGACGAGTCCCTTATGGATGGCTATGCATGTTTGCCATATGCACATGATTCAATGCCACCGTGATACCCATGAGAAGATCAGTGCCTCACGAAGAAAGGACTACAGAGGATTGCCGGCAGACAGCGACCAAGGCCACGTCTGGATAAAGTGAGGCTGTGTAGCACGAAGTTCAGCTGGCGTGAGGCAGCCACCCTTTTTTCTCTCTCGAGATTTGAAGATGGAAAAGGTGACCGAAGGTATGACGAGCGTCGGTGATGGCAGAGCGCATGAAGAGAAAACATGACAAGAAGCGATGCACGAGGTGCAACCAAGAAAACCAAATTCAGGGTCTGACAAGTCGAAGCTGCTTCTCGCTTCCTAGCTGCACTGCACACTGCACACTGCACACTCCACTGCACTGCCTTGTTGAACGGGGAGCTAACGTTAGACGCCATCCATCAGGGGCCCAAGGGAAAATTCGGTTGCAGACGCTTACCTTTGTGTCTAACGATTCTCGACATTTTCGTGCGCCTCGTATCCTGGTTCTTCCATCTTGGCCAAATTGAACCCAGCCATCCATCCAACTATCCACAGCGAGGATCGGATTCGTTCCATCAACACTGGCTTCTTAGCAGCTTGTAGACGGTAGCACTTTCGAAAGGCGAGCCCCGACACAACGATTGCCTCAGGCTCGACGAGGTCGCCCCAGGCTGCCACAGCCGCAGCGTTTTGACCATGTCGCAGCCCAAGCTCACACTTCGCCCACCGCCGCATCGCGAGTTCATCCAGGGCTTTCCCGGCATCGTAGGCTCCAACACTCGGCCTCCCGCCCACGTCGCCGGCACCGTCGAAGTTCGTCTCGGCACAAAGGGTCTCAAGGCAGCATGGTTGCGCATCGAGCTGCGCAAGCTCGAAACTCTGCCGGGAGGCGAGAGCTGGGGCGAACTCATTGGCAGAGGTCCCATCGATGTATGGTCTGCACGAAAGGATGAGGCCTACAAGTCCGAAGCGGAAAAAGGCTGGGAGCTACTTCAGACCGCCGATTTCCCCTTTCAAGTCGCCATCCCCGCAGGACTTCCGCCTAGCGCCAAACTCGAAAAGAATGCCGGCATCGGATACGAGCTCGTCACTTCGCTGTGTGTTCGAAGCAAAAAGGGGCTCTTGAAGAAAGAGACGACCAGCTCCATCATCCAAAACACGCATCCTCTGTGGCTCGACAAGCACGAGCTCCACTCGACCTGGCCCGTCTACTCGACGCCAGAAGACCACGAAGCCATCCAGGACGATATGCGCGTCAAGGTGATGCGCGCCCGCACCTGCTACGGTCCCGGCGACAACGTCGACGTCCGCGTCATCGTCACCTCGGACCGTGTCTCGCCGATCAAGGTCAAGAGCATCTCGCTCTCGGTGCGTGAAACCATCACTTTCAAAGGCGGCGCGAAAAAAGCATTTGGCTCCAACAAAGCCGCTTCCCAAAAGACCGAGAGCTTATCCTCAAAGAGCAAGAGCTTTGGCAAGAAGGTCTACAAGGGCGACACACACACCTTCGACCTCACCTGCCAGATCCCACGCACACACACGCTCATGACCATCCAGACTGCAAAGCACATTGAAGTCTCGTATACGTTGCGTGTCCAAGTCGAGACCGCCAAGAAACCGATCATCATCGACCACCTGCCCATCACAGTCTCCAACTTTACAAAGACAGCTAGCGACGCACTCATGGACCGCATCGGCTGGGTACCCGGCCTGTCTGCCCCCGCTGACTCGGTCAACCCCGATCTGTATGCGCAAGACTTCGCTACGATGCCTCCTTCTGGCTCGCATTCAGGTCAACCGGCGATCACGAGGTCCATTTCGTTCGGCGGCTCTACTTACTCAGCCGGCAGGAACAGCTATCCCGGCTACGCCGGCGGCGACTTGCGCAGACGCGATACCGTCATGACGCAAGGCACGGCTGTCAGCGGACCAGGTATGGCTGGTAGGGGCGTTCCCGGACAGGTCTTCTCGTGGGGTCAGTACGGATCTGCACAGCCCTTTGGGTCGGACGAGGCACCACGTCCCGCTTTCGCAGGTCCACCAAGCATCTACGAGGGACGAGAATTGGCGCCAGAGGAATCGCGCGCCCTTTTCCACTCGACCAACCGTCCGCAAAGTTCAGTGCTTTTGGGCACTGCAGTTGATCCAGTCCTCATGCCCACCTCGTCCTACCACGGAAACAGCAGTACAGTCACACCCATCATCGAAGGCAGCGACGAGGGACACAGCGATCCACGTTTGGCACGACGCTCGCCGTACCAACAGCAGCTTCAGCTTCCGTCGACGCAAACAGACAACCGAAGGCACTCGCAATATGCTGGGGCTGCGCCATCCGGGGGCTTGGCCCAGCCGAATGGATTACGATACTCCACGGGTGGCGCTGCCTTTACGGATCGCAGCAACATTGCTTCTCCCGTCGATGGTCGAAGCCCCTACGACGAGCAGCTGTCTTTCCGTGGGCCAGGTACTCCAGACTTGGGGACCACCAGATACGTCCGACCAAAGCCTGTTCATCAGCCTATCTCGTCGCAGGCCCAGTCGTCCTGGGCTCCTGCCCGTGCGCCTGGCATAGACGCCAACGGTCCTATGACTTCAGCGGAAGCCGAAAAGCAGCAACTTTACGAGCGCGCGCGTCAACAGGCCGAGCGCAATCAACGCCGCGCGGATGAACGACGTGCGCTCCATCAAGGTACAGCTCCCTCGACGCCCATTTCGCCAGAAGCCAACGGAGGTCGCCCGTATAGCATGTTCAACTTGGCGTCAGCCAGTGCCTCTCCGTCCGCTACACCTGCACCGCCCGCAGCAGCAGCAGCAGCAGCAGCATCGGTAGCAGTGGCAGGGCTCTCTGCCGAAGCGGAAAAGATGCGACTCTTTGAACGCGCTCGCGCAGAAGCAGAGAGGTATCAGAGCTCGTATCAAGAGAGTGCCGCTTTCCCCACGAGTGACTCTACAGCCAACGGTATGGGGAGCTCCAACGTACCTGCATCCAGCGGCTCTCAAGGCCTTCAGTCGAGTGAACACGGTGCGGTGGTTTCCGGACGCACCGCGCCCTATCCCTCCTACATGACTGCAGAAGAGGAGAAGCGTCAGTTGTACGAGCGCGCCAAAGCTGAGGCGGATGCGTATCAGCGTGGTGAGGGTTCGAGTGCTACCGTCACTGGACCGAGCGCTTCGTCACAGCCGTTGGGTCACCGCCAAGCCGCGTCTTCGAGCAGTGGCACAGAGGTTCCGGGTGCGTGGCCGAAAGCTGCGCCTGCCCTGGCTGTTGCGAGCGATTCCGTATCGACATCCGGTCCTGCTGTGGCGTCTTCTTCGTCGGCCAACGGACAAGCCGTCGCTGGATCGTCCACCGCCGCCACAGGTGCGATTAGCGAAAAGGAACAGCTCCGTCGCTACTACGAAGCCAGAGACGCTGTCAGCCAGCATCTTCAACAAGCCTCTTCGTCCACCCCCGCTCCTCAAGCTCAACCGAGCAATTTGACCCAAGCGCAGACAGATTGCATGTACGCTCCCGAAGTAGCATCCGCTGTATATCACGCTACGCCACACCAGCCGGCTGATACGGTCGCGACTCCCACACGCACTGTTCCGCCGAGTCTGGCTGTGACACCTGCGAGTGCGACGCCGACGACGATGGGTGTGCAGTCGTATCTGACCGAAGCGGAGCAGCAGTCGGCGGAGGAAAAGGAGCGGTTGGCTTCGCATTATGCGAGGAAGGCAGCTAAAGCCGAGGCTAAAGCGTCTGCTAAGGCGAATGGACAGCAGAGCACGAATGTGGGACAGATTCAGACATCGAGTTTTGCGCAGAGTACGGGAGCGAGCGAGAAAGCGCAGTTGGCAGCGTACTATGCTGCGCGCGACGCTATGGAGCAGAACTTGTCGCAGTCGTCGACGCAAGCCCCACCACCACCAGCAGTAGCAGCGGTAGGTACGACGTCAAACCTCGGAGCATCCTCGTCTTGGTCCACGTCTGCGCACCAAATCCCCGCCCTTCGCGCAACGTCGCCGATAGTACTGCCTTCCTTGACGTCCAACTACACCAATCCTGCTAATGCTAATGGTGCCGTTGCAGGTGGTGGTAGTGCCAACCAGTGGCGTCCCAAGTACAACTCGCTCTACGACGACTCGGATGTCGACCATCTACCCGATTATAATGACGGAAAGGTCGTCGGTGGTGGTGGTGGTGGTGCGCCTCCACCGCTGCCGCCTAAAATCCCCCTGGGCCATGGCCATCGACCGACTGCTAGTCAGGATTGGTAGTGCATTTTTCCTCCCAATTAGTGCGGCGAAAGTGTAAGAGATGTATTCGATGCTGACTACATCTCCTCTGATGCGACAGATTTTTTGCGTGTCGAGCGATATGTCCGCTAGAGTCAGTCATGCGGCGCAACAAGGGTGAAGAATGTGGTAAGGATAATTATAGTGCCGAGCGAGAACGAAAACAACTGAAAGCATCAATGGCAAGAGCGAGGAGCCAAAGGGAAGGGCTACTTGCTAGAAGAGGGCGTTGGCAAAGCTTGCGTTGAGAGAGAGGTTTGCGAGGTGTGGTAGCAACAACAGGCTTGATTAGGGGCGAGTTGAAGGCTACTTATGGCGCAGAGGCGCCTTTTTCATCTGTTTTTGCTGGGTTCTACCGCTTCCGCCTCATCATCCTTTTGTGTCTGCCCTTCCTCCTCTTCACCATCCTCACCATCGTCCTCCTCATCGTAAAACGCCTTCAACGCCTTCGCCGCCTCCTTGTACTGCACCTTGACGTCCCGCAGCGTGACAGTCAGTTTCTCCAGCGCCTCGTCCTCGCTCAACTTGCTGATCCCATCCTCGCCGTGGCATTTGCCATAGTGCTGCATGTGCTCGCAGCTGTCGCGCACCTTGATCACACCGACCGCGGCCGACGAACCCTTGAGAAAGTGCCCCAGCGTAGACAGCTCCGCCAAGTTCTTGGTGTCTAGCGCAACATCCATCTCCTTGAACGTGGTGATGGCCTGATCGAAATAATTCCAAACGATGCTCTTGGAAAACTCGCGATCGTCCTCGTCGTCCATCTCGAGCAACTGCGAAAAGATGTCCATGTCGATGATCGAGGGCGAAAGGTCGCCTGCTGAGCCGCTGGCTCCATCGGCACCCTGCAGGAGATGGACACAAGTGTCGCGGTAGAAGGTGGTAGCAGGAGTTGGTAGCATGACGGCGGGTGCAGACATGATTTGCACGATTCGCAAGGAAATGCGGGTGCGTCGAGCGCAGTTGGGTATGTGGAAGAGCAGCCACAGGTTAAAGGTTGCGGAAAGAGCGTGTCGAGGTGAAGGCGAGTGAAGATCGTCGAGATTTTCGAGAGGGATGGTGTGGAGGAGAAGAAAGGAGAGATATCGGAATGGTCAGTATGATTCCAACAAGAAAAAGATGAAGGAGAGAATCCGAGTCGCTCTTTATAAGAAAAGCCAAGATGGGGGCAAAACAGAGCTGGGCCCACTGGAGATGAAGAAACAGAAGATTGCGCTGCAAGCCTGGTTCCTGCTGCTTCATTTTCGCCCAGCGTCCCGATTGGACCGCACCGTGCGGCGCACAGTCCGCAGAGCAGCACAGCCAACTTTGCGTCATCGCGGATGTCCCGATGAATTTGCGCTTTCTCTTGCCGCGCAACGACGGATGTCAACGTCGTGGGAAGAAAGAGCTTATTTGCCACCAGATAAGAACCGATCGAGGAGTCGGCGTCGATGCCGAAACTCTGAATCATGGTCGGTGCGTCCTCCGTCGCTTCTGAGGGAATGGAGCCATGCAGGCAGCGCCGGAGCCCCGCATCCATGCAGCGACAAGGTGGGTTGAAAAGCTCGTTGTTGGACTTACAGCTTCACTCGACATGATGTGGTTATGGTTCTATGGAAATGTGTGCTGAGGATTCGGTCCCTGTCAAGACAATTTGCGATCCTCTTGTTTGGAGTTCGAGTCGAGTCTGTGAGGAAACAAGCTTGTCGAGTCTAGCAATCGATCCAGGATGTGCCGTTTAGCAATATTTGTTCTAGCCGATGGATCCTTGAGGTTCGATTTCGATCGTGGTGACTGAACTGAAAATCGATCCGACTGTTCTGGTCCCGAAGCGGTTCGGAAGGTGTAGACTTGGTGCTACAAAGGCGTCGAGATTACGGATACGAGGGTGAAGTGATGATTGAATCGCGTGACGAAGGGTCTCTTCTTGGCAGATGGTGATAGGAAGGTTGATGGAACAGACAGTGACAAAGTCGATGGCAGAGAAGGCCGCAGTCGCACAGAGAGAGAAAAGAGAGAGCCTCCAGGTGTGTGTGCGTGACTTTTTAGACGCAGTGCAGTGCAAGTGAGCTTGATCTGCCATCGCATGTGCCGATGCTCTGTTCAATCACACAGTCAGCCGGTCAGTAGGTCGCTCGCCCGCCTCTACCGCGTCACTTCCATCATCCGACGCGGCAGGTTTTCTTTCCAAGTTCCTTGCTCCCACTCTGCCTTCCTCCTCTTTTTTTAAAAAATTGTTTTCGGTACTGTTTCCAGCTCCGCTTCCTTTGAAATCGCACATCTGAATCTCGCATTCGGAAAGCAGACCGACGACAGACCGTCGATTCTCCGACTTGCAACTCCTCTGCTTTCTCTCTCTCTCGATTTGCAGCCTTGTTTTTCGCTTCCACTGCGGCGGTAGCACCTGCACCGCCTCGATCGGTTTGCATTGTTTGTGACCGCTGCTCTGCTGGATTCGATGAGACTGGCAAAATGACGCACTCCAGAATTCCATCGTACCTAGGCGAGGCTCCTACTGTAGGCTTCGATTTTTTGTGCAAGCTTCGAGACAGATGCAAGGTGTTTCCTTAAAGCCGCACGATGCCTTTGGTTCTCTTTGATCTCACTCATTGTCTGAGGCGTCGGATCAAAACGAAATCCAGATCGAACCCGAGCATGGGCAACACATGGAAAACCCTCACTTACCTGTAAAGCATTCTCCTGCTTCGATCGCTAAAAGAAATTCGCTCTGCCACGTTTGACGTTTCTGAAACGCCTTTCTCTTGAGGTGGCCCGCGGCACAGCGAGCTCCTCGTTTCCGTGTGTTGGCCTCCCGCCATCTTCGTCTGGGTTGTGCTGGTCATACGACGTCGAAAGCTCGATATGGTGTTCAAGGTCGTGCGGAGAAGGCCGAGCTGACCGATCTTGTGCCTTGACAGCACCACGCGTGTCTGCATGTCCCACACACAATGTAACAATGTAGCACTCCAGCTTCTGCGTCGGCTCCGCATCATTCTCGCTTTTTGTCTCCGTTCAGAAACATTGCAAAGTTCTCTCGAACTCCGCCATGCCTTCTACAGCAGACTTCATTGGTCTTCCAGCCAATGACGGACAGATCCTCCAGCTGTCCCGCATACCTGATCCTCCTATGCTTCGGCGAGAAAGCACCATGACGGTGGTGTAGCTGCACGACCGCAACGTCCAAACGACCTAGTCCATCCGCGGCAGCCTCGAGCGCCTCGTGGCAAACACACCTCTCGAGTCCGCAGCACCTTCTTTCGTTCCTGAGTCAATTGGTCAACTCGAGTTCGCGCTCCAAGTTAAACGATGGTGTGTACCGAGTCGCACGCGAGTGACATGTGCACATCAATGCCTCCCCCGTAAGCGAGCCCCATGCCCCGCGAGGGACTCCCCCCAATCCTTGGATCCCAGCCAACCCCGCTTGACCGACCCCCGGCTGAGACGTCTTTCGGTACGGCTTGCTTCTCACTGTCGTCTTCTCTAGCGGAGGTCGCTCGGTCCTGAATCGAATCGGGTCTGATCAGGCTCACACTCACCTACGCCTCTCGATCGAGACAGGATCCTCCAGTCCGTTGTCAGACCGACTTCCTCATACCATCCTCAACTCCTCACAGCCGTGTCCATTATTCGATAAATCGTAAAGCCAAGAGTGGTTTTTAGTTTGTTTCGCACTAAGCGGATATTACATTAATAGCAGCAGAGGAGGCGCAGGGTGCAAAAGAGACCCTGCAAATCCCTCCCGGGCGATAGATTCCAAAAGGTGGCAAGGCAAGCGTCGACGTTCGTACTCCACGCCGCGCTCAGGCCTCGAAGGTGACGGCAGCGCCGAGCTTGTGAGCGTTGGCCGAGGCCTGCGGGTCGCTGAGCTTGACAGTGTCAAGAGCAAGACCGAACGAGGCCTTGACACCGGGGCGCAGAGCCTGGGTGTAGCCGAGGCAGAGGATACCGGCGTTGTTGATCTTGGCCTTGACGAAAGCGGCGTTGTCGAGGTAGGTCTTGGTACCGACCTCGAGGTTGACGTTCGAGTTGGGGCTCTTGGAGTCGTAGGTAGCACGGGCACCCGCCTCAGTGTCGACGTTGACGCGGTGGTAGTAGCTGGCCGAGTAGGTTGAGAGGTTGCCGAGGCCGTGGAAGGTGACGGCGTAGTCGGGGGCGTGGAAGCCGGCACCGAGGTTGTAGCGGCTCAGCTTGCCATCCTTGACGTCGTAGGAAGCCTCAGCGCCGGCAAGGAAACCGTCACGGCCGAGAACAGCGTCGGCAGTGAAGATGGGGCCCTTGAAGAGGTCGAGGTGCTGGCGGGTGTGCAGGCCGGGCTGCTTGTAGGTGGAAGCGAAGAGGGCGTTCTTGGTCTGCTTCTCGGGCACAAGGGTGGAGACGAGCTCCAGCTTGAGGCCCTTGGCGATGTGGTTCTCGAGCTCAATGTGGTTGCGGAGAACGTTGGAGGTGGACCAAGCCTGGGTAAAGGTGACGCCGTTCTTGCGGTCCTCCCACTTGGCCTCGAGGTCGCCATTGATGGCCTGCGACTTGGAGTCACGGATGCCGAGGACGCGGAAAGTGACACCGTTGGGGGTCTTGGTCTTGACCTCGAGCGAGTTGCCGTGGATAGGGTAGTCCTTGGCGAGGAGGTCGTTGGCGGCCTTGCCTGTCGATCACGAAACAAGTCGCATCAGGGCGAGGTGCATGATTTCGTATAGTGCAAATTTGCCATGGTGAGAATGATCAGCCCGTGTTCTGGGTCATCGAAAGCACAGAGACCGGATGTCGACTTACCAAGGTCCTTCCACGAGGGGGGAACGGGCTGGGAGACGATAGGAGCCATGTTGCTAATGGAGATGGAAAGGAAGCAGCACTACGTAAGTCAAGGTGTTGAGGAGACGCTCGCAGAGATCTGCAGTTCCACCTGGTGTATGTTTGTCGCGTGGGAGGTCTCGACAGCAGCCGGCCATCGTCTCGACGGACGCCACTGGTCGCGCTGTGGATCTGCAATACGAGCGATGTGCAGTCGATGCCGAGTCGAGCCGAACCTTGCTGCAAGGCTCCGAGGTTCGAGACAAGGGAGATTCTCCAGACAAGGTAGATTCCACTTACAAGATTAGATGTAAGACGAGGAAGACGTGATACAAAGGTGTAGGAGATGGTGGAGCAAAAGGAAAAAGCGAAAGATGGTGGAGGATCGTCTCTGTCTGCCTCCCTCTCTCGGGCAGTCCGAGTCGCGGTGTTGTTGGACGCTGACCGTGCGACGAAAATTGACTGGCTGACTGGCGGAATCGGTTGTTGGGCCTCTTTTTTTTTTTTTTTTTTTTTTTTTTTTTTTTTGCTCTTTTTCGGCCGCGAACGGATCAGGCTGCATACTGCACAACTCAGTCTTTGAGGCGCGATGCGAAAATAGCTGGTTGGAAAAATGCGAGCAAGACGCGCCCAACCAACACTCAGCAACGCAGCAGCGAGAGAGCTCTTCTGCATTCACAGGGCAGAGATGGAGCAAACAACAACACAGACACGGTCACCGATCTCTCTCTGCCTCCGTGGCCTTCGCTTTTTGATGCGGTCAGGTGTGCCTTTTGCTCTGTCGCTTTCGTGTCCTTGAATAGGTTCGTCGTGGAGCAAACATTTCATAGCTCACCAAGCAAAGACGTGATAGTCGTACAGCCAGATCGGATGTAGCGGCTATGCGAGCAACACCTCGCCCCTGAACGATGATGTGCATCCGCTTCATGAGCATGAACTTTCTCAGCAACGAACCCTCCGATGGATCATCATGCCTGCATGTGTGTGACCTTGCCAGTGCGATATCGTACACGGCTCCGCATCGTCATCCTCTGTGTCTGCCTACCAGAACAAATGAGCCTGGCGACGACGGGCTAAACGGATATTTCCATCAAGAACCCTGAACATGCCACTCACTCTACAGAAATCATGACGTGACGGTTTCCTTGCTTGCAAAGGCCGACTTGCGAAGGCTGAAAGCGAGGACATGGCGACGGGGTATTCTAAAGCTTGACCTCTGTCGCAAACAAATCTACAGTACAGGAGCACATGGCATCACTATCGTTCACTCGAATCAGGCGCGCGGTAGCAAAGACGACGCTTTCGGACGGCAGGGCATGGGACGAGCTGGAGAGGATGGCGTGCGGCCACGTTCGTTGGTTGTGTGAGAAATTGGGCAGGTGAGGTCACATTGCTGCCTCTTTCACCTCCACCTCCTGTTTTCAATCCGCCGTGGAAGCAAAACGCGCAAGAATACAAAGTTTGTATTGTTTCCCGCGACGATCACAAAGGGAATTCAATTTGAATTGGAACACTGCAAAACTAAAAGGCTCTTGAGTCCGTGCGCGCCAGTCCCTCTGCATGGCCTGCGAGCTACAAGAGAAACTGCTCCAAATCGCAGTCCAGCGCTAAAAGCTCAGTCTATCTCAGTCTTTGCAAGGCCAGCCTGGCCGAAGGCTGGTGATACACTGTCAGATCCGCATTATTCGCGTCAGGTGGTCGGTCCGCTCTCTCTTGCCTCGACAAGCCAAATGAAGAGGGGTGCGAGATTGTCTTGCTTCCTTTATTAATAGTGTGCGTCAATTCCTGCCTTGCGTGCCTGTCTAGAAGAGGTTCGAGGGCTAAGGGGAAATTTTCAGCGTTGCTCGTAATTTGGACGGAGGGTGACAACGCATTGGCTCGAGGCCGAACCAAGCCTCTTTTGTAAAGTCACACGGCCAGCTCGGCTCTGCCTATCTCTCTGCTAACGCTCTTCATTTTTTTGCAAGACCGCCCGCTTCTTTGAGGCATGTGTGAATTTCGTTGGCTCTTTTTGTGCGTGATGGCCGAACCCTGAGCCAAGGCCAAAAAAGGACCCGACGTGCTGCTCCCTTGCTGCTTTTCGTCCTTTCAAACCCTGCCATCTTGGCCATCCTTCTTATCATCATCATCCTCCAACAGCATCTCATCAAGGTCTTCGTTGCTAGCAGCACCAGCCCATCTTCACCTTCGTTACAGCCAGAAGATCCTCTCGCCTCTCTTGGACTCCTGTTCGAGCAATCTTGGTTGCTAATTGTTGCAGTTTCCGTACAGCAGCATCTTCAGACACTACGTCAAGCCCGACCCCCACCGCCTCCCATCTTACGGCTACCTCCGCTTCTCAACATGCTTCCAGCCCAGCGCAACAAGATTGACATCTCGTCGTTGAACGAAGAAGAGCAAAAGCTCTTCCGACTCTACGGCAAGCTTCCCAAGAAGGACTTGCTCCAAAACAAGCTCAAGGAGCGCAAGTACTTTGACTCGGGCGACTATGCCCTCTCCAAAGCCGGCAAGGCGCCCCAACAGTCGGTCGGTACGGCTATCCCCAACCCGGAGATGATTCCGCACGCCTCGACCGTCACCTCCCCCGGTGTCAATGCTGTATCGCCTCCTGGCTCGTTGCCCGGCCAGCAAGGCGCTCCTCAATCCGTGCCTGTCAACGTCCCCGGCGCCGCCGGTCTCGCTTCGCGTCCACAGGTGAGCGCCTTCCCCATCAGCGGTGCCGGCTCGAGTCCTGGCAAGGAGAGCAGCTCTCTCGGACGCCAAGAGCACGTCGTCAACGCCGACGACGCCATGCAGGATTAAACGACAACATCGCACCAGCAATTTGCGGTCAATCAACCTACAGCGTACGCTCAGATCCAGTCGCCGGAGTCGTGCATCTGTTCGGGTTTGGCTGCAAACGCCGCTGCGATGCGCACGCCTCCTCAAAGGATCGCGTGTGACCACAAGATTCATTGGAAGATCCATGGAAGTCCCAACATCAGACCCACGCTCTGATCCCTTTGCCGCTCCTCGTGCAAACAGAGACGGGTGCTGACCTTCACACGAAGAAGATCAACACCACCTTTGCTCTCAAGCTTTTCGTTCATCAGCGTCATCCGAACAGCACCAACACATTTCAAACTCGCTGCCAAGGCTGCAGCTCCAAATTTGCACTTATCAGCCTTTGATCTCAACGCCACAACGGCGAGCGTCCAAGCTCGTGCATGCCCAACAGCGTCACCGCAGATAGCTTCGCTTCGCCGCACCACCCCTTTGAGATGGCCAACTCGACACGAGCCAAGCAGTCAGCCAGGAGGCTAGCATCGGGTCGTACCGGGTGCAGCGGTAGTGTGTGTTGCACGCAAGTCGCTTCGCTGGCCTTCTCGCCAACACCATCGAGTGAATCTCTCATGGCTGGTCATTTGCACCCTCGCCAAACCCAAACCCGGTGCACGAACGCTTCGGTCTCGCTGTGACCGAGATGGCTCTCATCCGTTTGGATCAACTCTGAACAACACTGGCCTACCGTCGCCACCCATTGTATCATCGTAACGCACCATTGCGTGTCCTTTTTGGTTTTTGTTGTGTACCGGCCTCTCTTATCGTCTTTTTGTCTCTCGGGTCTCATTCGCAATGCAGAATTTAGTTTTACCAAGACTCAGTCTGGTCAAGCCTGCCGAATGAATACGCACAGCTGCGTTGCGTTGCATTCGTCTATATCACAAAACGTTCGGTTGGTGATCTTGAGCGAAACATGCAGACGAGCGAATGATTTTTCGGACCTCTTTTTTGGTCTTTTTTTTTACTTTTATTTTTTTTCCTTTTGACAATTCAACAAGAAAGCAAAGTTACGATGTAAGAGACTACTACCGAGGCTGAACTTTGTCCTTCGTGGAAGGTTCGGCTCTGATGTTGACTGCACCGAGAGGATGCGAGGACACCGACTGACAGCTGTACAGCGCAAAAGAAGCGCCCTTTCCCCACACACGGCAATCACATTCCATATCAGAAAAACTGAATTGATCGAAAAAAAAAAAAAAAAAAAAAAAAAAGGAAAATATGTACAATAATAAACTATGAGCGGTAACATGCTACCGATGACCCCGCTTTTTCCATCCAACCTTTGTTTGGGCACGTTACGCCACCTTTTGCTGTCGAAGCTCATCCCTGCTGTGACATTCGGCAGACCGAGTACAGGGAGATATGCCTCTCGGCTTGGATGCAGATTTGACTTGAGACCGACGCTGGGTGGACACCTCCGCGGACCGAACGACCGAATTGCTCGCAAAAATACACCAACTTCAAACGAGATCTGCGCAATTGGCTGCTGAAAGAGCGCTCGAATTTGGCCTTTCCCCCACACTTTGGTAACAGGAGCAAGCAAACGCTTGATGGGATGTAGAAGTGCTCTCCATCAGCAGCTTGTCGAATCGGGTCAACCACTTGAAAAGTTGACGAGAATTGTATAGTGAGACGGTAGCAGAAGTGGCCCTAGCTTTGCACACCGTGTACGAGAGCAAGAAAACAATAAGCAAGCTCGCTTGGAGGCAAGGCTAAGATGCAGGGTTGCCCTCATCACCGCCGCCGTGTCTCTTGAGGGCTTTCACACCCCACAACTTTGACAGGTTACCGCCCAACCCCCTTCGAGATGCTTCTTGCACACATGCACTGTTCTTCCTCTATCTCTGGTAGATTGACAGTGAGTTGGTAATGCACCCTTACTCATCCCTTCTTCTTCCTTTCGAGCCAATGATATAAAGACTGGCGGCGAGTCGGTGCTGTCTCTCCGTCGTCATCCCTCACGGATCGCATTTGCGACACGTACTTGCCATCCTCCATCTGCATCATCCTCATTGCTCACATCAAGTGGAAAGCGATCGTCAACCATGCAGTACAAACTCTCCAGCTCGTCGCTCTTCCACGAGTCGGCATTGGGCAAACTCGTTGCTGCCGCTCAGAGTCACAGACCGACCACTTTCACCGGCTATGTCGCCCTTGCGACCGGAATGCCGGTAGTGCTGATCGGTCTGCTCATCACATTCTCGCTCGCAAAGATGCTGTACAGAACGACCGTCTACCACTACTATATTTCGCCGCTGCGACATCTTCCCGGACCCAAACCAAAGCCCTTCCTGGGCAACATGGACGAGTTTGTCGGCAAACCGGGAGCTGGCGCAGAGCTAGGCTGGTCTCGTCAGTACGGCCAGGACGGCGTGTTTCGCAGCACATTCTTGTTCGGTATCGAAGCCGTCCACTTTCACAAACCCAAGGCTTTGAGGAAGATCCTCGTCGAAGATCCTTACAGCTATCCGAAGCCTCCTATTGCGTGGAAGCTGTTGGGTCTCATTGCGGGATACGGCCTATTGGTGGTCGAAGGCGACACGCACAGGAAGATGCGCAGGACCATGAATCCGGCTTTCTCGCTGACCAACTTGATCGAACAGTTCCCCGTCTACTACAACAAGATTTATCCCCTGGTGGATATTCTCAAGAAAAAGGTCGACGAGTCTGCTCAAGATTCTGCGATCATCGATTGCGACATGTGGGTCAACAAAGCTCTGCTCGACATCATCTGCATCACTGCCTTTGGCTACGAAGCAGACTCGCTCAACCACCCCGAGAACGAGCTGGCTTCGGGCTATGAAACCGTAATCAGTTTGCAGAACGGAAGGAATCAAGCCCGGCTCAACGTCCTCTTGAACCTTCCATTTGGCGATACCGTCCTCGACTGGGCATCGGACAAGAGCGACTGGTCCTGGTTCCTCAAGCGTTGCAAACCGGATACGGTCGCAGAAACCACGTTCAAGCTGCTCAACGGTATGCACCGCATCAAGAAGGTGGCCAAACAGATCCTCTACAAGCAGATCGAGTCCGGAGAACGTGCAGCGCAAGCTGGACAGTTCAAAGCCATCATCGACATTATCGAAGAGACGCATCTGTCGGAAAACGACGGCAAGCCCAAGAGTCTCAAGCAGGCCGAACGCGATATGATCACCCAAGTGCTGACGTTCTTGGGTGCGGGACACGAGACCACCGCCTCTGGCGTCTCTTGGACGCTGTGGAACCTGGCTATGCACCAAGAGGTGCAGGACAAGCTGCGCAAAGAGTGCAAGGAGCTCATCGATCAAGATGAACGTCCAGCTTACTCTGCCATCAAGGGACTGGCGTATTTGGATGCGGTGATCAACGAGTCGATGCGCGTCACTCCTCCTGTTCCACGAACCGTGCGAATCGCAAGCAAGACTTCTTACATCGACGGAGTGTACGTGCCCAAGGGGACGTTGCTGCCTATCTCGAACCGTGCTATCAACATGGACCCGCAAGTATGGGGACCGGACGCTGACGAGTTCAAACCGGAACGTTGGTTCAACTTGCCCGAAAAGTACGACAGGACTTTCTCGATGATCACCTTTATTGCAGGTGCACACGCATGCATCGGCAGAACCATGAGCTACTTGGAGATGAAGGCGGTCATCTGCATCCTCGTCTCGAACTTCAAGTTTGAACCCATCTCCAAGGATCAATCGCCCGTCATGGACACGTTGATCACCATGAAGCCGCAGGGCGGTCTTCCGCTTAAAGTCTCGCGAGTTTAAGTCGCTCCGCTTTCTGCTTGTGTCTGCTTTCTTCTACCTGTACATTACAGTATCTTTCGGGAATCTTCCATTGTCTAGAACCACACATGACAGTGTAGCTGATGCCGACCAAAAAAAAAAAAAAGGGGCGAGAAAGGAAAAGAAAACGGTGCAAAGAGAAATGCCCCGTACTGGGCTCGAACCAGTGACCTTCTGTTTTATAAGACTCGGACCGACCCGAGGCACTGTATATTAGACAGATGCGATATTCCAACTACGCTAACGAGGCTTGATGTTTTAGATACGCTGGATTGCACATATATTTCACGGCATAAAACTTTGATTCAACATGTTTGTGATCGACATGATCCACGATTCAACGCTCCGGTGAAACAAGACATTAGCTCGCCATTCGCTAAGCTCGTACATTGAGCTTTTCAGTTGCGCCATCGCTGATTTCTCGAGTCTGATTGCTGAAAGCGTTCAAGTTGATGCTGCTGCAGACAAGGTGACATGCAAAGTCCCTTGCTGCCACTAGCAGAGCGATGGAAGCGTGCTGCAGGTCTTCATCATTCCGAGCGTCAAAGGTTGCGTATCGAGAAAAATGATTTCTTCTGTCGGACGGTAAAGTGGTGCAAAGTGCGGATCAGAGGCGTGCGAGAAGAAGTGTGTGAGAATACTGTACGCTGGATTGTGCGCATTTGCGTGGATGCAGTCTCGTGACTTTGGTTTTTGTGTACAACCCTTGTCAAACGTTTGTTCCCGCATACCAACATCTCTACATCCACAAACATCCCCAACACAATCATGTCGACTGCTACACAGAAGACCACCGCTGCCGCCGCTGCTGGCGCCGCGGATGCTCAGAAGGAGGAGAGCTTTAACGACAGCATCCTGCCCAAGTACAAGGTGGCGGGTGAGATCTCGGCCAAGGCGATCAAGGCGGTCATTGCTGCCGCTGCCGAGGGCAAGACGGTTTTGGAACTCTGCAACATTGGTGACGAGGTTCTCGAGGAGGAGACCTCAGCCGTGTACAAGGGCAAGAGCATCGCCAAGGGTATTGCTTTCCCCACTACGCTTTCGCTCAACAACGTTGTGTGCAACTACTCTCCCTTGCCTACAGACGAGGAGCAGATCACGCTCAAGAAGGGCGACGTCGTCAAAGTTCAGCTCGGTGCCTACATCGACGGCCTGCCTGCCATCACCGCCGAGACCTTTGTTGTCGGTGCCGATGCCTCCAGCCCTGTCGAGGGTCGTGCTGCCGACGCCATCAAGGCTGCCCTCACTGCCGCTGATGTTGCGATCCGCGTCATGAAGCCCGGCGTTCTCAACACCGAGGTCAGCAAGGAGATCGAAGCCGCCATCAAGCAGTTCGACTGCAAGGCTGTCGAAGGCATGCAGACCAACCAGTTCGCCAAGAACGAGATCGACGCCAAGAAGAAGATTGTGCTCAACGCCGAAGCCGGCAGCAAACCCGACACGGTCAAGCTCAAGGAGAACGAGATCTATGGAGTCGACATTTCCGTCACCACCTCCGCCGAGGGCAAGACCCGTTCGGACGACAGCAAAACCACCATCTACCGCAAGACCAACAACACCTACCTGCTCAAGTTGCAAACTTCGAGAAAGGTACTCTCCGAGATTCAGAAGAAAGCCGCCACCTTCCCCTTCAGCCTCAAGAGCTTGGAAGACGTTCGTCGCGCAAGGATCGGCGTCCAGGAGTGCGCCAAGCACGGTCTCTTGACTCCCTTCCACGTGCTCGAGGACTCGGACAAGAAGGCTATCACCGCTCAGGTCTTCTTCACCGTCGCTGTCAACGCAAAAGGCGCTATCAGGATCACCCCCGCCCCTACCTGGGCAAACGAGGAGAACCTCAAGTCGACCAAGCAGGTCACTGACGACAAGATCAAGGCCCTCCTTTCGACCGCTGTGCGTCAGACCAAGAAGAAGAACAAGCCCGCTGCCTTGGCTTAAAATGCCTTTTTCCCACCCGCATATAATCAGCACATCGCACTTCGAACGTCCAATCGTCTCACATCAGGATATCGGGTGCCTTCCGTCAGCTGGCGATCCATAGGTGGTCCTCTCGAATTCGTTTGCGACGGCTTGGGCTATCGCACAAAATACACCGCCTTTCCATCGCATCCCCCCCCCCCCCCCCCGTAATGAAAAGAACAACAAACAGCACATCACAAACGAAAGCGTTCAAAAAGCAGCCTTCAACCTGAGTACAAACATCTGAGCCAAAATCTTTTTCGTCATTGCAAATGTCTGTGTGTCCCATCTGCTCATGAGGACTCTCCAGCAGCTCGCCTCTCACAACGCCAGATCATCAAAAGCATCCGGATCCTCGGGCTCCATCATCGTGCCCTCGTTCTCGACCATACCCGCATACGCCAGCATCTGCTTCTGCGCATCCTCTTTACTCTTCACCTCGTCCAGTCCAAACGGCATAGCGCTTAGATCGAGCGCAGCCTGCATCGGATCCTCCAGCGACCGCATCGTGGCCGGTTTGTCCGCGCCCGCACTCTGCTTCTTGCTCGGATTGAACTTGGCACATCGCGCCTCGCTCAGTCCGTACAGCTGCTTGAGGTGGTTGCGCAGCAAAAGAGCTGTACCTGAGATGACCGACATTTTGGCGATGGTGACCGGGTCGATTTGTGTCTTGGACCCTGCGGCTCCGTCTTCTTCGTCACCGTTGCTGGTATGCGCTGTGGCGTGGTCGGTGGTGGCCGCGGCTTGTGGCCAGTTGAGAGTCTGCGCTGGGTCCACAGTGCCGGCGAATGGCTGAGCTGCATCGCTGGCCAGTTGAAGCTGCCATTCACCCGACAGCCACGGGTTGCGCGACATTGCGAAAGGGCTGATCAAGTCTCCTCCCTGGAAAATTTCTCCAGGCGGCGGCGGCGTCCTCACATCATGCCCTGCCACCTCGGTCAGCGCCGAATTGGCCGCGCTATCCAGCTTAGGCAGATGCGGCTGAATCATATACAACACCTGCATTCCTGAGACAGCCAAGATCGATCGCAGTTCGCCGATCACGATAAACAGCTCCTCTATCGTCTTGTAATCCAGCGTCGCAAGATTGTCTGCCATGAACCGGGCAAACAGCACTTCTTTCATGCTGCAGTCCGACGCCGCTGTGTTGACGTCGAGCGCCTTGACGATCTGCTTGAGGAAATCGAGCCGTGTAGCTCGACGATCTCGCAACAAGCCGTACCACGCACCGAGCACCGCGGTCGGCATCATGTCGACACGGAACCCGCGCAGCGTCTGCACCTTGGACAGCTGCAGCTGGAACCGGAATGCCGAGCGTGCAGTGTCGAGGAAACGCGCGTGCACAAGCGAGGCATGCTTGGACGCCAGATGGCTGTGCAGCTCCATGGCCCGACTGCGAAGTTTGCGGTCCTCGAGCGTCTCGAGCGATACTAGGTAAGGCACGCACTGGATCGGATGCGAAAGTCCCTGCAACACCGTAAAACGCAAAATGTCGATGGCGGTGCGCTGCAGTGAAGGATTCGACACTTCCAGCGTCGCCTTAAGCACGTCATCCGAGTAACGCTGCATCATGGCTGAGCCAACACCCGTGTCTGCAAAAGTTTCAGTGTTGCCGACCAGGATCGTCATGTCGACACTGCCGGCATCCGGATTCTCAGGCTTGCGACGCCCTGTGCCTGCGGTAACGACAGCATTGTCAGGATTGCGCCGCAGAGAATCTGCGCTGAGGAAATCGAGGATGATCTTCAGCAACGTCGCACGATCCTGCAACGATCCGGATGCGAAGATGTCGTCCATCATCGCTGTGAGCGTCGGTCGAGTCATGAGCGTGGGATGAGCTCGGAAGATGAATCCGAGATTCTGCAGCGCGATTGAACGCACCGTCTCGCTGCCAGTCTTGTGGATATCAAGCAGAGCCTCCGACACTACATCGATGAGCGGACGCTTGCTCACCGCATCGATCTCGGGCGCCGTTTCGGGATATTTCTTGCGGATCTCATCGTAGTCTGCGTGTTCACACAACGAGGCCGTCAAGGACATGAGGGTGCTCCATGCCTTGTTGTCTTCGACTTTTTGGCCTTTGAGCGCCATCTGTCGCATCGCCTGTACACGCATGAAACAGGCTTTGAGGGTTTGGATCAGCAGCCGGAAGTTGTGCGTATGCGTGGTGATGACGGCGCAGTAGCACGCGATGAGTTCCTGCAGCAGGTGTAGACCTGCCTTGGGCGGCGGACGGTTGACCAGAGGGCGGAGACTATTCTCCAGAGATTCCGCAAACGCCAATGCCGTTTTTGGCATGTGGGGCAAGCACGAACGGAAGATCCTCAACAGCAGATCCATGATCTGGACCTCCTCGCCCGTCTGTGCGGCTTTGAGGTAGGGCAGGAGCAACTTCGCTTTCGAGATGGTGAGGATAGCGGGATTGGTGGAGGCAAGCAGCTGCACGATGCGGATGCGCTTGACCGTGTCGATGCTCGATGCGCCGCTCGATTCGACCAGGCTATCGATCATGGAATCGCCGAGCTTCTGCAGCTTTGCGTGCAGCTCAGCCGCTTCGCTCTCCGACTTGTCCTTAAACAGGCGTCTGAACACCTCTTCCAAGGGTGAAGGACGCTCCTTGATGACATCGGCAACAGCCATGATGATCTCGATGGTATCTGCCACCTTCTTGTCAGCCTCAGTCTCTTCAGGCGCATCCTCGTCCATGGGATGGCCACTGTGACCACCTTCCAGAGCTGGCTTTTGCAGATGTTCAGCGTCGCCCTCTTTCGCTTCGGCCGCATCTGCAGGCTGCGATGCCAACGGCGTGGATCGCAACGGGCTACCTCTGCGCCGAGTGTACAGACGTCGTGCATCGATGTCCATTTCTAGCCACATTTCGCCGATTGTCAGGACAGCCATGTCCTGGATAACCGTGTCTTCGTCGTTGATGCAACGGACAATGCGGGCGCACGTATCGATTCGGATCCTCTGATCGTCTGTCGCCTCGTGCAGGCTCTTGAGAAGACGGACCATACGCTTGCGCACGGACAGACCGGTGTCGAGCACTCGTGCAGCAAGTTGCTTGTAATATTTGGGGATATGCTGCGGCTTGCGGAGCAGGTAGCTGCCAAAGAGCGCAACTGCACTATCTCTGACTGCATTGCTAGAATCTCGAAGGCGGACCTCAATGGCACTGCGCATAGAGTCTTCGTCGAGCAGGTCCGGGTCTACCTGCGCGATACGGTCGATACCTCGGAGCGCCTTGCTCCGGTTGCCGATGATCGGATTGTTGAGGCCTTCCATGAGCAGGTCTCGCAAGACTGCATACGAGATCATGGAGCTGCTTGCGATCAGCGCACGTTCCGAGAGGTCGATGGCTTTTTCAAGCATCTGTGCGTCTGGAGTCAGATCATCAAACGAGGAGTCGGTGGCAGAAGCGTCGAGCTCGGACAGCGTCAGCATCGCTGCATCAATGTCTTCGCGGAAGTGCTGCAACTTGGCGATCTGCACTGCGCTATCGCTTTCTGAATTGCTCAGAGCAGCTTGGTCCTCCTCAGCCTTGGCCCACGCGGTCGCCAGCTCGCCTTCGGCCTGGACAAGTACGAATTCGAGGGCACCCTCGGTCGGAATGTCCTCATTGCCGGTCCGAGCAAGGAAGCGAGAGATGTACATGTAGGCGCCCACGTAATCCTGGATAGCACGTCGATCGCCTTCGCGCAAGGCCCTGAGCATGGAAAGGTAATCCCACGTCGCCCACTTCAGTCGCTTGGCTGGGCTGGCGGGTTCCGAAGGTTTCATGACGGAGCCTTCGCCAGCGCGTTCAGCCTCTGGAGCATTGCCGTTGTGTCGCTCGATCGAGGTGGATGGCGCATCAGCGCGAGCAGCTTGCAACTGCAGCTGACTTTGGCGCAGTCTTGCGGCGACAAGGCTGAGCTGCTCGAGAGCCACACCCTTAGCTTCTGGTTGACTCTTTGCATCCTCGAGGTAGTTGCCAAACACACGACAAAATGCGCTCAGCATCAGGGCTGCTGCTGGCCATTCTGGCAGAAAGAGGGCACTCAGGAGGTCCTGAATGAGCGACTCTATCACATAGGCGTGGCTCATCTCTTGCGACGACTTTGCCACCTTGGTCTGGCCGATGCGTTGCATAAGATAACCCGCAATGGACCGGGCGGATGCATTGGCGCCTTCCAGTCCGCGCCTCCATATTGCAATTTCAGCCTCTCTGGCATCGTTGGAATCGGGTTCGCTGGTGGCATTGAACGCTTGGATGACAACTTCAAGCGTCTGCAATCGCTCTGGATCGGCGTCACGATTATCGTCCTCATCGCCATCCTGAGCCTCTTTGTTCCGCGAGAGACGATCTGTTGTGGAACGCGCGTAGCTGGCTACGCCGTGCGAGGCGGCCTGGATGAGCTGCAGCAACAAGGCGTTAATCGAGTGGATGCCCTTGCCGTTGCGCAGACTGTACTGACGCCGGTTCTTCTTCATGTCGGTGAGCTTGGACAGCGAAGTGAGGATCTCCTCGATCATCCACTGACGCTGGTCGGGAGCCTTTGCAAAGATGCTGCGAAGCAGGTTGAGAGCAGGCAGTCGCAGCGTCTTCATCGAATTGGCGCCGCCCAAGGACTGCAATGCCGACCGACCACGAGCTGAAGCTTTAGCTGTCTCGCTCGACGCGCCTCCGCTGGCCGCCTCCGGCTCGAGCACAAAGAACGGACCCAGCGCAATGTAAACAGCGCTGATGATGATGGAATCCGACAGAGCAATCGAGGGCATACGCACCATACGCTGGACGAAAAAGAGTGCCGAGCAGAGATGCGCAAAGAGGTCGGAGAGCGTGTTGCGGCAGATGATGCCGATGCTGGAAGTCGACTCGTCTGCATTAGCGGCTGCTGCTGCTTTCTTCTTGCGAGCCTTTTGAGGCGCCAAGACATCAATGAGCGAAACAAGAGCTGGGTGAGTTGCCGTGGCGGAGCTTCCCGAGCACGCCTCAATGAAGGGAAGGAGAACCTTGTCCAGGCAAACCTTGACCGCCTCAAACGAGGAACGAATATGGTCTTCGGACAGCACCTGTTTCGGCAGCACGTCACCGGTGAGCATGCCGAGGCTGCATTCGGTGGCCAATACCGCTCGATCCATGACAACAAAGGTTGCGTGGAGCTTTTCGAGTTCTTCGTTGGTAGACGCTGCCTCTTCTCCGTTTTCCACATCGTCTCTGTCCCTCGGCGTGTTCACCCCTTGGCGATCAGGCGTCTGCGCAGGGTCTGGAGTCTTGGAAGCGGACTTGCTGCGATGCTCGGCTTTACGGCCCTTCTTTGGCTTGGTCGGAGAAGCTGGTTCAGAGACCATACCACGACTGGCTTGGGATGGGAACGGGTCGATATTCTCGCCTACACGCGCGGTGCGCTCTAGAATGGTGAGCAGCCGGATCACATCCTCAGCAGGGATTGTGCTGAGGCTCGGGGTGTTTGCTGGCTGTGCTCTACCCGAAATGGTTGCGATCTCGGTATGCGGGCGGCAGCACATGACAATGAGTTTGAGCAGCTTTTGGAGTGCAGCTGCGCGCAAAACCAACACGGATCGAGAATCACCGCCAGAGACAGAAGGCGATTCGATCATCTCGTAGAATGCATCGGCGGCAGGCGAGAGACTCTGACCAGGGAGCAGGTCTTGCAGTGAGTCGCGGTCGGGTAGGGAGTCGTCTGCCTCGAAGAGGTCCTCGATGAGGCCGCACAGCTTGGCGATGGGGACCTTGCGTTGCGAGCTCTTGACGGGGCCATTGCTCATTTTGGCGGGGCCCTTGGGACCCTCGGACACGGGTTCTGGCTCGAAAGACTCTAGAATCTCGAGGCCCTCCCAGTCGCTGCCCTCTGCATCCATGCCAGAGTCGCTATCCTCGACAATCTGGTTGACGAGCTCAGACAAAGATTTTCGATTTCGCCTCTTCTTTTTCTTGGTGGGTGCGGTCCGCAACGGATGCTCGTCGTAAGGCGCAGAGGAGTGCGAGTGGCTGCTGCCCTGTGTATTGTAGCTGTCAGGCGTTGGGACGGGTATTTGGACCACGGGATAGGGCAGTCCTGAACCGTTTTTGCCTTCGTACGGGACATGAGCGTCCTCCTTCTTGATGCTCTTTTTCGGTCTGGGCGGCTTGGGTTTCATAGCAGCAAAATCGCTCTGCGACGAGGTTGCCGGCAAGTCATTGACCTGCAGATCAAAGACAGGAGTCTGAGCCGGTTGCTCTTCTTTGAGCTTCTTACTGCGCTTTCGCTTTGGCTTGTCGGCGGAGATGGAATCCTTACGCTTGCCAGAAGAAGTTGCGTTTACAGGTTGAGGTCTCGCCATTGCGGGATTGTGGTGCTGGAGAGGGAAATTACGAGGAGCACCTCCGTTGGTAGCGAATGGCTGAGGTGGCAACGGTGAGCTGCTAGGATTCTGCCAGAGAGAAAAGCGACCGTTGGGACTAAGCAAATTGAGTGGATCGGGACTCTCTTGAACCGACAGCATCTGAGGCATGGGCGGAGGCGGTGTCTGTGGCTCTTCGGATTGACGCAGGGCCAGCGGATCGACAGAGAAGGCTGGAGAAGGCGGCGGCATTACTGCATTTGCTGTTGTAGCTGGAGGCCTTGCAAAAAGCTGACTCGGCGAGGCAAACTGCGGCAGCGGCCCGTTGCCGATTGCGAAGCCTGCAGAAGACGTGATAGGTCGAGAAGGGGCAGCTGGCACAGCTGAGCCTGTGTCGGCGCTGACTGTACTTTTTGACTTGCGCTTCACGGGTTTCTGCTTTGGCTGTTCCACCGGGTGCGCCGATGGTAGAGCTGATGCATTGCTGGGCTCGCGTGAAGCGACAGTCGGGCTTGCCGACATGGCAGCGTCGAGCGTAGAGGAGGAAGACGACGATTGAAGTGATTGTAAAGGCGGTGGAGCGTGTTGGCGTGAAGTGTTTAGAGAATTCCTGGCCACGGACAAGCTCGGGGAGCCCGGTTCGGCCAGATGCGGCATGGTGTGAACTTGTGCTATGGATTGACCGGAAAACGAAGCCCGGTCTGAGGAGGAAGACTGCGAAGGCCGAACACCCCAAGCAGCGTCAAGGCTGCTGCCGGTGGAAGATGGAGCACGATATGGCTTTGATTGCGTAGCTGCCGATGCATGGGCAGGGTTCGTGTGTTGAGCGTTGGTTGAAAGGTGCATTGAGCTACTATCGTCGTTCGGAGCAAGGATGAAATTGGTGGGACAACGAGAGCCGAAGTCGGAAGAGGAATGACCGCAGTCGATGTGCGAGTAAATGAAGGAGACAAAGAAGCGCAGGTAGAAGTCAGCACGAGATCTTTGCACCGTAAATTAAAGTTTGTGGGACGAGGTCAATAACAGGATCAAGAGATCCCGATCGAGGTCGGGATGCGGAATGCATCGAGGGTCCAATTGCGCGGCTGTTGTAGGTGTGCACGTGGAGATGCGCATGTGAAGAGCTTACCTGTCAAACGAAGGATTGCGATGCGATTGTGCTGAGCTTCCATGCATGTCGGAATAAGGTTTGCTCTGGTTCCATGAAGCAAGGCTGGAAATTGGAGCAGCGCTCTGCATATCCCCCTGAACAACTGGCCAAGATGCCAACTGTGGTGCGCTGTTGTTCGAAGGAGAGTGCCACTGGTGTGATGAGAAAGGTTCGGCCGTTTGAGTGGACTGCGCAGCACTTTTTGCAGAGAGGTGATCGAATGAACCTTCAAAGTTAGTCTGGACAGAAGGGTGCCGCAAGGGCGGGTTTGGCGTGGGTGTTCCAAAATCCGCCATAAGGTTGAAAGTCCTCCCAGCCGGCTGTGCGCCGCTTTGAAACGCATCCGACATGGGTGATTGCGACATGGCAAGCCGTTCTCTGGTGCCAGTGGAAGGCGCATAGGGCGACTCGTACGGATACTGACTTGAGTCAGCACGAGGCGGTTGCAATTGATGATGTCGAGGTGTAGAGTGGGTTGAAGGAGACGCGAATGACTGCTGTGCGACGGCTTGTTGCGATGGTCCTGCTGACGGTTGGAAGCGATGCTGCACTGGCGAAGCGATGTTTCCGTAATCTAACGACGAACGCTGCAACTGTCCACCGATGTATTGCTGGTGGTGGTGGTATTGGGAATCATGTGCTCGTTGACCGGCGCCATGCAGCTGAACAAAGCCGTTGCCTGCACTTGAGCTGGCACTCTCGCGTACTGGAACGGCATGGCTGTACTGCGCTGACGGAGATGGCTGTGCTGCTTGTGAAGGATTGTAGGGCCCACTAATGGATTGTGGATATGCGACGGAAGCTGGCGAAGACGCTGCCCCCTCATTGAAGCCTGTAGCGTACCTTCTATCGAGCGACTGGTTTGAAGGGGATATTGCGGGATACGGGGGTTGGGCCAGACCCATAGCGTGTCCGCTGTGGTAGGAAGTAGATGCATTGTGCATATACGCTTGCTGCTGCTGCCCGGGCCTCGGCCGTTGTTGTGCTTCACCTTGAAACACTTGCTGCTGTTGTTGAGGAGCCGAGTATGGTGGGTACTGTGGCTGTTGGCCAGCGTACCAGCCATTCTGACCGTTCATGATTGTCAAACAAGGCTAAGTATGGCAGGAGGATGGAAGAGCCGAAGCTACGCAAAGCGCTCGTTGACGTGAAAGGCGACGGCCACGATTGCAATAGTCATGCGAGCCAACCTTGTTCGACCTCCAAAGGTCTATCAAGCCCGTCTACTGTTCTAAGAAGAGCCGCACGATTTCTAAAGTGTGCAGCTCGTCTGCATCTCGATCCTTTTCTCTGTCTTTAGCAGTTAAGAGAGGCGAGCCTGCGGTTTTGAGGTCGAGTAGCGCCCCTCAAAGTCTTTTTCGGGTGTAGGGTCTATGCTTGAGCCGTTCCTATCAGCTTCTGTTGAGGCACAAAGGCCAGCTAGACGAGACGTTTGAGAGGCTGAGCTTGAGTCTGTCAGATGAAGGTGGGCAGAAGCCTTCAGAAAATGGCTACCATTCAGGGTTCTCTGTGTGGTGCCACGCTAAGCTAAATTACTCTCGCGTCTCTTTGGCCTGCAAGCAATTTGCGGGACAAGGGACGCGAGACTCGAATGGCTTCTCCGACTTCCGCGTTTTCAGCGCCCACGCGTCAAATTGCTTTGTGAGGATCCGGCCGACTCTCGGCCGACTCTTGAGTGGCAGCTCACGGAGCTCATGAAATCACAGGGGAGAGAGGCGCAGACGTATGTTCTCATCTTGCAACCACCATACCCACCAACTCGTCTCTTTTCGTTCATACGCCTGTTCGCCCGCGTCTTCCCCTGTGGCGTGAGACTTTACAAGGTACAGTAGCCCCCTTCACTTGATGTGACTCTGCTGCTCGCCTCTTCTATCGTTTCCTTCGCGCTTCTAGGTTGCGTCATTTTTGCGTTCTTTGCCTTTCACACCATTCCGCAGGTAGCTGGGGGATCTGCAGGCGATGAAGCGCAACTATCCCTACAACGGGCCTGGCACACAGGCTCAGGGAGCGCCTTCGTCTGCTTATGGCCAGCCTCCGCCCCCTGCTGGTCCTGCACCGCCGCTACCTGCTTCCGGCCAGTCTTCAGCTGCCTATGCCAATTATGGTTATGGTTCGGTTGCCCCTTCACGTCACACAGCTGCTCCAATGATTGGTGCGGCGGCAAGCGACGCGCAGCAACACCAGTGGAACCAGCACTGGTCACAACCTCAGCAGCAACCGCAGCAGCAGCAGCCATACTATCCTCAGCAGCAGCCGAACGCCGTCAGTGCCCCGGGCGCAGCTCACTTTGCCGCTCCTCGTCCACCTTCGCAGTCCGGTCCCTATCGTGGTGTTGCTGCTCCCAATGCTAGCTCCCTTCCTGTCAATCAGAATGCCGCGTATAGTCCTCATCAACCGCAGCAATCCGTGCCCTACTCGTATCAACCTCAGGCTCCCTTGCAGCAGCAGCCTCAGCCTGCAGCACCTCACAATTATGGTTATGCTCCTTCGATGCCACCGCATCAGAGCGTTGCTCCGTCTCCCGCCAACAACAGTGCACAGAATTGGCCTGGCGCTTATGCGCCCGGCAGTCAGGGAGGCCCACCTTCCAAGAAGCCGCGCTACCAGGCCTCTCCCAACCCTATCCCACCGTCTGCCGCTCCTTACGGTGCGACGGGCGCCGCACCCATGGCCCCCGTGAGCATGAATGCTCCCGGCAATGCTATGGGCCAATACTCGCCTCAGCAGCCATACGGCTGGCAAGGCCCACATGCAGCTCCTGCTCCTCATTTGAACCCGCAGCCTATTCCAGGTCATCCAGCTCCACACGGTCGCGTCCCCTCTGGTAGCGGAATTCATGCCAATGCGCCAGGCAATGGCGGCTCTTTTGCTTCTCCTGCCAGGATTGATAAAGGTGGAAAAGGAATGGGTGGCGCCGGCGCTGCTTCAGGTCGTGGCATGTCTCGCAACGGCGCTCAGAATCGTGCAAACATGCCACAAGGTCTGTCCAATCAGCGCGCTGGTCTGCCTCCTAATCCCACTGCTTCCGTGAATACCGCACGCGCACCGCATGGCCAGACTCGAGCGTGGGGTTCCAAAGCATCGACTGGTTCTGGTGTCGGTGCAGGCAATAAATTCCAAGCCGGGCGTCGGGTCTCGTCCGCTAGCTCTGTGCACAGCGACAAGAATGCCGCGGGTGGCTCAAAGAAGCTGAACACGACCTCGCAGGGCATGGTCCCGCCGGATGCTCCACGCGGTCCGAACAATGCTAGGAACAAAGCTGCTTCCGGTTCGTCGAATGCGTCAATGGCAAGTTCTCAGACAATGAAGAATGGCAACGCAGCCGCTGTACAAGGTGCTCGCGGCTCTCGCGTCGGTGGAAAGAATGCAGCTGTAGGCGGCTCGAGCTCCGGAGGTGTCGCTGGAATGGACATGATCTCGTCGACAAGTGCCCTCAAGGACATGGCAGCCAGTTCGAAGCGAGCTCACACTGATTTCCGCATTCTCGGTTTGGAGATCAAGCAGCTCGACTGGTCCTGGTTCGCTCCGCAGGCCCTGGCTCAAGATGCAGATGGGGTGCGTGACGACACAATCGTACCTTCCGATGCGAGCGAGGTTGCGAAACAGGATGAGTCCGAGACGGATGGAGCTACTGCCGCTGCAGCTAGCGAATCTGTTCCTGTCGATGACCCTCCTGCTGATGCAGAGTCAGCAGAGACAAAGACCAGCACTCAGGAAGAAGCTCAAGGTCACGACGATGACCAAGAGAAAGGAACCGACGATCAGCCAAACACTGCCGAGGATGAGCATGCGAACGAAGAGAACCACGAAGACGATGAAGTGAATCTCGAATACGACGAAGAAGCCTCCAATGCCGAAGACGACGCGGATCACGACGACAATGTGGATGCTGATGGCGATGGTGACCAAGACGATGACGGTGATCTCGATGCAGACGCCGAAGAAGACGTCGCCATGTCCCACGCCGACACCGACACGGTCGCTTCCGAGCAGCAGCATTCGGTCGCGCCAACTCCTGAGCCTAACGGCGAATCGTCGAAGGTCGCCAAGGCTGCGACGCAGCAAGGCAAAGCGTCCAAGGCCGAGCGGACAAAGACGCTAGCCAATATGCGCGATTCGACAAAGCTCCGTCTCTGCTTTGCTGCCATGTCCAATGCGGGTCCCGAAGGCGCTCCCACTGGTCCCAAGTCCGCCAAGACCCAGAAGGACCCGGAGATTAAAGTTGAGAACAGTGATCAGGATGAGAGTTCAGCGAATCAGTCCAAGGAAGCGGCGAAGGAACCGTCTGCAGGTGAAAACAATGCTAAAGGAGAAGAGAGTGCGGAAGAGGCCTCCAAGGAGACCGTTCCCGAGACGAAGGAGAGCTCGGAAAGCGAGGTTCCGGTAAGCTTTGACGACGTGCAGAACGAAGTGGCTTCGGCAGGCGTGACTGCGCAGCCTGCCGAAGTTGGCGTGATAGCACCCGATGCAGAAATTGAGGTCAAGGAGGAGGATCCCGTCAAGGTGGAAGAGCAGCCGAAAGAGGAGGAAGATGCAAAGGCGGCCGATGACGATGCAGCGCTGTCTTCTGCACCGTCCAAAGGCAAGAAGCCTGACTCGGAACCACAAGCAAAAGGTCCACCTCAGCTGTCGTTGAACCGCATCTTTTTGTCGTTCGCTGCCAACAGGAAGCGACTCGCCATCGATGCCGAGGCGGTCAAGTCGGTCAAGATCCATCGTTCCGAGCATTGGATTGAGATCCGCATTGATGCTAGCCGTCAAGTTGATCAGACGGCTCGAAAGAAGGGCGAAGGCTACTTGGTCTGCAGAGGTACTTTGCTCGAGAAACGTGCCAAGGGTCAAGTAAACTACACCGCAGTCACGCGTAGTGATATTGCCGCCGCTTGGGATCGAGCTCAAAACGACGTCAAACCGTCCGATGCCGAGCTCACAGACAATGAGCATCTCGAGCTGCCGCCATTCTTCCGTCTCGACGAATCCTCGACCGATCTGGTGCTGCAAGTGCACCTCGATCCGTCAGCTCCACTCCCCGAGCCGGCTTGGCTTCGCAAGAACGACGTCAACGAGCTGTTCGCCAGCCTTCAGCGTGGTAGCAGCGCCATCGCTGGACAGTCGGACACAGCCGTGTCTGTGGGCACGGCGCAGCATGTGTGGGCGGGCAAGATCGAGGTACTGGACCCTGATCCGCCGCCGTCCATGTCGACGTTTCTGTACGAGTGGGTGAAAGAGTCGTTTATCGGCAGTCAGAAGGAGAGGCGCACGTTTGTCGATGAGCTGCTGGGAAGGAAGAAGAAGGACAAAGCTGAAGAACCAGCGAGTGCTAGAGTAGAAGGAGAGGAAGAGGCGGTTGTTGACGAAAAGCCGATCAAGGTCGAACAAGGGGAAGAAGAGTCGGACGCAGAACGAGACTCACGAGTCGCACGCGCATTTGTCGAGATCGTACTACGTCTCATCAAAGGCGAGCGCGTATCCCTACCCCCACCACCACCACCGACGGCATCTTTGCACAAGCGCTGACCACCACCTCGTACACCTCATCTATGACGTACCCAGGACTCTTCATGCTCAGCCTACTCGATTTGTCGCTGCACAACGACGCAGCAGACGCGGCCAAGGTGAGAGCTCAAGTGGATAAGATGCTCATGGAGATGCCACGTGCGACGTTGGTCAAAGCTGTAGATTTGACCTGGAAGGATGTCGAGGTTGGAAGGAAGGGCAGCAATGGAACAAGTGGTGCAGCAGCGAATTCTGCACCGGTAATGAAGGGAGGAGGACAGCGTCGCTATCATCAACAGCAGCATGGTCGACACCACCAGCATCAGCATCAGCATCAGCATCACCGTGCCGGCGGTGGTGGAGTGGGGCAGATGAATCAAGGTGCAAGGCACGGTAAGCGTAAACGCGGTTGAATGGTTTTGACATACCTTTGCGAACCGTTTGTTGCTTGGGGTTTTTGGGTCAATGTCGAAATGAAAGCTGATTCGCCATTCGTATGCAAAGTGTCTAAGATGTGTGACCAATTTCGGAAGCTGGTACGACGACAGTGGGACCGTTGTAACTCGCACCCCCTTTTGAGCAACCCTAACCCCTCACCCTCCCTTAACCATCGGCCAGTTTACCACGCACCATGCGCTTCTAATCAACCTCCCAACGGTCTCCAACAGCAGCAGCACGTTTGCACCGTTCGCTCCATCCTCAGTTTGAAAAAGTGCAAATGTCAGACTCGACCCGTACAGGATCGATTGCTTGACACCCCACGCTGCGCACACTGCGGATCACACAGCGGTAGAAACAAGGAGACATCGATCCAAAAAGAAGCAAGAGACGAATAAGAGTACATCAAAGAGATAGAGAGAAAACGAAAAGCGAAAATAATGTCCTAAACCCCCCACCCCTCGTCCTCCCCCTCCTTACGCATAAAACTTCTTATTGATCAAATGCACCAACAGATTCACATTCACCTCCACCGCCCCATCCAACACGCTCAACGTGGGCTGATTATTGAACTGGCTCTCCAAAAGATCTTCGATCCTCAAATCCGTGCTCAACCCTGCAGCGGGACCGTTGACGACGTCGATGGTGAACACGCCTGCTTGATCGGATGAGATGGTCAAACTCACTTCCGCCCCTGCTGCCTGTCCTCCTGCTCCCACTGCACCGTTTGTACCCACAGTTTTACCGTTCACCCCACCAGAGCCGCTGCTCGACAAGCCTTCCACACCAGCTTGTTTGACGATTCCGTCGATTTTGACGAGTACACCCTTCTCGACCAGCTTGCTAGCCGCATACTTGTACGAGCCGAATTTGGGCACTTTCCCCCCGTTCTGCTTCAGACTTCTCAGATGGAAGTACTGCTGGCTGAACGGTAGTACGAATCGCTTCTTGCCCTTGCGTCCACCTTGCATCGTTTGCATCGATGCGTCGATGTACGAATGGTACGAGTTGATCTGCTCTTCCAAATATGCTTTCTTCTCGCCGAGCGTTTTGAGCGTCGTATGCATGGCTGCTTTTTCGTTGGCGCGCTGGATGCGTTTACGGTGCTTGTTGCGGATGTCGATGGCGATGGCGTTGAGCATGTCTTGGTACTTGTTGGCGCGAGACACTTTGCCGAGCCGTTCGAGCTGCAGCATGTTTTCCAGCGTGCGCGCTTTGAGTTCAGCGAAGGAGAGACGACGGACATCCTCCAGTCGACCAGGACCAGTTGCCCCACCGTACATGGGCACACCGGGCGGTCGCTGCCCGCGCTGACGCTGACGATCGGCAGCAATCTCGAGCGAGACAATCTCTTCCCACTGCAGCTCTTCGCGATCCGTCACGGGCGCCACAAACACATCCACCAGCGTCTTGCCCGACTGCACCTTCAACAACGAAAGCACCAATCGCTTGGTCTCGACAAACAGCGCCTTGGTCTCGGCCTCGGGATCCTGCAACGTCGCCATGCGCGACACGAGCTCAAACGTAATCTCGCTGTCTCGTGCCGAGTTGAGCTCCTGCGTGTTGCTCACAGGCGCGGCACCGAGCTCCTTGAGAATGACCCGCAGCGGGTCCTCCTGGTTCGGAGCCAGATGGTCCACCTGCTGAGACAGCAGCAGATGCATCGAGTAGATCTCGTTGGGCGAAATGTAGATCACCGGCTTCTGCTGCACCGTGTGGTCGAGGAACTCGTCAGCGCTGAACTGCATCTCGGCGTCGGGGCAGTCGATAATCCCGTAGAGCCACTTGGTGAATCGCTCCGAGGCGTGCGAGACATAGTCGTTCAGCGGCTGCAGGTAAGGATTGTCGTCGTTGAACAACCGGCCGACCGCGATCTGCGTGAGCATCTTGGACACCTCGGCCAAGTTCTTGCGCTGCATCGGTCCCACCAGCGACTCGACCACGTCAAATCCTTCAGGCGCAACAATCGCCGGGTTCAGGTAGCGGTAGTAGACGAGGTGGCCCACCACCTTGATCAGCGCATCTTCGGGCTCGTTGGGGAACTTTGCCTGCAGGGCGCGGAACACCTCACGAGCAATGTAACGCACACCGTAGGGCATCTTGCGCGTCGATGCGAGGATTGCGGACAGGAACGTCTCGGTGGTCGCCCTGAGCGATTGGAGATGGCGAATGAAAATGGTTCGTGCCATGGGATCGGCAAGCGCTTCGTTGAACGCTACCTCGAGCGGCCGACGTGAAGGCTGGCCCGTCTCCATCTCCTCCTGGTTGATCGTAGCACGGTAGATGGCACAAGGGTCCGTTTCGAGGTCGAGACCATCCTGAGCCATAACGTCCTGCACCAGCGGCGAAAGCAGGTCCTTGAGGTACTTGCGCTCGCGCGCACCGCGGTTGTACTGCGCGACCAGCTTGATAAACTGCGCATTGCCCCGAATGAATTCCTGCACCGTCGAGACGAAACCGAGCTCCTCCTCGACACAGCGCTGGAAAAGCTTGAGCAGCAAAAATTCTTCTCTCGCCTTTTGGGCATATCCGAACAGCGTCAGCACAATCTTTTCCACCTGTCTCTTGTCGCGGTCGGCCATGTCGATCTTGCCGACGCGGGCAAACAGACGAGCAAGATATTCGGGACGCGTCTGCAGAGCATAGAAGAGCTCCTGGTAGAGCTCGAATTTTCTTCGAGAGGCACGGTCCAGAGCGTGGTCGGCGAACGGATCGTTGGCAGCCACCAGCACCGAGTTGCGCTTCTGCACCGCTGCTGCCGCTTCACGCTGACCGAGCAGACCACGTTCGTTCTTGGCCTTGATGAGCTCCTCGATGCCGATTTTGTTCTTGACCAGCAGCGCAATCTTGGTGTCGAGCTCCGAGACGTCGTTTTCGAGCGTCTGCGACTCGCGGATCGCACGCACCACGAGTTTCCGCAGACGCTCGACCTCGATCTCGTCCTCAAAGTCGGCGTCCGAGTCGTTGAGCAGATGGCCGAAATTCTTGATGGTGGCGACGGGCACGTTCTTGCCCATGGTGAGACTGCGATACTGCTCGCCCTGCTGACGTCCACGGAAGAGACTCTGGATCTTGACGACCTTGTCCATGTGCTCGTGGTAGTGGCGCAGACGCGAAAAGAACTTGCGGCGGCTGAGCGCACCTCGGATGAGAGACTGGAGGTGGATCGCTACGGGCTCACTCTGGATGATGTGGTTCCTCCACCAATCGTACTCGAGGCGGACAAGCATACCTCGAATAGCAGCTTGGATGCCGACAACGTCCGGTGTCACAAAGTCGAGCTGCTTCTTTTGTTCCTGGTGCTTGCGACGGGCAAGGGCGGCACGCGCAAAGGACTGAAGACCACCAACGGCAGCCTTGACTTCGACCTTTTGCAGCGCCGAGCGCATGCGGACGTGGTTCTTGCGTGCCAGAACACCGCGGATCTGGGCCTGAAGAGCAGTGATGGCATCGCTCGAACTGCGCAAGCCTCGAATGGTGCCGAGCAACTTCTGCTTGGCCAAGACGGATCGACAGGCGGCCTGCAGCTTGATAACATCTTCGGTCGAGTCGGCCAGACGGTAGATGAGGTTCTCGTAAGCGGCACGCGCCAGACGACCCGGATCTGCGCCTGCAACCCGACAACACCGGTCTCGTGCTTGTCGAGCGCCTTAATGTCCTCGAAAAAGCGGCGGCGATAGAGGGCGCCACGCGCGCAAGCCTGGAATTTCTCGATGGCACGAGCATTGTCCAGATCGTGCACACGCTTGACGTGCTCGACGTGCGTCTGACGAGCAAGCCTGGCGCGCACAGCAGCCTGGAGGCCGACAAAGGTGCGCGTGCTGGTGTAAAGGGCTGCTTGCTTGCGGTGATGGGTGCGTCGGGCAAGAACACCGCGGATCTGGGCCTGCATGGGGGGGTCCAACGCGAAACAACGCGATCTTCTTCTGCGCGGCGCTGACGAACACGTTCTGCCTCGGCGGCCGCAGCCAAGCGAGCTTCTTCCTCATGACGACGCTGGATTTCGGCCTGAAGACGATCGGCAAATCGCATCCTAGCAACAAAGGCGCGCGATGCGGTCTGCATTGCGACGACTGCATCGATGTTTTCCATGAGCTCGCGGTCGATGCGTTCCTGCTCGGTCTCGGGTTCGGGCTCTGGCTCGATGTTCATCTCCTTGGCGAGCGCCTTGCCAACACCGCCAAACGACGGCATGGCGACACCGGACGCATCGAGACCCTTTTGCGTCTTTTGAAGCTGGTCATCGGTGAATTCGAGCTTGCCGATGAGGTTTCCGACCTTAAGCGCTCGGCCTTGGCGAGCAAGGACGTGACTGAGCGCGTGAATGCAGTAGACGACCTTGGGGAAGTTTTTCTTCTCGTACAAGTCGGTGAGCTCGAACTGGAAAAAGTGAGGCAGGCCGACCTTGTTGATGAAGCTGAAAAAGTAGTTGATGTTGTCCGTGTGGCGGTACTGGAGCTTGGGGTGGACAAAGATGCGCGGCACGCATTCTGGCTCGAATGTCTTTGCGAGCTTGGCGAGGAAGATGCCATCTCGCATTTCGTTTTCCATCTCGACGACGTGGCCGAGATGCTCGCCGACGTGGAGCTCCATCCACTCCTTGGCCTCTCCACAGTGACAGAGGTACTCGTACGCCTGGAGGAGGTGACGCTGCGTGTCCATCCACTTGCTCGAGCTGGTGAAGGGGAGGCTGGAGGAGGACGTCGCCGAGGGACGGCCAAGGGCCATGGTGCCTGGTCCATCTGCACGAGCGAGACGGATACGCCCTTGAAGACCGGCCACGTCTTCAGCGCCCGTCGTGATACCGGGAAGCACGATCTCGCCCTCTTGGTCCTCACTCTCCATGCGACCTGGACGACCTGGCTTCTGCCATCCCTCCTCAATGGTGGGCTCGAGGTTGAGGCCGTTGAGACGATCAGCGAGCGGTGCGCCAGTGGAATCCATGCTCTGTGGTCGCTGGCCACGCGAGCGGCCGACCGTCATACGGGTGTGACCGTGCTGGTCACCGAGCGCACCGAGGTCGTCGGTCTTTTGCGTAAAGTCCTTGATCATCTTGAGCGCGCCAACACTGGATCGCTTGAGATCCTTGACGCCTCCAAGGTGCAGCTGGGATGGGCCGCCGGCACTGGAGCCGCCGTTGATGCCATTTGCGCCGTTGCTCCAGAAGCTGCCCTGTTTGGGCGTGGAAGGCGACTGGATCCAAGAGGCGTCGTCCTTCTTTGGCGAAGAGAGCGGCGAGTCGTGGCTGAGGTTTTTGGTTGGGGATCCGGCGCGGTCGTAAGGGTCTTTGGTGGGCGAAAATGCGCGAGCACGGCCTACTGTAGAGGAATTGAAGAGGTTGTCGCGCGGCGCTGGTGGCATTGAGATGGGTCGACCGTTGACACCACGCGAAGATGCTGGGAATGTGGCCTTGCTAAAAGTGGCGGGGACGGGGAGGTGGTGGTGCCGACAGAGTGATTGGAGTCGGAGCTCGCAAGACTGTGATTGGAGCCGAAAGCGGCCGACGACGGATTGTGCGGAGATGCGGTGGGGCTATGCGCAGAAGGAGAGGCAGCGGCAGCGGCAGCACGAAGCTCGGCAGCGCGTTGGGGATCGAGCGAGGCGGTGTGACGGTGTGGAGCTGGGAAGCGTCGGACGGAGCCCGAGTGCTGGAGGCCTGTGGCTGTTGGGCTGCGCGCTGTCGAGTCGAGTGGCGAGGCGAGCGAAAAGGTGCTGCTACGTGATGTGGAACGATCGAGGTATTTGGACTGGTAAGCGAAAGGGCTGCCACGCGCGTTGGGGCTGGCGGCGGGCAGCGTGGGCTTGGCATGCTGATCCATCATGATGGATGCACAGCGCTCTATAGGCTAAGCAGAGAATGTATGTTCAGCGCGTGTGGGGCCAGCGACTATGATTCTGATCGCGACGAGCGTGTCAATCCCGTGCTGCCGTCGCCGAGATGATGGTGAGCAGCTGAATGCTTGTGTGTCTGCGACAAGCTGTGGATTCGTTCCGTCGTAGTGATGCTCTGTGCGAGGTCGTATGTCGAAGTCGTACAAGTTCAACCTAGAAGGCGGTGTAGGCTTGCTTCTCGTGTGTGTGTCGTAGGAGCGATCGTGACCGGCAAGGAGTGAGCCGTCGTGAGGGGGAGAGAGTGACCGTCGTAATGGACCGTGTTGGCGTCGCCGTCGCCGTCGCCGTCGTTATCGTTATTGATGGTGGTGGTGGGTCAGGTAGCAGCAGCAGTGGAGGGATGGAATTCTACCAATTTGTTTCCAGCTCGAAACGAGAAGGAAAAGGGAGAAAGCTGTGCTCTGCTGCTGTAACGCTGAGCAGGCGAGCTGAGTTGCAACAGAGTTGCAGCAGAAAGATTATGCTTTTTTTTTTTTTTTTTTTTTTTTTTTCTTTTTTCTTTTTTTCTTTTGAGCGTTAAACTTAGGGGGAGCCACACAAAAGGGGAAGGGCAAAGGGGTTCCGCCTTTCTCGCTTGCGATTCGACTGCCAAAGAAGCTGCGCGCGCATCGAGATTCCACTGCAGCCAAAAAGGGACACAGCACAGCACAGCAACAGCACTCTGCGTCGTATGATGGACAATGACGATGAATCGCGGGACCCTTTGCGAACCCCACTTTCTATAATCACGCCGCCCTCGCTCCTTTTCACAGGTTTGACAGCATCGTTTACCATCGGATCAGTTGCCGATGCAGTGCTCAACGATCACGGGCTTTTGCAATCCGCTGCGGCGTAAGAGGAATGGGCGCAAGGTGGGAGAGGGAAGGCGGAAAGAGGATACGGAGGGAAAGGCCGAACAAAGGGGAAAAGGGGGCAAAGCATGAGTGAATCCAAATTTTGTATTGGTGTTGTTCTTGGTTCTGAATACAAGTTTGTCTCGGATTGTATTCCCAGCGCGTCACTCAGGGGCCAAATTTGTATTCTCACTCATCCTTCCTCAGCATGCTCTGTCTCCTCTTCGCAAGGGAAACCTATCGACTCTGGCTTCCATGAGAAGGCACTGGATCTCGACGGTAGCCTAGTGTTGCTGACACCAGACCAGCCAACGCAAGAACAAAATGACCGGAAGAGATGGTGATGACAGCGAAAAACGAATACCAACCACACTAAGCACTTTTGACCTCCGCAAACCTGCAAGAACGCCATCGAAAAGCCAAAGCTTGCATACTGTTCCACTCATCGAGGTCGCTGTAGCAAGAGCATGTTGGTCTGTCAGGGTTCGCTTCGAGTGGCTGCTGTCTTGAGTAACCTCGCAGTTCTGGCCCTCGACGAGCAAAACAAAGACGTGTGTTGGTCTCGACTGGCGCGTGTAGCGCGTCACGTGAGTCCCCCCCCCCCCCTTCCCAAAACGTTGCCTTTTTCGATGCTTCACTGCAACGTATCGCTTTCACACTCGATCTAGCCCAACCCTGCAAAATCGGGGCCTTGATCGCCATCAACTTGGTGTGACCCTGGCTCAAGCAGCTATGTCGCTCACTGTTGCACACTTGAAAGACCGTGTCTTTCGCAATCAGAACCCGAGAATAATCACTGTGATTCAGCTCCTCTGCGCTTTTACATGATGGTACACTCCTCATTACCCGCCCCGCCACCAAACCCAGGCAGACTCTCCAACTCTGCCGGCATATCGCCCACAATCTCCTTCGGCGGACTACCGCAATCCTGCATCTGGTTCATCAGCTCTTGCACCCTCGCCGCCTTCGCCTTATCCTTCGCATCGTACCCAGGCTCGTCGAAGATCGCCACAATTTCGCTGATCTGCTTGCTCTGCTGTTCGTACCTCTTCCTGTCTTGTGCCGAAATTGACGCAGATTCCGGACCGGCGAGGTAAGCAGGATACTTGTCACGAAGCTCTTGGAGTGGTTCGTAGAGGATATCGCGAGACATGAGTTCGTCCATCATTGCTTCCAGCATCTTGGTGAGTTCTGGGTTGTCCATGGCGCCTTCCAGGCCAGAGAGGTCACCGGAGCCGCCGAGAGCTGCCAGCAGTTTGGCCATCTCTTCGCCCTCGGCGCCAGAGAGACCGGCGAAGGGGTTGTCCGACGAAGCCGAGTCGGCAGTGGCGGATGCATCGGATTCTTTGAGCTTGGCCATGGTCGCTGCGATGGCGTCGTTGAAATTGGCGGGTTTTGAGGTGCCAGATGCGGGTGCAGCAGCGGCGGCAGTGGATCGAGTTGACGGCCCAGCGTCAGATGACAAAGGAGCAGCACCAGCACCGGCACCACCTCCGCCGAAGCCAGCCATCATAGCCTCAAATTGCTTCATCAGTTCTTGCTCGTTGAATTCTTGCCCAGCCGCATTGGCATCGGAACCCGCACCACCCATGAGCCCTTGAGCGTTAGTGTTGGCCTGTCCACCGAGCTCCTTCATCAACGCCTGCATGCCCTGTGCCAGCTCCTTGGCAAAGTCTTCCGAGAGCATATCGTCCGGTCCGGCGTCATCTTCGCCCGCCGCTGCAATTGCGGATGTTGCCGTGCCAGCCGTCGTCTCTTTTGCGCCAGTTGCAGGAGCTACCGTCTTGGCCGTCGAGTCGGTTGTCGTCGAAGCGGCGGGATTTTGGGCAGAGGTAGAGCTGGAAGGCTTGTTGAACTCGTCCAGAACGTCTGAAAAAGCAGAAAAGAAAAGCAAAGAGGATCAGTGTCCATTCGAACTGATCAGTGCAAGAGGGTGAAGGTGCGGACGACACTTACCATCGAGATCGTCCAAGTCGTCAACGTCGTCAACGTCGTCAACGTGGGCAGCTGCGGGTGGCGCCTTTTGCGCAGCAGTAGCTGAGGATGAGTTTCTCGACATGACTGTGTGCAACAAAGAAAAGCAAAGCCTTGGGGGTTGAAGAGCAAGGAAGCGGGGTTGTCAGATGGACTCAACAAGACTCCAAGCCAGCGGCTCTTTTTTCCAACTGCGGTCGGCTGGAGCGTGCGGATGTGGGGAACGAAACGCCCGGTTTTCAACAGCCGCAAACGACTCGTGGAAGCGCCAATCAGCAGGCTCGATTTTTGCCAGCTTTCCCTTGCCGAAAATTCCCGAGGTGTTAAGCCGTTTCCACTTTGAAACATGTTAGACTTGCCTCGATTTTGGTCGATCGGCGATTCGGCCCGAGACCGGCGACTTTTTTTTTTTTTCCTTTTTTTTTTTTCCTTTTTTTTGCGAGGTTACTATAGTGACGTATGGCAGAGTTGCACGACGGTTATGCACTCCACGGTCTCTCTCTTTCTCGGTGTTGGACGGCGAACCTTCCTATGCTCAGCCGACGCTGAGGACTGCGCCGTGGAGCCGAGTTCAATCAGGTACGAGGCGTGTGACTCCTAAGCTGGTTCCCCCACGTTAATTGGTCAGCCGTGAGCTGCTTTCCGAGTGGTACACTAGCAAAAGCTTTTGGGCGTGGTCCGTTCGCTCAGCAATCCTTCCATATTCTATCTCGACCTGTTCTGCGAACCACCTTGTTCTTGCCCTTGCCCATCCACCATCATTGATCAGTACACCCTCAACCACTCACGCTATTCATCATGACTTTGCCATACGAATGCAAATGGGGCATCCTCGCCACGGGCTGGATCGCCGAAATGTTCGCCAAGGATCTCCTTATCGACCCTTCCACACGATCCGTCTCCGACGTCAAGCACACCATCACCGCTGCTGCCTCGTCCACCTCCGCCTCACGCGCCTCTGATTTCCTCGACAAAGTCGGCGTCCCCTCCAACAGCGCCAAAGCGTATGGCTCCTATGCCGAGCTGGTAGCCGATCCTAACGTCGACATCATCTACGTGGCTACTCCGCACTCGCACCACTACGAGAACACTTTGCTGGCGCTCAACGCGGGCAAGCACGTGTGCTGTGAAAAGCCGTTCACTATCAACGCTGCTCAAACCGAGCACTTGATCAAAGTCGCTCGGAGCAAGAACCTGTTCCTGATGGAAGCCGTGTGGGTCAGGTTCTTCCCGATCGTGCTCGAAATTCAACGTCTGATCCACGAAGAAAAAGTGCTGGGCGACATCAAGCGCGTATTCAGCGACTTTGGAATGCCCTTCAAACCAGACCCGAAGCACCGACTGTTCAACCCGGAGCTCGGCGGTGGCGCCTTACTCGACTTGGGAATCTACGCACTCACCTGGCAGATGCTAACCCTCTACGCCGACCCTCGCAACAACCGCACCCCTCCCCAAGTCACCGGATCCATCGTCAAATCCATCCTCACCGGCGTCGACGAATTCACAACCATGGTCCTCAACTTCCCCTCCACCAACGCTCAAGGAATCGCTACCACAAACATGACCATTCGATCCAGCGAGAACGTCGTCCTCATCCAGGGCGAAAAAGCCGACCTCACCGTAGCCTGGCCCCCTTACAGACCTACGTCGTTTACGATGCATGAAAAGGACCCAGGCGGTGCGTATACAGGCAAGAGTGAGAAGAAGGAGTACGAGATTCCTGGGCATGGGATGTTCTGGGAGGCCGACGCTTGCGCTAGAGCTTTGCGCGATGGCAAGACCGAGGAGCCAAGGTGCAGTTTGGCAGAGTCGACGCTGACTATGCAGATCATGGATAAGGTTAGAGCTGATGGCGGCTGTCGATACCCAGATCACATCGAAGCTGCCCAATCCAACGCCTAACTTCAAACCCCCCACCCTACACACACACTTCCACACACACAAATGTATCAACTCTACAACTTCCATGTAGTTCCAAACCGAAAAAAACCTATAAAATCAAACCGCCGCTCAATCACGACCAAAAAACCTCTTCACCCGCTCACCCAAATTCGGCGCCACACTCTTCCCCTCCACCGCCCTCTCAATCCCCCTCACCAACCTCTCATAATACTCCGGCTGACTCTTGGGCTTCAACATCCCCTCCGGCAACTCGTACTCCATCTTGACCTTGTTCTCCCTCAACTCCGTCAAAAGGTCCAAACTCTTCTGCGCATACTCCAACTCTGCAACCGTGAGCGTCTTGGTGCCCGGCAGAGGGGTGGGCAGCGGGTTGCCCGGGGAAGCCGCGTGGACCTGTTCCGGGTGTACAGCTGCCTGAGACTGGACGGTGAGCAGTGCGGTTTGAGCGGCAGTGATGATGGATGCGCCGAAATCGATTTCTGGACGCAGGGGGTCTTTGGGCCACGACTGGGCGAGTTCGATGAATTTGCGGTAGAGCGTCTGGATCTGGTCGGCGCTCGCTTGCTCAGCGGAAGCTACAGCGGCAGAGGAGCGAGCAGAGGATGAAAACGCATGAACTTGCTGCTGCTGCTGCTGCTGCTGCTGCTGCTGCTGCGTGGCTCCAGCGCTAGCAACAGAAACAGATCGCTGCACTTCATCGCGCACCACGAGCAGACACGACTCGATAATGTCGACCGCCTTATCCACCTGTTCCCTAGTCACCGTCAAACTGGGCAAAATCCTGATGGCGTCCGAACCGGCGGTCAGGATCAACAGCCCACGCTGTCGAGCAAGCTGCACAACTTTACCAGCGTGTGAGGGGTCTTTGGTGCTGACACCCACGATCAAGCCCTTACCACGAGGACTCGGCTTGCCCGCCTCGGGATCGTTGAGCAGCAGATCAGGGAACATGGCGACCAAGTTGTGGAGACGGCTGAACAGAGCCTCCGAAGACTCCTTCATCGACTCGCCCAGCTCCTTGTTCGAGAGACGGCCGAGCACGTGGTGGGCGATACGGCTTGTGAGCGGTCCACCGCCAAAGGTAGTACCATGATCACCCACGGCGATGAGGTTGGCCACGCGGTCGCGCATCAGCACGGCACCGATGGGGAAGCCGTTGGCGAGCGGCTTGGCCATGGTGACCATGTCCGGGTGAGCAGAGGTGGGGTAGTCGCTGTGGCACCACATAGTGCCAGCGCGGAAGAGACCGCACTGGATCTCGTCAAAAATGAGCATTGCACCGACCTCGTCACACCTCTTCCTGAGCGCCTGGAGGAACTCGATGGATGCAGGGAAGATACCACCCTCTCCCTGCACAGGCTCGACAATGACACCGGCGGTAGTCTCGTCGATGAGCGATTCGACGCCAGCCACATCGTTGTAGGTACCCGTGCGGACATCGCCGATCAAGGGAGCAAAGGGAGCCTGGTACTTGGGGTTGGGCGTCATGGCGAGCGCACCCATGGTCCTGCCGTGGAAAGCGTTGTTGAAGCTGACGAGGCCCGTCTTTTGAGCGCCTCCCCTGTTCGGATGGCTCTTGGCTGCCTTCCTGGCAAACTTGAGCGCAGCCTCGTTTGCCTCTGTACCCGAGTTGGCCAAGAACAGCTTGAGCCCAGCAGTGCCGCTCTCTTGGGGCTTGGAGCCCTTTTCAAGGCCCAGACCACCGAGCTGGTGGGTCAAGGTGACCATCTTGTCGGCAAGCTCACCAGACCACTCGTTGTGGTACAAGTTGCTCGCGTGGACCAGCTTGGCGCTCTGGTCGGCGGCGATCTCAGCGATCCTGGCATCAGCATGACCCAACGAGTTGACGGCGATACCAGAGGAAAAGTCGAGATACTTGCGTTCGCTGGAACCGGCGTTGGTGTTGGGGTCAACGGCAGCGTATAGGTCGAGTCCGTTTCCGCGGGTGAAGATGAGTTGGGGACGAGAGTAGGTGGCGAGGACCGAGTGGGAGAAGCGGTCGAGGGTGTCTGCGAGCTTGGAGCCTCGAGCAGCGTCGCCGTCAGGGTGGGAGAGCGAGATGTAGTCTGCACATGGCTTTTTTGCGGAGCTAGAAACGTGAGTGGCGAGGAGACGAGCGGGCTGTCGCAGCAGAGGGGTGGAAAGCGACAAGGAAGCGGGTCGCCTCACTGCAGATGAGAGAGCGACGCGAGTGGCGGCCATTGCGGAAAAAGTGAGCGCCCTTTAGGACGGCACTAGATGCGTTGGATGGAGTGGCGAAGAATCCTATCCAGGTGTAGAGGAATGGGGCGACGCAAAAGTGATGAAGAATGCCGCCTTTTAAGCAGAATCAAGAATGCTGCGTCCAGAGGAGATGATGGTGAAAGAGGATGGATGAGAACAATCGACCGTGCTCTGCTTGTCTGTCTGACTCCTTTTTTTTTTTTTTTTTTTTTTTTTTTTTTTTTTTTTTTTCTCTCCCAAATAAATTGATTTTGACTCGAATTTTTCACACTGCAAATCGCCGTGCTTTTGGCCGTTTTGACAGGATTTTGAGTAGCGAAGACAAGGCAAACGAAAGACATGTGGAGCGATTTTGATGCCAAAATTGGAGTCACACAACCACTTCTCACGCTGCCGAGGCAGAGTCACCGCCGACTCGATCTGAAAAATGCCCTCAACCCTGCAACTACTCTGTCAGACAGCAGCGTCACATAACCCTAACGCTTTTGCTTTCGCCCTTGAACCTCGGAACGCACAACAGCTCGACATGGAATCATGCTCAACGCTGCACCATACACGCCTCGAGTCACATACGGTGCGCTGTCAAGGCTGATGGATTGCATCGAAAACGCATTGGCTAGCCACAGTGATGAGCAGCTGGTCGGATCAGATAAATGAGAGTGTGACGGGACAACAACCAAAAGAAAACTAGGTACAATGAAACAGAGGAGAGAGAGAGAGAGAGAGACTTCACGGCGCGGCAGACACGCCGACGCTGCTGCCAGCACTCGACAGCCTCGCACCGAAGCTCATGCCATTGCCGCCAAAGCTCGCCGCACGCGGACTAGCACACAGCTTCGACATGGCATCTTTGCGCAGACGGCTGTTCATGCGCGCCTGGAAGTTGACCTTGTGGAAATCGTTGGGCTGTCCCTTGGGTTGACGACGCGGCTGGATGGGCGGCAGCGTGAGTCCAGCATTGTTCATGTTCGTCTCCGACCCAGCGCCGTTGGACTTGAACGCGCGATGCTGCGGCGCAGCCGACAGATGAATGGCACGAGGGATCGCTTTGGGTGCCGTGATGGGCGGCGTAGTGCTCGTCGATGTGGCAGCACTGGCAATACCTCGGCCCAGCGAGTCATAGCGGCCGTTGTTGCCTTGCTTCTGCATCAGCGCCTGCTGCGGCGTGGGCGTGCTCGACAGCGCCTTGGCGATGGGCGTGTTCACCTCGAGATCCTCTTCGCTCGTCTCGGGCGTCTGGTCGCTCTCCGACTGCGCACGCGAGCCCTCCGAGGCACTGTCGTCAATCACAATCGTGGGCGTCATGGTGCGCGAGCGCATCGAGAGAATGCTGTCCGTGGTGCCCGACAAAGGTCGCATGCCCTTGCGAGAGTGGATGCTCGAAGCAGGCGACGCACCGCGCTGTCCAGGTGGCGTAGGCATCCTCTCATAGTCGGGCACAGCACCTCCTCGCCAGTTTCGTTGGTCCAAGGGAGTGCGCGAGGGCGATGGACCTTCGCTGCTGACCTTGCGAGTGTGGCGGTTGAGGATGTTTTGCAGATGTAATTGCTGCTGCTGCTGCTGCTGCTGCTGCGAGGCTTCAGGGTAGTTCGGGCCAGGCATCTCGTTGTCAAGACCCATGGTCTGGTACAGCTGCTGAACCTGGCGCTGTCGCAGACTGGCCTGGATGCTGGCCTGAGCCGCCTGCCTCTGCTCCTGAGCCGAAGCAGCTGCAGCTTGAACCTGATTCATGCCACCTGCGTGCTGCGAGGATGCGCCGTCGAAATCGCCATTGCCACCTTGAAGCTGGGAGAGAAGAAAGCGCTGCTGAGCAGCAAGCTGTTGCTGGCTGTACTGCTGCTGCTGCTGCTGCTGCTGCTGCTGCTGCTTCTGGAAGGCCTGCAGACGGAGCAGCTCAATCTTTTGCTCCTGAATTGCAGCTTGCTGCTGAGCAAACTGTTGGTGGAGCTGCATCTGCATGTATTGCTGCTGCTGGTGGTTGTGGCCGTTGTGCTGAGCATACTGGTGCTGCTGTTGGTGATCGTAGCCATTCTGATAAATGTGGTACGCCGATTGCGCATCCGACTGACCAAGGGAAAGGCTAGACTGCAGACGCATGGCGGAGAGCTGATCCTCGAGGCTGGCTTGCAACGCAGATATATCTCGAAATGAGTCTTGAGCTCGGTACGAGTTGGTCTGCTGTTGGTGTTGATATTGGTGTTGCTGCTGGCGCTGGTTAGCCGTCTGTTGGTAGGAAGAAGGGACACCGTTGCGGCTAGGTGGCTGCTGCGGGTTGGACTGAGGGGGAAAGATGGAGCCGAGACCGAGACCTTCGGTGCGCAGACCAGAGAGAAGGTCGGAGCGGTTCTGGTAGGCGTTGGCGCCGTAGTATTGCTGGTTGCTAGAGTTCATCGTGGCAATCCTTGAATCGATTTGTATGCAGAGCGAGACGGAGGCTCCTGGCCAAAGAGAGTGTTGTTACAAGTCTTGCAAAGATGGATAATGCGTCGGATGGACGGCAGAGCCTCGATGTTGTTGAGGGCGGGGGAATCTTGAAAGGTGCTTGTGCAGCAGGTATACAGTTTTGAGTCGTTTCGAGTGAACGATGAAAAAGAATCAAGGACCGAATAGTATAGGAATGCTTGAAGAGAGGCGCTTGAAGTTGTTAGTGCGATCAACGCTTTGACGATGGGCGATAGGGTCGAAGGTGCGGTGTGCCAAGCGGCAGAGAAGGGGACGAAACGAGAAGTGGTTGGAGGAGGAGAGTGCAACAAAGCACTACGTTGGTGGAGGGAAGAGGGTTGCACGCGGATGCTAGAGAGGTGGACAGCTCTAGCAGACGAGGGGCGCGTGGGTGTTGGAGGAAGAGTGGATCAAAACACGTCCGGAGAGGCGCTGTGATTGACGTAGGCTGTGCTATCAAGTGACAACAGAGAAGCAAAGATGGGTTTCAAGTGGCGCAATCAGGTGGGCGAAAGGACGGGTTGGGCGGGATGAGGATGCAGGCAAAGCAACAATGAAGAAAGCAGGGCTATGCGCAGTTGAATGAGGTTGAGGAGCGAGTCGAAATGAGAAAGCCGGGACCAAGCAGAGTGGGTTGGATGTGGGCAATCGAGATCGGGCTCAACGTGAGGTGGGCTGGTGCTGAAGGAGCGATTGGCTGGCTACCTGCAGATGATATGCTTGCGTAAGGTAATGGACAATGTCAAGCACGATGCGAGGAGAGCGGATGATTGAGAGCTTGAAGAGAAGCCGGGTATGATGGGAAAGGTTGATGGCTACTAGGTGAGGTTGACGCAATTGAAACAGGATTTTTTGTGTTTCTTGAGTAAGACTCGTTGGAGGAAAAAGGAGGATGAGGGCCGAAAAAACTTGGGAAGGGAAAGCAGACTAGAACAAGAGAACCGAAGCCAAGAGTCTGGCTAATAGAATGAGAAATGACGAGGACCAGAGACCAATTGAAGAGATGACGAGTGGCGAAAAGAGGTTGTCGAGAAACCAAGGATGAGAGAAGAAAGATCAAGACGGAAGGAGATGATTGGAAGAAAGAGCCAAAAGGGGAAAAAGGGGGGGGAAGACGAGACGAACGTGGTGATGGAAGGGATGATGAGAACGAACGACGAACGACGAGTCGAAAGAAAATGATGCTCAGCCAGCCAAAAGAGTGGAAAAAAAAAAAAAAAAAAAAAAAAAAAAAAAAGGAAAAGCCAGCCGACTCAAAAACTGAGCCTTGGGAATAGAGACTCTCTCTTCCTCATCTTCCTGCAACTCGACTTCGATTTCGCACTTTTCACTTGACACTTCGAAGATCGATTCTGCATTGATAGATGATATCGACCCATCGTACAAAGAGCTTGGCCGGTGGACCGAGAGAAAGAGAGAGAGGAAGAACAAAGTACCCCAAAGCTTTGGACGGTTGCATGGGCTGATTGTATGCGTGGCTTGCTTTGCTTTGCTTTGCTTTGCTTCGAATGAGCGAGCGCATTTCATCTTTTTGTTGTCGAGTGCGAGTGGCTAATTCAGCTGAGCTGCAGGCGGGATTTTTGGAGGGATGAAAGGCGTCACTCTCTCTGAGCATTCTTAGCGAGTCAGCCAGTTGATCCCGCCAGACAGCCAGCCAGTCAATTTGCCTTGCATGCAGTTTCGTGCGAAAAACACCGCTTCTGCGCTTGCGAGACGCGCCAACCCTTGAACGCGCGCGCGCTGTCGTCGTTTCGCTGACCATAAAAGGTCTAGATTTGTTTGCTGGTCCCGCTGATTCGATACAGCAGCAGCAGCAGCAAACAAGGACGCGCGCACAACTGTTCGGTCCGAGGAGAGTGACAGACGTGTAAAGTGGCCTCGCAACGCCCGCCTTTTGACGTCGAACTCGCTTCCGCTTCCGTGCTTTGCCCTTTGGCCATTGTGCTGCCTCTGCTGCAAAAGCAAGCGAGCTACATGGGCACACTCCAGCAACGACCGAGTTTGTTCTTTCTTGGAATGCATCCGAGACATACGTCGGCGTTGTTGCTTCTTCTCACCGTCATCTTTGCTGCACCTCGTTGTCAAGACAGCGATACAAGGCATGCATAGATACAATACTGTAGATACGCCATTGATGCTTTGACGAAAAAGATGGCGGAGCTGAGAGAGAAGGAGAGACAAGAGAAGAGCACCTTGCGTTTCGCTTAGCAAGTATGTGAAACTTCGGGTTAGTTGCTGGCAGGCAGGCAGAGATCAACGCCAAAAGCGTCCTTTATGGCGAGGATGTTAGACCGTCACAGCTGACAACGGTCCAAAATTCGCTGGACCCTGTTTCGGCAGACGAGGCCCGTCAAGGCCGATTCGGTCGGGTTTAGAGTTGAGGCTGCACGCTTTTACCCCCACACTCTGGCTCAAGTGCAATGCTTACTGCTCACCCCACCCCGCACAACCATCCCCTCGACCGTTCGAGGTTTGCTTTCTCCTTCATCTCGTCCTAGCTGTGCTGGCTCTTATCCACCCATTGGACAATCGTTTCTCTCGCTCGCACCTCCACCACACCGTTCATCGTTGCTTCATCTTTCGGCCACTAGCACTCCAACCAGCATGGTGTCGTCAGCAATCGCTTCGATCGGCTGCTTTCCCTCGCGCTTGTCTCGGCATTTTCAAGCATCTGTCTATTTGACTGGTACCTGGGCTACCACGCGCACATTTGCTTCATCTTCACTCGCCCGCAAGGATGGCGACGAACCACAAGGTCATCTACCCGGCCATCCATCCTCCGTATTCCTCACTTCTCTCAACGACAGCTTTTTCGACAGCGTCAAGCCCAAAACCCTTTCTGGCAACAAGAACGCCAAAGGCGGCATCCCCACCTATCGTCTCATGGACGGTGTCGGTCGTCTCCTACCCGGTGTCACGGACGAAATGGTCAACATCACTCAATCCGAAGCGGTCAAAATGTACCGCACCATGCTCCTCCTCCCAGCCATCGACGTCATCCTGTACAACGCGCAGCGTCAAGGTCGTATCTCATTCATGATGACCTCGTACGGCGAGGAGGGCGCTGTGGTTGGAAGCGCTGCCGGCCTGGATGCCAAGGACCAGGTGTTTGCACAGTACAGAGAGAGCGGCGTGTTGTTGTGGCGAGAGTTTTCGTTGGATCATTTCATGTCGCAGGTGTTTGGTGCCGAAGATGATCTGTGCGGTGGTAGGCAGATGCCCGTTCACTTTGGCAGTACGCAGCATCATTTTCATACCATTAGCAGTCCGCTCGCGACGCAGATCCCGCAGGCAGCAGGGGCGGGGTACGCGCTCAAGAGGACCAAGGGTAGAGAGGGCAACGTGGTTATTTGCTACTTTGGTGAGGGCGCTGCGAGCGAAGGTGATTTCCATGCCGGTATGAACCTGGCCAGTACTACAAAGAGTCCTGTCATGTAAGTTTTTGCCGACTCCTTGACTCACACCGAGCATGTTGCTGACCGAGCAACTCTGCTTCCTTTCATGCCTGTTCCGAACAGCTTCTTTGTCAGGAACAACGGCTACGCGATCTCCACGCCCGCTGCCGAGCAATTCCGTGGCGACGGTATCGCCTCCCGAGGTCCCGGCTACGGCATGCTCACCATCCGAGTCGACGGGAACGACGCCCTCGCCGTCCGTTCCGCCGTCCAGGCAGCCAAATCCAAAGCCCTCTCAGAACAGCGACCCGTACTAATCGAAGCCATGACCTACCGAGTCGGCCACCACTCCACCTCGGACGACTCGTCGGCGTACCGCTCCAAACAAGCCGTCGAAAGCTGGAAGCAGATGGACAATCCGCTCCATCGCATGCGCAATTTCCTCACCCACCGCGGATGGTGGAATGATCAGCTCGAACAAGAGACCAAAGTCCAGCACCGAAAGGCGGTCATTGAAGCGATGGGTAGGGCCGAGAAGAAGAAGAGACCGCAGCTGAGCAGTCTATTCGAGGGACGTATCGCGGCGAGTTGCCGGCTAATCTCAAGGTGAGTACACGACTGACAGCTGATGAGTCGTTATACAATATACTGACTAGATCCCTTTCATTGCGAAACCAGGAACAACGGGCTGAACTGGCCGAGCTGCTGGAAAAGTACGGTTCGCTGCCAGGATGGTCCAAGGAGCTCGCCAAGCATGCACACGCAGGTAAAGATATGGAGCAGTATCGCGAAAAGCAGCGGACCTGATCTTGAAGGTCAGACATCGACAGATGCAAGACTTATTCGGCTTCGAGGTTGCTGTCTGTGATTCGCAGCTTTGAGATCGATCTGGTGTTGGTGTGTGTGTGTGTGTGTGTGTGTGTGTGAAAAGTGTTGATCTTTTGATCGAGTCGAGTTGGACCTTGGATTTTGTTGAAGAAGAAAAAGGGAGAAAATGCTCAGAGAAAAGAGCGATCCCTCTTTTTCCTTGCTCACCATTATCCACCTCTTCACTCAAAAGGACGCAAATGTCGTACGTCGTCCAAGCGAGCCTCTTCGCCGGAGGTCTGGTGGTCGGTGCAGGAGGAGCAGTGCTTCTCACCGGCAGCCAACGCAAGCCCGCTCCCGCCTCCGTCTCCGCACTCGACCAAACCCCCGGCAAGCCCACCCTCTCCCCCCTCCTCCGTCAACCTGCTCAAACCTAGCCGTGGTCGACTCCGGCTACACCTCCTCCGACGCCCTCGGTCCCGCAGGCTACCCCGGTCCCGTCGCCGACTTCCTCCGTCACGCCGCCTACGTCTCCTCCTACGACCGTCGTCTTCGCCACCCCTCATGGACCGCCGAACACCTCACCGCCGCCTCCCTCCAACGGCCCCCTAACTCCAAACCGGACCGCTCCAACTCTACTTTCAAAGAAGACCAGCGCATCCCTGAACTCTTTCGCGCTAAAATGGCCGACTATTTCCGATCCGGCTACGACCGCGGCATATGGTTCCCGCAGCAGACGCCAAGAGTTCGCAGCTGGCGATGGACGAGACGTTCTTGTTGACCAACATTGCGCCTCAGGTTGGGGTGGGTATGAATAGGGATTACTGGGCGCATACGGAGGACTTTGTGCGTAGATTGACCTCGAGGTTCGCCGATCTGTACGTGTTTACCATCCCGCTCTACTTGCCGAGGCAGTATCCGGATGGGAAGTTTAGGGTGAGCTACGAGGTGATCGGTAACCCGCCGAACGTAGCTGTTCCGACGCATTTCGCTAAAGTCATCCTGGGTGTTGGGCAGGCGAAGGAGGGTGATGGCGCTCCCGGACCCAAGCCCGAGTGGAAGGACGCGATGGCGAAGGTCGGGTTGGGCAGGGAAATAATGGCGCTGGGCGCGTTTGTCATGCCCAACAGCGTGATCCCCAACGAAGCGCCTCTGGAGAGCTTTGCTGTACCCATCGAGACGGTCGAGAGAGCGGCGGGGCTGACTCTGTTCCCTCCGGCGGTGAAGGGGGCCGCGAAGAAGTTGTGCGATACAGTGCATTGCTCGATCGTGGTTAGGGATTTCAGTGACAAGAGCAAGACGTTGACTGCTCCAGCTGCAAAGGCTTTGCCGGTGCCTGCGCCTGGGATGTAGGCTTCTGATACAACGGCATTGTGATATTCAGCAACATGGTCATAGGCATCTGTCCTCACTGGAACGATACGTGTTTGAGAACGCTATAGGTTTGTAAGAGTGAAAGCAATGCTGTGAAAAAGAGGCGAAAAAAAAAAACAACGCAAAAAAGAAAATAAAAAAGAGAATAAAAAAGGGTCTCAAAAAATCATCGCCAAAAGAAAACAAGAATAAAAGCGCTTTGACCAGCTCGCCAACACCTGCCACCCCCCTCACCCTCTTCTACTCCATCCACACCATCCGCCCTCTCACCCAACTTTAACCACAATCAACACCCACCATGAGCCTCTCCACCCTCGCCTCCCTAGGCATGGCAATAGGCGCCCCCCTGGTATACGCAGATCAAGCCTACTCGATCTATCGCAAACAAAACGCGCGCGGCTTCTCGCACGACGTATGCGCCGTCCTGCTCATCGCCAACATCACACGTTGCTTTTTCTGGCTCGGTGAGAGGTTCGAATTCGCACTGTTGTTGCAGAGTCTGCTGATGATCGCGGCGCAGTTGGGGTTGTTGTATTTGTGTATTCGGTTTAAACCCGTGACGAGGTGGAGTAAGAGTATTAGCAGTGATGGTGCGAGGGTTGTGTTTGACGGTGCTGAGGAGGAGGATAGGGTTGGTAGGGGGGAGGAGGAGGAGAGGGATCTGATGGATTTGAATGAGCCGCAGCAGGAGGAGGGAGGGGAGGAGGAGGGGGAGGGGTATGCGAATAAGCAGCCGCTGCTGGTGACGCTGGGTGCTATCTTTCGTGGAGAGCGCTCGAACGGGTCAAGCAGCTACGGCCGGTTGTCGTCTATCGACCCGACGTCTTACAACACCTCTTCCACCCTCCCCACGCCAAACACCAGCGACACCAACACTCGTCGATCCCGCCTCTCATCCCTCCTCTCCCTCCTCACCCCCACCCCAGGCAGACCCCTCAACTTCTGGCAATGGTCAGACTACAACTCGTACCTCCTCTCCCTCTCCCTCTACTCCACCCTCCTCTCCCTCCTCTACATCATCCTCTCCACCTCCACCACCTTCATCGCCTTGCTCGGCTACATCGCCCTCGGTCTTGAATCCACCCTCCCCATCCCACAGCTCATCGCCAACTACCGCCGCAAGAGCCTCGCCGGTTTCAGGGCGAGTGTGCTGGTGGGATGGTTAGGGGGCGATTCGTTTAAATTGTTGTATTTCTTGTTGAGGGATAGTCCGGTTCAGTTTACGAGTTGTGCAGTGTTTCAGTTGGGGGTGGATTTGGCGATTTTGGTGCAGAGTAGGGTGTATAGGGAGCAGACGGTTAGGGATGAGGAGGCGATGCGTGGGCAGGAGGGGTGGGGAGGAGGCAGCGGGGGAGGAGGCAGGAGGGGGAGGGGAGGTGGCTGCGCGGAGTGCGGGTGGGAGTGGGAATGGGAGAGGTGGAGCGAAGGCGAAGGCGAAGGCGAAGAGCAAAAGTGCAAAGGTCGATGACGAGGAAGGCTTGTTGCAGGATCCTCATCATGTGATCAGTATCGAAGCGGATGACGATGAAGAGGGGACATTTCCAATGGTCGCAAGTGATCCCCCGCTCCCACGCTCTCGCACACACACACACACACACACACTCTCATTGGATCCCCTCTGTACACTTTCAAGCGTCGCAAAATCTACTGTAGATCACATTACCAATCCTACAAATCCACACACATCTAGCCTACCTATCCAGTCAACTTCTTCAACCACCCTTTCCCACCCTTATCCTCCTCCCCACCCTCAACCCCAGGCACCTTGTCACCCCCAACCTTCAAATCCAACACCTCCCTCCGCACCTCAAAGCTCTCCCCTCCTTCACCCCCATCACCCCTTCCAACCTCCTCAATGCCAACTTTAACGTGCTCGGTTCCTGACTAAACGTAAACCTAAACCAGCCCGCTTTCGGATGATGATACATCGTTCCCGGCGAAACCAACACTCCACCCTCGATCAGTCGATCCACCATCTTCGTCTCCCTCTCCCTGGCTTGCTTCTCATCCATCCCCGCTTCAATCCCACAATACTTCCCGAGGTTGATCAGCAGGAAGAATCCAGCGTTACTCGGGTAGTAACCTATCTTGTAATGCTGGAAGAATTCAACCGCGTGTTGGTAGGCGAGGGAGAGACGACGTCTGTTTTCCCTGAGATACCACTCGAGGAAAGGGGGGTCGCGCAACCAGGTGTGCCAGAGCGATGTAGCGGGTGAAGCGGATTGCGAGAGCAGACCCACTGAGCTCATTGCGCGTTGTAAAGCTGGGTTGTGCTGCGAAACAAGGACGCCGAGTCGGAAGCCGTTGACCGCGAAATCTTTGGATGCGGAGGTGACGACGTGTACGTACGACGGGTCTAAGGAGCATTCCTTTGCAGTGTCGATGGAGAGGATGCTGTGGAAGAGGGATGGATGGGGTACGTCCGGGGTGGCAAAACAAGAGCGGGCGTAGATTTCGTCTGATACGAAATGGAGTTTGTATTTGCCTGCGAGCTTGGCTAGTTCGACGACGGTCCCGCGAGGGTAGATGGTGCCGGTGGGGTTGTGCGGGTTGCACAGCAGAAGTGCGCGGACGTTGATGCCTTGAGAGGTTGCTTGCTGGTAGGCTGCTTCGTACGCGTCTACTGTCTGCTTTGCAAACGATGAATGTTCCAAGCTCTCCAGTTTGCCTTCGTCTGGCAACGGGATGGTCACTTCGACGATCTTGGCTTTTGCCCTATTGGTCAAATCGTTGTCAAAAGCGTTGTAGTAAGGAGCGCTCAACAGCACTCCATCGCCTACGTCGCAAATGTTCCAAAACAGCTCATCCAGAATCCCCGTTGCTCCACTTGCAATCGCAATGTGGTCCGGCAGCACTTTCTTCAATGGAAGCGGCGAAGCAGTATCGTTGGGCCAATCAGGTTGTCGTTGGTTAAACAGACCCGAGATGGCTTCCAACAATCGAGTCGATGTAGTGAATCTGTCGGCATACGTCAAGTCGGCGTGGGAGAGCTTGAGCCGGTCCTTGGCGAGGAAATACTGGAGAAGCTCGGCACGGCAGAGAGAGTTGTCGGCGATACCTGCGTTGATGATGCCGTTCGGGTTGGTGACGGGGTCGTACATGTTGGCGAGCATGCGTTTGAGGCCTTCTGGGATTTTGAATGCAGTACCACCTGCTGCGCCGCGACGGGAGAGGGTTGACCAGGTGTTTTCGGCATCGTCGTGTTTTGTCGAGGTAGAGAGGTCTACGTTGGAGAGTGTGTTGGCGAGAGAAGCTAGCTCGGGGTCTGTTTGGGCAGTGGCTGCAGTTGCCGTCGGGTTTGTGTGGGTCATTTCGGATAGATTGAGCGAACGAGTGGGAGTGAAACGAAGATGATGGTTGAGGATGAGGTCGAGACTGAGCAACAAGTATACGAGTTCGAGTCACAGTGGGGGGAAGCAAGGAAGGGAGCATTCAATAGCGCGCTGACTTTGTTATCTTTGAACCCTTTTTGACGTCAAAAAAAAAAAAAAAAAAAAAAAAAAAAGAGGGTCCGTGCGGCGAAATTGCATATTCGGCCGTAAATTCAAATCTGCGTATTGCCGCCTTTCCTCATAACCTCCTCCTTCCCTCTCGCTCACCATCTCCAATCATGACGCTCAAAAAAGGCTTACATCGATGCGTCGCGTTGCCACTTGCCAGGCGATCATCGGCAATAGCACCACTTGCTCGCACTGCAGCTGCAGCATCCAGATCACCCCTGCCATCTCTTCGAACATTCTCCACAACCCGCGTCATCTCTCAAATTGCCAAGCACCCCGACTCATTCACTCTCACCAGCCCTTCCCCCTCGACGAAAGGTACATCCGCTACCATCGGAACATCTTTGCCTTTGAACAATCGCGATGGTGTTGTCTCCCGCTCACGACGATCCATGCTCTACGTTCCCGGCTCGTCTGAAAAAATGATCAAAAAGTCACAATCTTCTCCAGCCGATACCATCATTTTCGACCTGGAAGACTCGGTAGCAGCGCACAAAAAGGGCTCAGCACGCGAGACCGTGTTTCTAGCACTCGAAGCAGCCGCACGTCCCGGACCCGAGCTGGCCGTGCGCATCAACGCGCCCCCAGCCGATCGCTCGCTCGCAGAAGATGATCTAGACATGGTCCTCCCCAGTCACCAGCTGCAGGCGATTGTAGTGCCCAAAGTCGAGCACGAAGACGACATTCGGTTGATTGTGGAGAAAGCGAGAGCGTTGCGGTCAAGCTCGGATCCGCTCGCGCTGGTGCTCTCAGTCGAATCGGCAGCAAGCTTGCTGCGCATGCCTCGAATCATCGAATCCATCCGCGAAGGACTGGGTCAAGATCCTTTCACGGGAAGTCTACTCTCCAGCACGACAAAACAGCCAGTAGCAGAAATCGTCGCACTCCTCTTTGCCTCTGAAGACTACTGCGCCAGCACGGGCGTCTTGCGCACACGCGATCGTAAATCGCTCCTCTTCCCACGCGCTCACATGGCCACCATCGCCAAAGCCTACAACCTCTCCGCCATCGACATGGTCTGCATCGACTACAAAGATGAAGCCTACCTGATCGATGAAGCGACAGAAGCAAAACAGTTGGGTTACGATGGCAAACAGGCCATCCACCCCGTGCAAGTGGATCCTATTCAGCACACGTTTAATCCTACGGAAGAAGCGGTTCATAGGGCAGCGAGGATTTTGCATCTGTATGAGCATGCCAGTGGCAGTGAGAATAGGGGTGCGTATGGGTTGAACGAGAAGGATGGTGGGATGACTATGATTGATCGTCCGATGTTGTTGCAGGCGAATGCGGTGGTGGGGAAAGCGAGAAAGGCAGGGATCAAGGTTCCTGAGCCGAGCGAGCTTGAGCAGGAGCAGGCGTGATTGAACTAGCAGCTGTGAAAATCCACCACTTTTAGTTCAGTTCATGTTTGAGGGTTGAGGAAGAGTGTGAAGTCGAAGTGTGGATTGAGAGTGGTAACTTTTTTTTTTTGTGAGAAGCGGCAATATCTTTGTGGTGGTGGTTTTTTTTGCATGCGGGAGCAAAGAGTCTCCGTTCAGCCTCGGCATAAGCGCGAAATTCGAGTCGCCGGAAGCCGAATCGCGGGGTAAAAAAGCATCATCCCGCTCTGTCCCCTCCTTGCTTACATACCACCTACCGTTCCACCTGCTCAACATCGATCTTCCTCAAACGCACACGCACTCCGCGAAACAGTCGTATAAAAAAACAGAGCATCAACATGCCGGCACGCAACAAGGTGTGGTTCTACTTTGACGTCGTCTCGCCCTGGTCCTATGTTGGATATCAGGTGCTGCGAAGGTATCAGTCGCTGTGGAACCTTGATATCGTGAGTTAGCCCACTACAAATACTTGTCTCTGCATCACTTCCAATCGCTGATCTCTCTCCCATTCTGTGCTACGATAGACGTACAAACCAGTCAATCTCGGATACATCATGAAGGTGCGTTTCCCCCACCCGCTCTAACCCTTTCTCCTCACATTGATCCTTGTCGCTGACAACCTTCCGAGTATCTCGACAGTTTTCCGGCAACAAGCCGCCCATCTCTGTCGCAAACAAAGGCATCTGGATGTGGCAAGAACGCGAGCGTGCCGCAAAATTCTTCGGCGTCACCCTAAATCAGCCCAAAGATTTCCCCATCAACACGATGCACCTCCAAGCCTTCCTCTCCGAACTCTCCTCCTCCCCCTCCACCACCACACCCACTCTCGAACTCGCCATCGAAACGTGCTTCGCCGCCATCTGGCACCACGACTCGCCCTGTGCCACGCGGGAAGATCTCGACTCGATCTTCGCTAAAAATGACTATTTGGGATTGGGTAAGGAGGAGGTAGGTGAGGTGCTGGATACGGCGATGCAGAGGGAAGTGAGGAAGAGGCTGCAGGAGGAGGCGCAGGTGTTGGTGGAGAGGAATGGGTTGTTTGGGATGCCTAGTATGGAGGTAGAGAGGGGGAGGGATGGGGAGAGGACGTTGTGGTTTGGAAGTGATAGGTTCGAGCAGTTGGCTGCGTGGTTGGAGGTGCCGTATAAGGGGCCGTTTGCTGATGGGAGTGTGGCTAAGCTCTAAGCCGGCAGCAGAAAAAGCTCTCAAGTGCACAGCGGCTGCTAACTTTACCGTCGATAAGCGGTCTAGGTGTTCTACAATTCCATCCTTCATACAAATACACTATGTCCTTCCAATCCAATCTGAAAACGAAACTACTTGGCCAGCCCAGCTTCCCTCGCCAACTCAGCTACAATCTCAAACACAGCCTCAAACTGATCCAGCGTCTGCACCATCCTCGCCCTATACCTCCTCAAATGCTCCACTATCCTAACCGGCAAATCCCACATCTCCTTCTCCTTCCCCTTCCCCTTCCCCTTCCCACCTTCGCCCTCCTCCACCCTCTGCTGGTGCTTACCACCATTGATCGCCGCCTGAGCAATCAACGCAGCAACCAACGTACCCGACCGCCCCACACCGGCCGAGCAGTGGATCCACGTTGGCGGCGGTGGGAAGATCTTCGGCATGGCAACTTGTTGCGTTTCGTGCATGAGTTGCAGTAGCAGCGCGGTGGGGAACACGCCATGATCAGGCCATGAGGTGAGGTGAAATTGGGTCACTCCCCATCTCGACGAATCGGTGTCGACGTTGATCACGCGCCGGATGAGTGTAGCTTTACCCTGATCCAGCGGGATGTGCTTCTCCGAGTCGCTGCTGACTTTCCATCCATTCCCCAACACCATCTGTCCCTCCCCACTTCCATCGCCTTCGACCGCATCAGGCCAGTACTGATCAGCCTTCCTTCTCCCCTTCTCCGCCAACGGCGTCAAGTTGACCAACACCCTCACCCTCTGCTGCACCAAATGCGTATAAAACGCGGTGTACGTCTCTGGCAACGGAGCTTGGCTGACCACGAAGCTCAAACTCGTCGGATGGAAAGGTGGGATGTATGCTGCGTTGAGATAGGGGCCCGATAGCAGCGCATGATCGTACGCTAGGATGTCTCTGTATCGGTTGGAATCGATGTTTTCAGCGGTGGTGGAGACGGAGGTGTTGTAGCCAAGATCCGGTTCGGTGAGTCGAAGATGATCGATAAAGTCGAGGGCTTGGTAGAGAGAGGAGAGGGAGCGTTTGGTGGGTCGGATGCCTAGTGACATGGTTGAGCGTATGTCGCGATGGTGATGGTGGTGGTCGGGTGAGGAGGAGGAGGAGGAGGAGGAGGAGCGTTTGTAGAAAAAGTGGAGGCTTTTGAGACGCGAAAGAAGGCCGAGTTCCGGTTTATCAAGGAGCGTGACAGGTGCACGGACGCTGCATTCATCCTTCTTTCTCGACCATGTAACTGACACTTCACTCACATCAGATGTCTTTATCAACATGACAGCTGAAGACAGCGTCGCAGCTAGCGGCTCATCGTCAACATCAACAGCCCAGCCTCCCAACGTTGAAACAACCAAGTCTCGACGTCGACAACTCCAACAGCAATGCCTCGAACCCTCTACTCGATCGACCGCCTTCGGCGACCAACACGTCGAAGCATGGCTCTTCTTGCTAGGCATCACAGAAGAGCACATACAAGCCCATGTTTTCGCTTTGGAAGCTCAGACCTTACCACAGAAAGAGCAGTCAAGCTCTTCTAGTGGCTCAGACATTGTCAAAGAGTCCGAATCGTCATCGATACCCCTCGACAAAGATGGATGGCAGGTGGCCAATGAAGATGCCTTGAAAGCGGGAGGTGCTGGTACAGATGGAGTGAAGGAGGCTGCGTCTGGTGATGATGGATGGAAGGTCGTCAAATCTAAAAAGTCAAGACGGAAGAGAGATGACGAGACGGCTTCCACTGTTTCTGCGCCTACTTCGCCTCAGCTGGGATCAAAGCAGAGCAGTCCCACAGAAGCGGCATCTACAGAAAGCTCGTCAAATCCAAACGGCGATGCCAATACACCAAACGACGAACGCTTGACGCATCAGCACAAGCCTGCGACAGCACTACCCCTCACTCACCAACAACAATACCCAAACCTGTCAAGCCGAGACATCGAGCAAGTAGCCAAAGACGTCGAACGCAGCTTCATCGGTCCAGCCTTCAAGCACCTCTTCACCCCTCCCCCCACTCCGACACCCCCTACCCACCAAGCAACAGCGCCGCGACCAACTCTCCCACCTCATCCTCACCACCCTATCCCGCCATCCCAACCTATCCTACTTCCAAGGCTACCACGACATCCTCACCGTCCTCCTGCTCTCCCTCTCTCCCCAACCTCCCACCCCTCCGACACCCACCATCATCATCAAGCCGCACTCGAACTCTGCGCAGAACGCCTCAGCCTACACGTCATTCGCGACTCGATGACTTCCGACCTCCTCCCAATCATGGGCCAGCTCAAACTCCTCTCCCACCTGCTGCACCTTTGCGATCCTCAAATGGCCAAACTGGTGGATCGTACGTCTCCGTTGCCGTTCTTTGCGCTGCCGTGGTTGCTGACGCTGTTGACGCACGATGCGACGAGCGTCGAGATGATGCAGAGGGTGGTGGAGTTTGTGCTGGCGTATGGACCGGGTGGGGCGATTTATTTGTGTGCGGCGGTGCTGATGGTGAAGAGGGAGGAGGTGGTGGGGATGGTTGAAGAGGAAGGGGAAGATGCGGCGATGTTGCATGCTGTGTTGGGGCGGTTACCGATGATTTATGCCGAAGGCGAAGGTGGTAGTGAGGGTGAGAACGAGAGCGGTGGGGAGGTGCAAGAGAGTGCGATGTATGCAGATCCAGATGTGGAACTTCCGAGTTTGGCTACGGATCGCGCCCTCGCTGCATCAACCGACCGCACCGCACAACAGGTCGGTGGTACATCCATCTCCACCCTCCTCCAGCAAACCGTGACATTAATGCAGCGCTATCCATTGGACACTTTACACGCAAACACAATCATGGGCCCCGAAAGCGTCCTCTTCACCTGGTCCACCCTCTTCAACCCCACCACCTCTCCCCACCCCATCAACTGGACCTCAGCAAACACCCTCGCAGAAACAACCCTCACCTCCCCCACCCATCGCATAGTCCTCAATCCTCACCCTCCCGCACCTCCAACCCTGACCACCTCCAACCCAACCAACCACCACCACGATGAAAAACATCCCAAACGCAACAACGCCATGACTCCAGCGCACAACGCACGAATGCTCGCCGTCGTAGGACTATCCGGCTTGATCGTGGCTGCGCTGATTACGGCTAGTCAGACCACCAAACCCTCGACAACAGCGGATGAGACGAAGAAAGTGTTGACGCTGATTGTTTCGTTGATCTCGAATTGGGGTCGTGTTGTAACTTAGGGTGATGCGCGATGAGAAAAAGGCCAATCCCAAACGTTTGCCAGAAACCACCCAGGGGGGGGTTGTGTGTGTGATTTATGTGTGTGCATCTGTACCTCACACTTGGCAGCCTCAACCCACACACCTCCCGCTGGAAAAACCACACACAGACCAACACTTTCTGAATCCCAAAGCCGTATCATTTTCTGCTGCTCTTAACGTTACAACGCAAGGTAATCCCTCACCTCTGACTCTGACAACTTTCTAAACACCGGAATCAGCTCACCATGATCGCCATTCCCCAACCTCTTCGTAAAACCCTCACTGATCACCCCGATCTCGATCGTCTTCTCGGTCATCTGACCCTCAAACCCTTCCTTCAACGTCAACAGCGCCGTATGGATCGCGTCCTCCTGAGAAATATCATCATTGTACCTCTTTTCCAAAAACGTCTTTGCGTTCTGCATGTTTTTACCGATGGCGCTGGCCTTCCACATGAAGAAGCTTCCGCTCGGGTCGACCTGGTAGAGGCTGGGACCGCGGGCGGAGTCGAAGCCGGCGACGAGGAGCGAGACGCCAAAGGGACGGACGCCACCGCGTTGGGTGGCTTGCTGCATGAGCATGGCGATCTCCTGTACGAGGACGCGCGTGGGTGGATACTCGCCGAACGTCTTCCAGTAGGTTTGGGCCGCTTTTCGTGCTTGACTGACGAGCACGCGGAAATCGGGTCCCATGCCAGAGTAGACCATGCCGATGTTGGGGCAGATGATGCTGATGCGTTCGAGGGCGGAGTCGTCGACGAGGGGGGAAGGGGCGCGCTTTTCGGTGGCGATGACGATGGCGTTGGATGCTTTGATGCCGAGAGAGGTGGCACCTTGTGAGACGGCGGCGAGGGCATGCTCGATTTGAACGAGTTTGCCTGACGGCGAGAAGGTCGTCAGCGAGAAGCTGTACGAGGTGCAAGTGCAAGGGGGTTAGCAATTCATCGTTATCAGTAGTCGAGCTTGCTGTTTGGTTGGCACTTACGAATACGCTCGATCACCTGCACCTGCCGACATGTTTGTCAAGTATTATATACGTGTGTGTATGTGCTGCTGTGTGCTCGCTTCTGTCTAGCACCCTCGATTCGATGCCTGCCTCGATGATGGTTTCTGCCAACCAGTGCCGTGAGAATCCTCTGCAGTAGATGTGGCGAGCGTGTGTGTTTAGATGCTTGAAAGGGCGTTGGAATGGAGGAACGATGATGATGATGATGGGTAGGAGGAGAAGGACCGAAAAAACCAACACCTGTTGATTCGTCTGGTGCGGAATTGCGCAGCTTGAAAGGGTCGTCAAACGCGTCCTGGACAGAGCAACCGGCTGGCTGTGACAGCGCTTTCGATCACCTTTTTTTTTTTTTTTGGATTTATTTTTGTTAGTTCTCCCTGCACATCCTGGCTTCGGCGCCAGTTCTGCAATCTCACAATGCCGAAAATCCGATCTTCCCCCTCACCACACAACCTCATGCTGAACAACAGAGCCATAGAACGAATCACACAAGCTTGTAGCAGGGACATGTTTGATACAAATACAATTGCATTCGAGAAAGACTAAATAGCTAGCTGCGAGACGATAGCGAAAGAATTCATCTGGAGAAGAGACAAAGGCCCTCAACTCCTTCGCATGATAACATTCTTACTCGCCGACCTGTTCGGATGTCTACGCTTCTGTCGACCAAACCGAGCCTCATCCGACAACCCCTCAACACCCTTACCCTCCTCAGCGCCAGCACCCTTGCTGAGACCGAACCCAAACGTCTCCTCACCCGCACCCTTCTTCGCACCACCACTCGGCTTCCTCTTCTCATCTCCATCGCGCTTCGACGAAGATGGGGTCCAAGTGAAGCTCCTCGCTCCCGAAGCGGCGGTGTCGTTGTCCATAAAGTCGGACGCACGAGCTCGACGACGTGCACCAGCAGCGTCGGACGATTTGAGTCGATCTTCGAAGCTGCGTTTTTTGTTCCCTCTTTTACCTGCGCCGTCGAAATCGCCGTCGTCGTTGTCGACGAGACGCGCACCGGAGGCACGGCCACGTCGAGCACGTACCTCGGGGGCTTGGTTAAGGTTCTTAGGTCGCTTACCCGATGCGTCTCGTGCGCGCGGGTCGTATTGACCCAAATCGCCTTCGTCTGAGGAATCGCCCGAGTCTCCGCCCTGCTCGTCATCCGATGCGGAAGAGGAAGACTCGTCGTCCTCCATGTCGGGATCGATCGACTCGCGGTCGCTCTCGTTCTCTTCGTCCTCGACGGCGGTGAGTTTCCTCGGTCCTTCTCGCGCCTGCTTGAGCGCGGTGGATGGGTTGAGCATGGCAAACTCGCGACTCGAAGTGTCGATCTGGAACTCGGGATCCTGGAACAGCTGCGAGAAACGCGAATCCGACAAAAGATTGGCAGGGCTCGGCTTGTCTTTGCTTGCTGCAGCCTCTGGTTCTTCTGCATCGCCTTCTGTGGTCGCGGTGGCAGCAGCAGCCGCCTTGGCGTCGCGCTTGGCCTGCTTCTTGGCCGCCACCTCTGCTTCGCGCGCCACCTTTTCCGCAAGCTCCTTGTTGACCCGCACCCCAGCGTCCAACTTGGGATTCTTGACCGCACGGATACGACTCTCGGCCTGCTTTTCCAATTTGGCCTTGATGGCACGTTCGCGTGCATCGGCATAGGCGGTCGGGTTGGTGAGCAGACGCGCACGCTCGTACAGCGCCAGCGAAATAAAGTAGCCGTGCATGTACGGTCGAAGCAGTTGCGTACCCACGAGGTGCGACATGCCCAAACGTTCGAGCTCGGCTCGGTCGACAAACTTGAAGTCTTCGTACACGCCCTTGCCCGCTCCAGCGCCGGCAGAATCGACGCCGTCCATCTCGTCGGTAAGTGTGTCGATATACGAGCACCAGCGTGGTGCTGGTCCGAGTGCAGGCACATACCATGCAGCCATCTGTGTTCCTTCCACGGCGGCCATGAGGAGACCCGTGCCAGGATAGTGGGCCACGTCGTTGATATCGGTAGCTGCAGAGGGCGGTGTAACCGAGACGAGGTTGTCTCCAGAATCCTTGTCCCAGATCTTGATGACTTTGGCATCGGCGCTGAGCACCTTGCCCTCGGCTTCGGATCGCGTGCGGGGGCCGACACCGCCCGTAGTGGCAGCAGCCTTGTCGCCGGGCCACATGAGCTTCTTGATGGGCAGACCGAAACCTTGGTCCTTTGTCTGATAGGGACGGTCCATGCGCAGGTCGTAGAGCAACACGTGTCCCGTATTGGTGCCCACCGCCAGATTGAGTCCGTCCTCGGCACCCGCAAGCGCAGTAACAGATAAAGAGGAAAGCGCTTCCTTGGTGGCTGTCGAATCGTCCCCATCTCCAATGACACCGGGCAGATTGTGGCGAGCCACAAGCAGAGCAGCGTCGAGAACTGTCTCTGTCGCTACGCTCAAGACACCTGCTCTCTTGCGCATGCGTGGATCCCACATCTCGACAACGCCCGTGCTTTCGGTACCAAAGCAAAGCAGACCGTGTGCTGGATTGACGTCGATGGCGTTGCAACCCGTCGGCTCGCCCAGATCGCCACCTCCAAGTACGAATGGAGCCAAGAATCGACCTTGATCCAAGTTGAGACGGTAGACTTCGCGTCCGGCGGCTGTTACGATGGCGTCGGCCGAAGGGAAATGGTAGCCGAGCGCACGACCAAACTTGGGGATGCGGACGCGGGCATGTGCGCCACCTTGTGCTTGAAGTTGAACGGTGCGGTCAGTTTGCAGATGGAGCGACTTTGTCCAGTCGTCAGAAAGCATCTATCGTGACAAACAAAAGACAAGTGAGGCCATAAGTCAGTACTCTTGTTTTCGACCGAGCTCGAAAGCTGCAAGGCAGGTGGCGTAGGAAGAATCAGATTGCTTGTATCAGCGTCGAGCACGCCCAGGGCGAGCCCCAGACGACTCTGCAGATAATGTAGATAAGGTTGTTTTGTATGTTGTGATCATCATTTGGAAAGGACGGCCACCCCTGCTCGAGGAAACACTTACCAAAAAGTCGACGTTTTCTGCATCAGTATGACGTTCGAACTTGAGACTGAGTTGTTCGCAATCCCAAACTCGGATTTGAGGCTTATAAGTTCCGGTGGCCACGATCGACTGGCCGTCTCTTGTTGCTGTGAGGCGGTTGCTAGCTTCTGGGAATTCAAAGTCCTGGATGAGCTCGATACGGGAAAGGATCTCTTCGTCCTTGAGGGCAGTCTTGCGTTTTTTGCGCTTATTTGAGGAACCCGACTTTCGCAAAAGGTCTGGAAGGGATGAAGAGTTGAACGAGGTACCTGCTGCGCCCGAAGTGGCGGCACCGCCACCAGAGACGGTGTAGACGCGAGCGGGCTCTACTGCAGCGGGCATGATGGGAACGGGTCGGGTATAGATAGCGTGACTGAACGAGCTAAAGGTTGGACGGCTGGGTTGCCTTTAAAGCGTGGCAATCCGCAGCGAGCACATGAGGCTCTCGAAGGAAGACAGGTCCTTGGTATATGAGACGAGAGCGAGAGAGGCCGCGAGTTGCTGGAAGTTGTTGAAGTGGTTGATGGTCAAGAAGCAGAAAGGGGGAAAAGAGTAGGAAGAAGCTTGTACGAGCTGAGTCGAGTACAGCAGAAGGAGAGAAAAAAAAAAGTTTTGGAACCTCAAAAAGAAATAATAATAATAAAAAGCAAAATTCCAACAGCAATTTCACTCTCCGAGTTCCGCGATTTTTACTTCTGCACGCTTTCTTCCAATCAAGGCCAAGAAGCGACTTGCTATCGTCCCTCACCAACGACTCTAACACCAACACCTTTCCCGCCTTGGTCGCAATAGCACACACCAGCGTCGTACACTCACGGACTAGTGAAGCAGGCATCGCCGACCGTTCCATCAACAAACCCACCCCTCAACGACCCACAAAGCGACTCTAAAATAACATCATGTCGAAAAAGGGAGGACAGGCAGCAGTAGCTGCTGCAGCTTCATTCGTCAAGCTTCTCGTTCCCGCAGGCAAGGCTTCAGCACAGCCTCCCGTCGGACCTGCGCTTGGTGCAAAAGGTGTCAAAGCCATGGATTTCGCTAAAGAGTTCAACGCCAAGACCGCACACCTGGAAGTAGGCATCCCCACTCCTGCTATCGTCAAGATCAACCCGGACCGCACATTCTCTTTCGAGATCAAGAGTAAGTTTTCGCACCTTACGCGCACACAGCATACAGTCGACAAGAACAGAACTGACCGACTCTTTCATTGTTAAAAAAAAAAAAAAAAAAAAAAAAAAAAAACAGCACCGCCAACATCATTACTCTTGAAGCGAGCCGCAGGAATCGAGACGGGCGCTGACAAGGCCGGTTCGCAAGTGGCAGGCACCATCACGATGAAGCATATTTACGAGATTGCCAAGATCAAGATGCAAGACGTTAAAGGTGTGGGAGAAGAACAGGTAAGCATCCTTTCTCCCGATCCCTCTCCTTGTGTCAGAGAAAATTGTATTCAAAAACTGACATTTACCTTCTGATCTTTTTTCGTTGGTGATGAAAACTAGATGTGCAAGGTGATCGCTGGAAGCGCACGCAGCATGGGTCTTCGCATTGTGCGTTGATCAGTCGAACTTCCTCTTTCCCAGCCCCAATTGTATTAGTAGTCGTCATTCAACAAGAACACTTTCCCACTCTCCGCCATGAGTTTTTATTTGTGAACGTGCCGAAGTGACGTTGAGGATGCCTTAGAGTTGTTTTGTCTGATTCCTGAACCCTGATTTGCACATGAACAGCCAAAAGTGAACCTGGGACATTCGACAAGGATCAAACACTCGACCGTGGATGCTGCACGACCTCACCCACACATAGCTGACTGTAAAGTTGCGAGCGCTCGCCTCAGTGTCACACGAATGAGACTGCTCGTTCATATCAAACGCAGACCACAGACGATACATTCTTTGAAACGAAACGAGATTGCAAAAAAGTGGATATAGTACACGGATGCTGGGTAAAGGGAAAGCGCTAGGAAGCGGGACTAGGCGAATCGTAGAACGTCGAAACGGAGTTCGTTCGAGCTTTTGAGCCAAAACTTTTGGATACGAGAATGGATGCGGGCAGAGAACCGGATCTGGTGCAAGAAAGCTTAGACGGTACCGGAGCCGACGTGAGCGGTAGCCGAAGTATTACCGGTTGCAACATCCTGAACAACCTCGATGTGACCCTGCTTCTTGTTACCCGTCGCCTCGCGCTTAGACCTGTAGTTGTTGATAGCCGACTTGATGGCATCCTCGGCCAACATGGAGCAGTGCAGCTTGACGGGTGGCAAGCAGAGTTCCTGGGCGATCTCGGTGTTCTTGATCTTGGCGGCCTCGTCGAGCGAGAGGCCCTTGACACGCTCGGTCACGTACGACGAGGAAGCAATGGCAGATCCACAACCAAAAGTCTTGAAGCGGACATCCTCGATGATGCCGTCCTCGTTGACCTTGATCGAGAGCTTCATCACATCACCGCAGGCAGGAGCGCCGACGAGACCGATACCGACGTTCTTCTCGGTCTTGAGGAACGAGCCGACGTTGCGTGGGTTCTCGTAGTGATCAATGACCTTTTCGTGGTAGCCTCGTCGCTGAACAGCGGCGCCAAAGACGTTGGAAGAGGCGGCGCGGGCGGTGGCCACAGCAGCTGGTCGTGCGACAGCGGAGAAGCCAGCAGCTCGGCAAGTCGAGGCAACGGCTTGCCTTGCGAGAGGGGTAACGGCGTTTCGCAGCATGGTGTGTGTTGATAGCGTAAATTTGAAAGAGAGAGAGAAAGAGAACGATTGATATGTTGGTTTGCACTGAATAGTTTGAAAAAGTGCGATGATGGTGGATGATGGAGAAGGAATGATACATAAGTGTTCTGCAATTGATACACTCGTGCTCGAGAGGCCGGTTAGCGAAGAATCGAGTGAAAATGTGCCTTGGCTGACTGTGTCTCTCTCGCCACAGACAGGCACTCACACACACTCAACGCTGCGGAAGTCAGAGTCGAGTCGTGAGACTGCGCTTTCGCCCCACGGAGATGCGAGCGCCTTTGCATCTGATTAAGCTCGAAAGAAAAGAAAAGAAAAAAAAGAAGAAGAAAAAAAAAAGATCGAAAATTGTGGAAAAAGAGTCATTCGGGAAGCCGTTTTGAGCCGCGCAGGGAAAAAGAGACGCACAGACGGCGTCTGACGGTCGTCGGGTTTTGAAAGAAGCGTCAATTGATTGAGATGAAGAGTGGTTGACATTCGCGGTTAGCGAGTCTGAATCAAATACCTGAACGGCGTGCAATTCCGCATCGCCCTAACAAATCCGTCAAAAATTAGGACATGTGTTGTGATGCGAAATGATGTCTCGTACGACAGCATCGGGGATCCCGATCAGCACAACAGGCCAATCAGCAAGCAGCATGAGCTGCAGTCAAGATGCACAACATGCAGCGACAACGCCGGGGTGCCTTGACTCCGGCACTGATGCTGTCCCGCCGGGAGGGTGACAAGTAGGAATGCAGGTTTATGGTCTTTTAGCTTGGAAATCTGAGACTAGCCATGCCAGCGAGAAGTGCAGAAAGCAAGCTTTTTGGGCCCACATCTGGCAAGTCCAAGTCGAGAAAATGGTGGCTTGACGCTGCAGTCTGCTGCCTCGAGCATGAAAATTGGCACAATGTGCACTCTGAGACAGCGGCGGTGAACCTGTCGTCAAGATGCTCGGAGCGAAGCTTTTGGTCGCTATCAAATTTGCGCATTACAGTCAACTCGCGATTTTTGGATAACGCGAGAGGTGAATATTTCACAAAATAAATATGTTTTTGAGAGGATATTTTTGGGCTGGGCCAAAAATTGGAAATAAATGAATATTTTCACAAGTTGAATAGTGAATACAACAACCGCAGCTCCAAAACTGAATATTTGAATGTGAAAGTACAAAGCTGCTGCTACCATTAGAAAAAAGCGTGTGAAATTTGTATTCATTTTCATCCAAAAAACATATTCCTTTTTTCGCGCGAAAACATTATCGGATCCGAATTAGCGTGATTTTGCCATTTACATCATGAAAAAAACTGTTGGAAATCCAAGCGATTTGCCTTCACCATTTCAGTGGTAAAACTAACCTCATTACACACTTCGCATTGTTGGTACAGACAACATGACATACATGTGGTCTAGTCATTCAATGCATCAATTTAGCACAGACCCATGATGACAGCCAATAAGGAGACAGGCATGGTGAAGGACCCAGACAACTCCAAGGACAAAGGCACAGGCCAATCATCTTGATTGGTGCATTATAGGCACTGACAATGCATTGTAGGTACACAGATGCACAACAGTGACTTGACTATGCACACAAGGAGTTCAGAACAGTCAAGACTGCATGACTGAGCAAGATGATTGGTACAGTGTCAAGCAGAAGCAAACTCACATATCAACCAATTGGGTGCAAGGGATGGAATGACCAATGGAAGAAGAGAGAATCAAACTAGAGGATGGAAAAGCATGCAAACACTTGGGAGATCCCCAGGGAAGAGCCCAGATCTGTATTCAACACAGATTGTCTGTGCTGACAATGGCATGTCAACACAGAAGGACTTAGAAAGGGCAAGAGGATTAACACACAAAGGGAAACTGGGAAGGACACCCAACAGGCAGACTTCTGTCATATATAAGATGACTATGTATTGTAGTGACAAACTCTGCCCCTCATCAAATCTACTTCCAGTTTCCTCTACCACAAACTGATTATAGGTGCAGAGAATACCCACTCCATGCAGACCTTTCAGTTCTACATATTGTTCTTCTGCATGAGTCCAAGCTACCAATCTGCCTTTGATGATAGCAAATGAGAGTCCATTCTTCCCATGTTACTAGGCTGCTGGTATCAGAACAGCAAGCTGCACCCAAGATTGTCCACTCTCATTTTAGGTTATCCATTATCAGTGCCAATAATCACCAAATCATACATCAAATAATAGACATGCCGATCTCCCGATTGATGCTCGACCCAACCGTTTTGCCTTCGTCTTTCACAAAAACTACCATCTCGTTGCACTTTGTACATCATTGCAAATGTCATATACATCATATCTTAGTAAATGCCTTAGCTATCAAGCAGAATTGTGTTATCATGAGTGTGTGTGAGCAAAACAAGAGTGAATGAGTGCTAGCGATTGACAGCCTGTGACAATTGAGCTTTCCATTGCCATTGCCACTGATTTCTCCTACTCTCACCAATGCTCCTCAGTGTATATATAGCAAGCTCACAGTCAAAAGAAATGTCAAACTTCATCATTCCTGCAATGCCACACCTGAACAAACACACTCACATGACCATCCCAGACTCATGGAAGAAGAAGATAATTGAGTTGGTGATCAACGAGGGCCTTTCCAAAGCGGAGGTAGCTGTAAGGGGTCATGTGCCTGATGACAAGCTCCTTGCACCTGACTTCGAGAATTCACTATTGCGAGATCTCGAAGTCAGTTGAGTTTGAGACCCAAGTAGAGGTATTTCCCAAGATGTCTAACTCAAAGATCAACTAAGCCCAAGGAATGGGATATCGCAATTTGCAAACTCACACAAGTTTGAGAATCTGGTTATACCAAAACTCAAAGTCAACTGACTCCTTTGAACACTCCATCCAGAGGAAGTGTGGCACATTGTTGAAGTGACTGCAGCTGCTCCTGCTGGTCATAAGACCAAGTGCTAGACACACAAGTGCTCTTGATGTGCTGCACTGGCTGAGAACATCAAGGTTGTTGATGCTGTTGCTGGGTATGGTGAACACTAGAAGTAATTGCAACACTGATCAATTGCAACTGTCTAGACTGAATGAGAGAGATAACTGAACATAAAGATATAGAAAGTATAGAATAGAGTGGATGAGCTTCTGCTCTTCCACCTCAGCAGGGCTCCCTGGTATATATACTATGGCACCCTGCTTGCTAGCTCTGCTTGTGTGCCCAGCTCCTCCTCCTCTGGCAATGCCAGCACATCCAGTCAGAGGTGCACATGTGGGCATAAGCTCAGGCCCCCACTTACTCCTCCTGGGAGCTTCTGCTGGTGTTGACAGTGTCCAGCACCATCACCCTTGTTCTTAGCTCCTCCTAACTCCATGCCCTCCATTGTCCACACTGAGAGCTCCCTGTACAGCCTTTAATGAGCATCATAGGTTAAGATTGGCCATTTCAAGAAACCAGTTAAGTCTATTCTCAAACTTGAGTGACCTTGCAATACTGGTTATGCCAATTCTCAGACTGAGACTTAGGCTCCCAAACCAAGCCCTTGCTTCCACCATCCTTGACCTACCTCCACCTCAAGCTATGCCTCAACTCCAATCTCGACCTCAGGCCACCTTGCAATGAGCTTCGAGTCCAATCTCGAGGATGAGCTCATCCACTCCTATAACAGTAGCCAGATGATACAACCTCGCTTTTTCAACCGTGTCCACAATTGTCTCCAAGTTTGAAGTCAATGGGCATGTGGGTTCATCAAACAAGCAAGGAGGTGCAATGTGAGGTCCAAAAGTTACCAATGAGCATGTGCAGATCATGCTGGAGTTCATCAGCAAGCATCTGGCTGCAACAATTGAGGAGATTTGGGAGCACCTCTGCTCATAAAGAGGTCCTGAGATTTCAGTTAACATGACTCAAAGAGCAATTTAAGATAAGTGCCATTGCTCACTCAAATAATTGGTTGTTGATCACAATCATCATCAAGGTCTGGAGACTGTGAAGAAATGGCAAGATTGGATCACTGCCATGGATGCTTGAGGCATTTCCTTTGACAATGCAGTATTCTTTGATGAAGCTGGACTCAATTTACATCTCACCTGGTCAAAAGGTTGCACTCCCATAGGAGAAAGAGCACTTCAACACTGGTAACCAGCAGATTGCAAGCAAAACATGTCTCTCATTGTTGCAGCAGGCAAGGAAGGGCTGATCACAGCCAGTACAGAGCTCAGTGGTTTCACAACTGAGTTGTTCATCAAGTTCCTGGAGCATGAGGTGCTACCAAGCCTTTGATGCAATCAAAGCCAGGTCTTTATCATGGATAATGCCAAGAGTCATCATTCAGAGATCACATGCAATATCATTGGGAAAGCAGGGCACTCAATTCTATACCTTCCACCTTATACCAGAACGCGTTTTTAACACACATCCTCTCCCATTCCTATTCACTATGCCTAAAACCACTTCAAAACAAGTCAATACCATGCTTCAGCAGCACATTAAAATAGCTGAATACAAGCAAAAATATCCTAAAGCCAGTCAAAAGCAAATTCGAGCCTGGTTCTATTTGGAATACAACACCAGTATTAGTCAACCTTCCCTTTCACACATTTTAAATAATGTGCAACTTCAAAATATTCCAGCACATCAATTACAACACAAAAATACAAAACCAGCAGCCAATACAACACTTGAAAATGTGCTTTACCAGTGGTTTTTGATCTACCAATACAAAATAAACATTACAAACAACATAATTCAACTTAAAGCAAAAGAATTATCCACCAATCTGGCATTTTCAGACCAATTACAACCAATCAATTACAGTTTAGGCTGGGTAGAATGCTTCAAAAAGCATTTTAATATTAAATCCTGCTTAAAACATGGTGAAGCAGCTTCAATTCCTTCAATACAACAAGATAAAATAACCAAAATTAAGGATATAATTTCTAATTATCAACCTCAAGACATATACAACATGGATGAAACTGCTTTATTTTATCAATTACAAGGGCAACATGCACTTTCAAATATGCAATTATTGGGCTTCAAGCTTCCTAAAGATTGAATTACAATTGTTTTATGCACAAATTCAACTGGCAATAACACAATTGCCCCTCTGGACAATAGGCAAGTATCCAAACCCATGCACATTCAAATCTGTCAATACAAACTGGCTACCAGTGCATTACAAATCCAACAAAAAAAGCATGGATGAATACAATCCTCTTTAAAGAATGGCTTTATTGGCTTGATAATCAAGCGAAAAAGCCAATTCTTTTATTATTGGACAACTTCAAAGTGCACACAACCAGATACAACCCTAAGAATATAAAAATACTATTTTTACCACCCAATACAACTGCAAGATTACAACCACTTGATGCAGGCATAATCAGAGCATTTAAAGCACATTACAGATGCCTTGTTGGTACTCAATTACTTCAAGATATCACTACAAACTCAGAAAAAATAGGCCAAATTAACGTTTTAAATGTGCTTTTTCTAGCTGCAGAAGCTTGGAAAAGTGTTAATTGTTTTAAACATACAGGCTTATTTCACCAATACAACACACAAAATGACAATTTAAATTGGGAATTGGAGGCCTCCAAATGAGCCATGCCGAGTCGCTCTCCGTCTTATTGAGATGGTTCGCAGTCCGCTCTTCCAGTGTGTTTTGAATCCGCTTCTTCTCTTTCTTCTTCGAGATCGTCCCTATACACATTTCCACGGATTCCGCAACAGCGCTCTAAAGGCGACGGCATCTGTTCTAGTGGCTGTACTAGGGTTGATCGTAAGTGAAACCCCAGCGCTAAGCGCCACTGTAACCGACTTGTCGTTCGCTCCGAATCCTTGCTCGTATTCCTCCGTCGTCGGTCTCACTTGCTGTCCGTCCCGTTGCGATAGAGACAGCCCACGTTGTTTACCGCCCTTGCTCTTCTCTGCCGGTACCGACAAGCATTGACGATTGTTTGGCCTACCTCGAACTAGGCTGAAGCTAAGAACTCGACACTGCTGAGCATCCTATCGCTCTTGACACAAACCGTCTCAGCGGAGCTCACTCCAGTCCGATCCTCTTCATCACCAGCACTACAACAGCGCGATGCCTTTTCCGACACAGACAAAATCATCAACGAAGGCGAAGCACACGGTCGCCCTCCCATCCCCAAAGGCTCCTCCCTCGTCTCGCTGCCCATCACACCCGCCGCCTCCGTCGCGGTCTACTGGACGGCCAACCCCAACAACGCCACCGCCACCAACGCATACATCATGATGCACGGCAAGCTTCGTGACGGTGCCAACTACTGGACCATCATGAACAGCGTACTCAAAGCGGCCATCGCGGCCAACTCGTCCGGTGCCCACTCGACGTCGATCATCGCCGCACCTCAGTTTTACTCGACCCGGTTCAACTCGGGCCAGTACGGTGCGAATCAGATCGCGTTTGCAGACACGAATGTGTGGCAAGCTGCTGAAGCTGCGAATCATCCGGTGGGGTGTAATGTGACGAGTTTCGATGCGTTGGATGCGTTGCTTGCCGAGTTTAGCAATACCGCTAGATACCCGAATATGAAGCAGATTGCGTTTGTTGGTCATGGTGGGGGTGGACAGCTGATCTCGAGGTATGCGATGGCAGGTGCGGGGTTGCCAGCGTCGAGCAACATCCGTTTGCGTTATGTTGTGGGTGATCCTTCGTCCAACGCGTACTTCACGCTGGATCGACCGTTGCAAGATATGTCGGTCGCCAACAAGTCTACCTGTCCACTGTACAATCGTTGGCGGTACGGATTCGACCGATTCAACGGTACCCGGATCGGCGGGCTCCTCACGCCGCAGCAGTACTTCACCCGCCTAGCCACCCGCGACGTACGCTGGGTGGTGGGCTACCAGGACACGGAAGCCGACGGCGACAACACGTGCATGGCCAAGCTTCAAGGCGGAGCAGCACGACGCGATCGAAACCTCAGCTGGTGGCGCTACATCAACACTCTCGCCGGCACAAACGAGGATCTCACCGGTTTCCCCGGCGCCCTCCCCGGAATGGTCTCCTGGTCAAATCTGACCAAGAACGTTTTGAATCATCGATTGACCGTGGTGTTTAATGCGGATCATAATGCGGAGAAGGTGTATTCGAGCATGGAGGGTAGCTCGGCGCTGTTTGACGATTCGAACAATGTGCAGTTGGGTTGGAGACCGTCGGGTTGGAAGAATGTGACTAGTTTGAATCTTTCGACTTCGGATGCGTCTGCGGGGTTGGCGGTTACGCAGCTTGGGACGGCGGTCCTGGCTGGGTTGGTGTCACTAGTCGCTGTAGGTGCTTTCGTTTTGGTATAGAGCGCATGGATGGTGTGACTTTTTTTTCCCGTTCTGTACAGCATACCTTTAGTCAAGGGAACACTCGTTTGGATTCCCCTTGTTCAACATCTTTCACAGACGATTCCTACTTTCACTTTGATTTCTGATGCAGATCGACACGTTGTCAACTCGCATTCTTTTTCGCTCTTGACGAACGATCTGTGTGTGTGTGTGTGTGTGTGTGTGTGTGTGTGTGTGTGTTGTCGGCGGGAGCGCGCGACGCCCACTAGAGCTCATTGAATGTGCGCTGCGAAGTGTGCATACGGGAAGAAGGGTCGTCGCCGCCACTTGGTGGGACCTGCTGCACAGCCCGAAGACCAAATTCAGAAGCTCGTGATCAGTTCATCTCCGTATCGTACCAACCATCAGCGCCCTATCGTTGCTTGGCCCACACCTCATTTCTTGACTGCCACTCTTATGAAGCTCAGCACCGCCTCACCCAGGTGCTCGTTCTGTATATATACCTCCCTCTTTCGTGTCGCACTCAACGTTTGAACTCTCAAGCTTCACCTGGTCTCCTACTGTGTTCCGGTACGTGATCAAGGCTTCATCCGGATGGAAAGTGCCTGTCACTACGACATCCTCTGCGCAAGGTGTGTCAATACCTTTGAGCAAATTTGACCAGGTGGTTTCGCACGCCACCAGGTCAGGGGATGCTAATGCGTCCCGACGCCCTCAAGCGGTCGATACTCGCGAGGGCATTTCGACCGCTCACCGGGTCGAGGCGGATGACTCTGCTGTGGAGGCCGGTAAGGCTTCCAAAAAGTCAACTCTTGTCGTCGCTCCAGTCCATGCCGCTGATCGCAGCGAAGAGAAGGCCGAGACGACAAGGCCGCGAGAAGTAATACCCCTAACTCGCTGCAACAAGACGTTCAGCGGTAGCGAGTCGGACAACGTTGTTGAATGGCTACTTTATGTCGAGGTTGATCTGTGCGCTTCTCGTAGGTTCGACTGGGTCTATATCGCGTACGGTTACTTTACGGATTCGGCTCGCTACTGGTTCGTATCGCTCTTCTATCCCAAATTCAAGCACTTCGATGCTATCACCTGGGAAGCGTTCAAGGAAGGTTTGATCGCCACTTTCCCAGGCCGCGATCCTGACTTGGTTCTATACGAAGATTTTCTCGGCATCAGCTTCACTTCGATGTCAGAGTACCTTGGGAAGTTTAACACTTTCCACCTGCTCTGCACTGAAATCCCGCTCAAGCTGTTCGTTTGCCATTTCGTCCGCAACTTACCCGACGAGTACAAGGCGCTCAGATGGGACGTCGAGAGAGATTTCCCAAAGTCGACCTTTGATCTTTGAGCAAGGCACTTTGAGCAATCCCAAAAATTGCACATTGGCGCAGCGAAGACACAGTCTCGAAATGCAGACATGGTCAAGAAAACGCATCAAAAGGAGGAGTCGAAATGCTACCGTTGTCACAAAGTTGGTCATATCAAGAAAGATTGCGAGGAGCCCGCGTCGGAGTACGAGAAGCAGAAGAAGCAAAAGAGGCTGGAGAAGAAGGCTGCTCGACAAGCTGAGGCCCAAACGGAGCTTCGGAACAGGAGTGGGGAGCCCTTTGTTTGGCGGCTGTAGACGCTGTTTGCCGATGGCTGTCGACGCGACTCTCCCAACTGAGTTTTTTTAGCAACTCTATCCATGCAGTAGTGACAGGAAATGACCATTCCAGGCTGCAATTCGGGAAAAGTATGGCGCCTGCGTCTTTGGCGTCGCATTCAATGTCTCAACTCTACTGTGTGAATGGTAACCTTGTTGTCTGCGCATGACCGGCTGGTTTGCCTCGAGACCATCCGAAGCACTTTCTGTTGCGATGAATAACATTAAGCTGTACAACACTGCTGCATGAACCTTTGACTGTTTTCCTGCCTCGGCAATCCGACTTCGTTTCAGCTTCTCTTCAGCTCCTCTGGTTCAAATTGCTCTTGCCATATCGACACCAATACCAGACGTAAAAAGACCTTAGATCTCGTTTGCTCATAGACAAGTGACGGGGGCTTTCGCTTGCAGACGCCAGGTGGCGACGCATCGACCAGCGTTCGGAACGCGCCCGGAGTCGAACGGTAGCAGAGATGAACAAAGCCAGATCTCTTGGTCCGCCTTTCGCCACTTATCCTCCGCACGTGGAGAACCTAACCAGCCTTTTCTTGCACAACACACTGGCTCCGGCTACCCGGCAATTGCGCTCGGCTCGAGAAAGAAGCCGGAAGACTCAAGAGGTGACTTCTATTTTTTTTTTTACCAAAGCATCACCGTCGCACTGTTCCAAACTATTTAAAACAAGAAAAGCGGGGTCTCAGGTGGTCCAATCTCAGCCAGGATAGCTCGACAAGGATCGCCAAGAAAAGCGACGATAGGGAGAAAGGGTCGGAGAATGAGCAGGAAGGGGCGACTAGTGTGGGGAGAAGGCAACCGAGTTTGCCCTTCGTGTGTTGAGCTCCGACAAGGTTTGACGTAGCTTCGAAATTCCGTCGATGCTCGCGATTGAGGAGGACTTGGTTCGATTGCGGGGCAAAACTTTTTCCGACGGTCGTAGTCCTGATGTCTTGGCAACGTGTACTCGTCCAGCGCGCGAGCAGAATGTGCACATCAAAGCAAGACTTGTAATCAAATGCAACGACGAGCATAGAGTGTTGTCTGTGTTTTGTTTTCTGCGGAGAATGGTTACGTGCTTTTGCCGGCCCAGGAACGACCTCTGAGCAGCCATCAACCACGACCCGTTGCGAATGATTGGAGGTGTGAGGAGACCTGCATGAATTACCGTAGACCACCTTGTCTCCAACAGCTGATTCTTGGGCCGGGTAAAGCAGTTGGTCAGAAGCGTGTGTTGGCTCGGTGACTCGCCAAGCTGCCTTACCCCGCAAATCCAAGATTAGAAGGCTTGCTCCGCAACTCTCGTCCGTGTGCGTGTGTCACCAATTGCACTCGTCTGTCATGGCTGGTAACGCCACATTGAACTGAGCCTCCACACGCCACGTCCACGCCTCGACTCGCATAACTGCATACTGGATATGGATGGTGCGCGAAAACCCTGTACCGTCCCAAAGAAAGGGTTGAAGTGTCTGGACCTCGCAGATGGCGTCCACGCACCCTGCGTAATGCAAGTCGTTGGCTTCCGCGGTTCCCAGAGCCTCAATGAATAGCAAGGAACTTGGCACAAGCGGTGCTCGAACGGATACCATCGGCCGCGTGGATCAGCAAGGAAAATTTTGTTTGTTCTCCGAGCGGGATGTCCATATCCCCTGCAATCCGCCAACAGCAGCTGAGCTGATCTACGTTGGTGTTGTCGACCCTGGCGGCTGTTGAAAGAGGGCTGCATCTCTGTTTTTCCCCCAGACGCCTCACGCCTTCTCTCGCCCTGTGTCGCTAAGGGGACAGAGAAAGAGAGACATGAAAGTCTTGGCACTGACCGTTGATGGCTTGCAAGCAGAGAGTATCTTGCGCAACAAGCTCTGCTTGTTTGCCTCGTCAGCCTCTTTGCATGATTTATCCCGCTCGCCCGCACTTTTCGACTTGGGCAAAAGAACAACGAGGGTCGAGGCCAGCGAACTTGCTTCCCGCCTAGAAGTTTTGCAGCAGCATCCACAACCCAGCGCCAGGACACTGCCCTGTCCTTTGCAGTATCGGGCTGTAGATGTAATGGTAGAGCTTCACATGACCCTGCCCGCAAGCCTCGTCGAGTCGGCTTGGGCCATCACCGAAGCGTCCTTGGCCGCGCCGTGGTGTCCAGAGTTGGCCCTTGTCGGTACAAAATGCTTTCTAGCCGGATCGAGGGTCAGCATCCACGCGAGCGACGCATGGCCTACTTTTCTCTTACTGACTCGTGGCCTTCCCTCGCGTTCGTGTCTCCTCTACTGGCTCCAACTTGGTCGCTCACCAAGCTCGGCGGAGTCTCAAGTGAGTGATGTTTGCTTGTCTCGAGACCGGGTGGAGGATGCTGCTGCACGCCTTTTGGTCCTCAACGTGCCTGTGCTCGAGGGTGAGATGTGTACCTTTGTTCTAGGCAGGTGCCGCTGTTCTGCCTGAAGATCGCTTGTCGGAAGGGTGTGCTGCAGCACATATGCACCCCGCACGCAGTGTCTAGCCAACAGTGCTCGCATGATTCGTGCCTGAACCAACCAAACCGACTCGAGTGGATACTGTCTCGATGCTGAGTCGCCTCAATCTAGCCTTGTTCAGGCCATCACCGCTGCTGTACGATACCAAGCTCCATGTGTCGAATATAAGAAGTCGTCACTTGTCCATCTCTATTCCCCTTTTCTCGGCACCCTATCAAACCCTCCGTACCTCCTCCTCCCCAGCAACTTCCCCCAAAGTCTCTCTCCGTTCCCTGGCTGGGATCACCATATACTCCTCTTCCTCCCTTTCCACGTTCATAAGATGTCGGCCGCTGAAACGCGAGACCGCTCCGGCTCGCTCCACTCTGACGAGAAGGAGGTGCTCGGCTACCCCATCCAGTCTCAGACGCTCTCCAAGGGCACCGGTGTGTCGCACGATGCCGAAGCCAACGAGATCACCGAAGACATCAACTCCGGCTTCGACGAGGCCGAAGTCAAGCGTGTACGAAGAAAGGTCGACATGCGCCTGCTGCCCATCCTGGGTGCTCTGTACTCGATCGCCCTCATCGACCGAACCAACCTTTCTGCCGCGCGTATCGCGGGTGCCGGTGTGGAGCTCAAGCTGACTGCTGGAACCAACTACAGTATCCCACTGCTCATGTTCTTCGTTCCTTACATCCTGCTCGAGATGCCATCCAACTTGCTGCTGCGAAAGATCGGTGCGGCCAAGCAGTTGTCGTTCATCGCCTTCTGCTGGGGTATCGTCATGCTCGGTCAAGGATTCGTCAAGACAAGGCAGCAGCTGACCGTCACTCGAGCTCTGGTGGGTGCATTCGAGGCTGGCTTCTTCCCTGCATGTGTTTGGCTCATTTCGACTTGGTACGTGCGAAGGGAGTCGCAGGTTCGCATGTCTGCCTTTTACCTTATCTCGGTTGGTGTCTCTGGCTTCTCCAACATCCTGGCCTACGGCATGTCCCTTATCAAAGTCCAGGACCGAAAGTTCCGAGAATGGCGTTTTATATTCATCCTGGAAGGTATGGCTACTGTAGTGCTTGCGTTCATTGCCTACTTTGTTATCCTCGACTTCCCCGACAAGGCAGCGGAAAAGGGATTCCTGACGATTGCCGAGCGCGATATGATTTTGACGCGTATTCAGCGCGACCGAGGTGATGCCAACCCGGACTCGCTAACGTGGGCCAAGGCTGGCAAATACGCCAAGGACATCAAGGTATGGCTGTACGGCCTCATGTTCATGTGCACTACCATGCCTACCTATGCATTTGCCTACTTTTTGCCCGTGATCCTGCGAGGAGGACTGGGCTACACGATCAAGGAATCGTTCCTTCTCGGTGCTGCGCCTTACTGTGTGGCCATGGTAGGTGCCTTTGCCACCGCTGTGATTTCGGACCGATTCTTTGTACGAATGCCGATCCTGATCGCTCAGTGCCTGCTGACGATCGCGGGTCTTGGTATGCTCTTCGCCACCAAGCAGCGCCACGTGCAGCTTGCCGGATGTTTCCTGGGCGTATGGGGTGCCAACGCCAACATCCCGTTCGTGCTCAACTTCTCGCAGAACAACGTGGCTGGACAGAGCAAGAAGTCGTTCACGTCGGTGATTGTCATCATGTTCGGTGGTATCGGAGGTATCTTTGCCTCGCTGGCTTACAATGAGAAGGACGCACCTCTGTACCGCAAGGGGCTGTACGCCACGCTTGCTTGCCAGGCGTTCAACGTTGTGTGCGCGCTGGGCTTCACTGTCTACTTTTACGCTGCCAACAAGAAGATCCGTGCAGGGCGCAAGGTGGTGGACGACCGCCCTGGTTTCACCTACACCATCTAAGGCGGCTCGGTGGACGTCATGGTCGCCTCGCCTCGCCTCGCCTCGCCTCGCCTCGCTCTGCTCTGTTATACCAGTTTAGTTATGTTTGTTCTTGATGGATCGCCTCCTTCCACTCACCTTGTTGGCCACGGCCCTCACGCTGCATTTGCGCATGGCTGCTACCAGTCTAGGAGGGTGATTGGTGTAGTTGATTGGATGGATGTATTTTTGGGCGCTCTCGTTGCTGCGAGACACAATGTCAAGTTTACAGTACGGTTTCATGGCCAGAGTGCGTGTGTCCGTGTGACTCTTTTCGAAAACGGAGCAAAGTGGTAGAGTGACAGAGTGATATCGACAGCAAGAAAACGCCTCGATTGCCAAGCAAAAGCCATTTGAACGAGATCGGGGCTGCCGGTCGGGTGTTCCGAGACAGCGGATTAGCATGCCACGGGAAGGCAATTACTCGGCCTTGTCACATCGGGCCATGTCCCGTACATGGATCGGTGGCTGGTCAACGCCTCATCGTGTCGACCTCCTCATCCCGTGTCAGCCCCGGCGAGGGAAGATGTCGAGCAAGAACGACAGACAGCTTCGACCCAAAACACCCTTGCTCCCGTTTTTTCCCATCTTACAAAGTCATCGAGATTCGATAGAGGCCGGGGACATCGCGGCTAGCGCGGTTACTGTGTTGACGCAGCGAGACAGGTTTGCTAGACAAGCATTCCAAACCCAATCCTTATCTTTTGACGGCATAGGCAGTGCCGATCAGGGCGAGGACAGCTCGAGTAGATGGGCTCGTCTGCTTTTTGGATTTGTTGCGCTGCTGATTCAAATGTCAAACGGGGATACCCGACTTGAACTTAGGAAAGGAGCTCTGCTGGTGTGGGCTGTGGAATGCATACGCAATGCAAAGACGCCGCCATTCTTGATTACACTGTGCCGCCTTCCATTACTACGCCGCACACCGTGGCTTGGCCGTATGCATATGCTGCACGGATGCCGTCGGGATGTCGGTCCATTCTGCCTGCACCAGCTCGTGACGACTTGGCCGTGCGACAGGACATTGGCTTGCGTCTGGAGTGATCCCCGTTGTTTCACATCAGAGCATCCGGACGAGCCGGGCAGCGGTGCTCTTGCAGCAAGGGCCAGCCGCAGATGGACCCGTGCTATGCAATGCACTCGACTCCTACTGTACATACGTTACAATCAAGCGCAAATGAAAAAGCGGACCGGCTGCAGCAGGCCCCACTTTATCGAGCATTCCGAGCTGTAACCAGCCAAAAGGCTCGGTTTGGCGCCGCGCTTTCATGCCACTCTCTCTCTCTCTCCCTCTCTGCGAGTCCCTTTGCGGTTGAATTTCCAGTCTCGACCTGCATTGGTGTGCTGCTTGCTCGGCTGCTGCCTGCTCGGCTGCTGCCTGAACAGGCGATTTAGTTTTTATGCAAAAAGAAATTACCAATGTTAGGACGGACATTGGTCAAGTCGCGCAAAGTCGGACCGCGAGCAAAGCGAAACAATTACAAGTATCAGCCAACACAAGAGCAGCCAAACTCGCAGCAGCGCCTCGGCCTGCGTCGAAGCCAACTTGGTTTAACTGCACAGCGACGCACACCCTTGCTTGTCAACCAACACCACCGTCGGTCGTCGCTCTCGTCGTCGTTGCCGTTCACCACCCATCCTTTATATATCGCTTCCTATCTCTCGTTCGTTTCACCGCACTACACGTCGGCACTCTCCGGCATCCTCGCCTTGGTCACACTCCGCCAGCTTTGATACCCAAACACTTGGCTGCCCTCGGATCCAATAGCGACATCACTCGTCCATCGACGCACTCACATCACCTCGGAAAACCTCTCTTTCATCTCTCGCATCCACTCTTGACACCATGCCTGCTCCCGGAAGCTCCACCCTTCGCAAGAAGAGAAAGATCGCCGTACTTGGCTCTCGTTCCGTCGGTAAGTGGTGCCATGATCGCTCTCGCTGCTCCCTGATAACTCTTTGCTGAAAATCTCTGCTCATTCTTGGCCACACAGGTAAATCGTCACTCATCGTGCGATACGTCGAGGACGCCTTTGTCGACTCGTACTACCCCACCATTGAAAACATCTTTCAAAAGACCATCACCCACAAGGGCCAAGAATACGACTGCGACATTATCGACACAGCAGGTCAGGACGAATACTCGATCCTCAACTCCAAACACGCCATTGGCATCCATGGCTACATGCTCGTCTACAGCATCGCATCGCGCAACAGCTTCGACATGGTTCAGACCGTCTACGACAAGATTCTCAATTACACGGGCACCGAGTCGGTACCTTGCGTCATCGTTGGTCAGAAGAGCGATTTGCACGTTCAGAGGCAGGTTTCCGAGGCCGAGGGCAAACAGCTCGCTGCACAACTCAAGGCCGCCTGGATCGAGGTCAGCGCACGACACAATGCCAACGTCGCAAAGGCGTTCGAGGCCATGCTCGGCGAGACGGACAAGGGCACACAGGAGGGCGGCCCGAACCACAACCGAGCAAGTGCATCGTCATGTGAACTGCACTCACTGTCCTTTCCATGCCACTCTAGCTTGTGTAGCAAGCGGCCTTCTTTCGTTCGGCTCGCTTCGGTCTTTCTCCTCTTCTCGCTCTCTCGACCGCTCTACCTTTTATTCGTCAGCACCCTCAGGATCTTTGCCATGTCCGTTTATTACTTTTCTCTCATCTAATCCACCACGCGCTCTTACACGCACACACCCTCGCAATACAGATCTCCGCCTCCAGGCTTGCTCTCTTCAACACGCTTGTGGATGGGGGTACGGGGTATATCCTTGAGTCAACAGGCGGATTAGGGAAGCTGCGGGCCGAGAGCGCCGTTTTTGCCTACGCCGCTTAGCACGAGATGGTCGCCTCTGGAGCGTGCCGCTTTCTGCCAGTAGCCGAGAGCCTGTGTTGCGTACGCCCGTGTTGGGTCGTTTTGGGCTTCATCGGGATTGAGTTTGGTGAAGATGTCATCCCAGTGAGAGCCTTGGACGCGGTCGTTGAAGTGCGCAAGCTGTGGGCGTGGGATTCTGCGCTTCTTTTGCCAAGGTGCAGGCGTGACCGAGGCGGTTTGTGGTGGCCGAGGCGGTGATGCAGGTGGCTCGGGAGGTGCTGACGTGGGTAAATTGACCGTGGTCGGTTGAGACCCAAGTGCTGGATTCGTTGCGGCTGGTGGAACAGCAAGAGATGAAGAGGAGGCAGTGCCACGCTTCGCAATGCGAGTGCGTCTTTGTTCTCTTCTTTGCTTTCTTGACAGTGTTGTTGTGTGCGGCTTGGCGAGAGAGTCGGCTTGTTGCAGCAGTTGCTTTTTGATCGAAGCGGTCCGTCGCCTTCGCCTCTGCGAGACTCTGTTTGAGACCTTCTTGTCGTCTACTTCTGCTTGATCTGTTCTAGACACATCTACCTGCATTTCCTGTTGAGGTGTTGCTTGTGATCGTAGCTCTGGAATCGGATCCGGCGCAGGTCTTCTCGATATCGTCCCACACACCCCACACCTCGACTTGATCATGTGATCGTGCGGACCACTGACCCTGCTCCTAACACTCGCCGTCAAGCCTTGTATCAAGACAGTGTCGCACGTCGCGCAGGAAGATCTCTTGACACTTGTATCCATCCGGATAACCGCCTTGCTCGAGAGCGTCTTTGCCGATCTCACCATCTCGGTCTGCAACCTGCATGCTGTATCGCTCGAGCACGCGTTGGAGGACGAGGATGAGGCCGAGACAGCTGCATAGTAGGAAGCAACTTGATCGAGGTGGTTGAGCGTGTGGTGATGCTCTGGATGTGTGATGGATTTGGGTGCGATCCACGTTGGACCTGCTTTGGGAGCAGCGCTGGATTTGGAAGAAGACGAGCCGGCGGGGCCGCCTTTGGGCTGCTTACCCTTTTGCTGCGGGTTGGTACTTTTGGGAGGCATGGTGTGAGCTCTTGGATCAGGGTCTATATCGTCATTGGTGTGAGTGTGGTTTGCTGAAACAGATCGTGGGGGTTGGTGATTGCAAAAGGCGATGGTGGTGAGTAGCAGGAAATCAAAAACATCAAATTCGCCGAAACAACAGGGGTCCATGGAAAAAAAAAAAAAAGAAAAAAAAAGATATGCATTGACGGGGACTCGAACCCCGGTCGAGTCGAATCGGTAGTCACGCCCTATACAGGCGACGAGTGGCAACGACTCATGATACCCCTACACTATCAATGCTTGTACAGCGGCGGGCGAGATGTATGTATCTATAAAGTATCAATATCTACCTGAGGATGCTTTCCAAGGGTCGTTGTCGTCATCACCCCTGAAAACTGGCAGGCTGTGCTTTCAAGTTGACCGGGACTGATCGTCATCATCGCGAGGACCCGTGTTGCACAAAGCAAGACAGCCGTCGATTCTCACTGAATCATAACAGCTGTTGGTAGCGGTGAGGAGAGTGGACTCCAACCAAAGCGGAAGGTCGACACGTTGCAGACTAAAACAAGATGAGCTAAAAGATAGGATTGGAACGGACCACACGACCAGCGTCTGCCTTGGCTGCAAGACTCGAAAGTGCGGCGACTAGGCGCACACAGCCTGGCCCCGAAGCACGCGAGCATTAAACAGCATGCTGTAGTGCCGAGCGAGCCGGCCACGCTTTGCATGCCATGCTGCGGATCATGAAATCCGTTGATCGTCAGGTGTGTGAGCAAGCACCGCCTCGACGGCATGAATAGTATGCTAGCATGGACGCAGAGCACCCCTTTCCTTGAGGCGTATGCCGCATCTGCAGCGTTCTTTTCTAGGCACGCCCCTGTTGTCGTCGTCGTAAGGCGTAAGCCACAGTAAGAGCGTGATAAAGAGAAGCGGAAAGGGGAAGCGGGCGTGTGGTGCGAGATTTGATGAGCTGCATTCTGTTCATTGCATGCAAGAGCACCGAGTGTGACAGCAGAAAAGACAAAGGGAAAATCAAGCACATATGCTTTAAAGCTTGTCTGCTGGCCAGCTTTGCTTTGCTTTGCTTTGCTTTGCTTTGCTTTGCATGGCTGGCTCCCCGCGCTGTCTCTGTCTCCAGTTCATGACGCGCCTTTGTGAATCACTTTTTTGAATTCAACAGGCACTTTGGTGATAGTAAAGTTGGCCCGCACACAACTTTGAGCAAGAGATACACACCTTTGCTCTTTCCTTTACATCTACACCATCACCACCACCATCAACCATTTTCTCTCCATTTCCCACCCCGCTCCGCCCCGCTCCGCCCCGCTCCGCCCCACTCCATCTCGTTTTCATTTGCTTCCTGCATCACCTCCGCTCCTTACCCACAGAGCTCACCCACCCGTCTTGATCCATCGACTCGGCTACCTTGAAAGGACATCCTCCTCGATTCCGGGTATCGCTTGCCTACTATTACTCCAAGATTAGCGCCGCATATACGATCCATCCATCCAACCTAGCTGTACGACAGCAGTTCAAGCCAATGAAACCATCATTGCGATCCACTTGACTTCTCAATTGACGCACTGCGTAAGCCTATCACGGTTCGAGTACGACGCTGCATTAACCCCAAAGACATGCCGGCCTCTGCTACCCCATTGCAGCCCATCATTGTGGACAAGGTACCACTCGTATCTGCGCAGCCAGTCTCGGCTACATCGGATTCATCCCCTTCCTCAGCAGCAGCAGCCGCTCGTTTGGCTCCCACTGCTCACTCGCCCAGCGCCATGATGGATGCCGTCACTGCCGCTGCTGCCATGGGCGCTCTTCCCGCTGCCAACGGTCTCCCGGACGACCCCATCGAAGCCTCTACCGTTTCGCGCCTATTTCCTCATCCACCTGCTCCCGAACCCACCCCTTTGCACGCATCCGCACCTCTCACAGCAGCTTCCACATCTGTCCCCGTATCGCCACATCCAACTTCGCCACCCCGCACTCCTGCTGCTGCCATCAGCCTCAGGTCTGCCGCCTCCCCGTCGTCGGTCCTAGGGTCCCCTGCATCCGAGCGCGCAAATCCAATGTCGCATGTAGGCGTTCATCCCGCTCACTTGGTACACAGCCTCCACCAGCACCACCTTTCCGACGCCTCATCCACACTCCCGCCGCGTGCCAACAGCAGTGGTTTCCGTTCGCCTGTTCGAGTTCGACAACATGGTGCTGCTTCGCCCAGCTCCGCAGCCGGCACTTCTCCTCCCGGTCTAGCCGCGGCTCATGCGGTTCCATGGCACCATGCCGACCTCCAAACGCCCAACACGCCTCACACTCCGCACACTCCGCATTCTGCGCACAGCCCAAGCATCTTTGAGCGCGATATTGAGCACCGCGATGCAAGTCGCATCATGACCAAGCAAGAGGCCATGGATGTTGCCATTCCCAGCGTGCTCGACGATGCCGTCGAAGCCATCATTGAGGACGACGCAGAGATTGAGGTGGTCGCGTCCCAGAACCCCGCCCCACCTCTGGCCCTCAGTTCTGCCGCTCTCTCGGTTCACAGTGGCGCCAGCTCTCCTTCGTTTGGCCTCGCCTCTTCCGCCTCGCCTCCGCTCTCCGCCTCGGGTGTTGTCGATGCTCCTCCTGGCACCATGGCCGCACAGATTGCTGAAAAACTCGCTCCCCGAGGAAACCCCCTCGACGACTCAAACAGCACACCAAGACGAGCAGCAGCAGCAGTCACCCCTCGCCATCCTGGCTCCGACGTCGATAGTGCAGGCCACCCGATGCGTTCGCGTTCCCCGCAAGCTGCAAGAATGCACGACCTCGTCGACGGCGGCAGCCCGGTCCGATCGCGTGCTTCGGTCTCGCCCGGGCCCGCTTTGTCACCCGTCTCGCTCGTCGCTGCCGTCTCGCAGGCGCAGCATCCTTCTCCGCTCCCTGCGCCAGCAGCCAGCAGCTCTCCCATGCCCACCGCCACCGCTTTCCCGTCGCTCCCCTGCCCAATCCGTTCCGCTCCAGCTCACCCAACCTTTCGGCTATGGCGCTTCCTTCGCTTGCCGCCGGTGCCGATGCGGGACGCCCAGCTACGTCAAGTGTCAGCATCGACGGTGCTATCATTTCTGGCACTGAGGTTGCCACGCTCGATCACAGTCTCGACACGATTGCCGACGTGATCGCAGCGCACGATGCCGAGCAAGCAGCCAGTCCTTATGTTCCGCGGTCTCCCGCGCCTCCATCTGTTTCGGGTACGAGCAGCCCGCATGTGGACAAGAGCCGAAGCACGAGCGGTTCCGTGATTCGACAGCCTCAACAACACCCCGGCATGGGTGCTGCCGTCAGCGCGAACCGAGCACCCGCCCCGGGTACGCTTGGACTGCCGCCAAGCGCCAGTGGTTTGGGCGTCTTCAACACGGGAGAGTCTCTCTTCCAAGCGCTTGCCTCGGGCTCGCCCTCGCCTTCGGCCGACAAGCGTAGGCTCTCCTTTTTCTCGTACGCCGACATTCTCAACGAAAACAAGGGCGAGGTCATGGACCTTGAAGGCGTAGTCCGACACGCTGCCGAACGTGACGAACAGCAGCACGGCCTCTTTCACCAGCACCAGCACGCTCATGCGCCCACGTATGCTCACGGCGCAGAGGCTGGCAATGGATATGAAGCATCGCTGTCACAGCCATCCATCATGCAGCAGCTAGGAGGGGCAGCCATGGCCAGATCCGTCAGCAGCAGCGCAGCCGCAAGCCCTCGCATGGGCTCCGTCCCGGGTGCAAGGTCTACGAGCGGCAATTCAAGTGTCGCAGCGGGTGGATCTGGCGTCTACACTCCCGCACGAGGTCGACGGGACTTTTTGGAGAACAAAGCGTTGAGCAACCGGCTCGATAGCTTACACCTCGTTATATCTAATGCAGCTACTGCCGCTGCCGAAGCTAAAGCGCGAAAGGCGGCCTAGATTGGCGCATGCATTCAAACCTATACGGCTAAAGACATACACAAAAAAAGTGGGGCTTTAGTCAAGCCCTCGCACGGACGATTGCTTCTTTTTTCTTTTGCTGATAGCGCTGTCACTGGTAGTTTCATCTCGTTTTTCATGGGTATTTGATCGTTTTCTACACAGCTCGGTCTGGTGCGTGTATGTCCATCCAGCGCGCATGGTGCGGGTTTGCGCTTAGGTTGCGCTTGAGCTTTCCTGCATCGTCTGGTGCTTCCGTTTGGGGCGGTCAGGACCTGTCATTGTGATAAAGGGTGGAAGATGTTGTTGAGCTGAAAGTGACACGTTTTTTGGCTGCGAGGCCTGGAGACTGCGCGCGTTTTCCTCAAGAGACGTACACGGTACAGTAGTTGAGCAGGTGCGGGGGAGTCTTAGGCGAGCAGGGGGGAATGTGTTGTAGATCTGGGGCGCAACCATTGATGCTGTGAGAGGTACTCTTCTTCCCCTGCCTTACTCAGCCCGACCCAAGCCCGACTCAGATCGCCCGTACAGATGCTCTCTTCCAAACGCACCCCCCTCCCACGTTCAGATGCAACCGCGCCCCCATCTCTCTCGGTTACTCAATGTACAAGCCAACACCTCCGCCATCCCTTCATCCTCCATCCAGTCCACAAACGCTTCTCAAACCCACACCCATCAACACACACACAAAAGCACCTCGCATCACAAACAACAATGGTATGATGTCACGCTACAAAAAGCACCGCCCAACATTCTACCAAATAGTGAAACCACCGTCGGGACGAATCACCGAACCGGTCATGTAAGACGACTTGTCGCTCAACAAGAGCACGCAAGGCTCTGCCTGCTCGTGAGGCTCCGAGAAGCGGCCGAGGGGGATGCTGGAAGCCTGAAAATCGCGAATGCCCTTCTCCATGCCGCTAGTCTGCTCCGTGTTGCAGAAACCGGGTTCGAGAATGTTGACGCGAATGCCGTGGGTAGCCCACTCAGCAGCAAGACACTTGCCCAGGTTGGTGACGGCGCCCTTGGACGAGTTGTAAAACACCTGCGTCAAAGGGTCGTTAAGGCCCTTCTGGTTGTAGATCTCCGAAGACATGGACGACGTGATGATGATCGAACCCTTCTTGTAGCCAGACTCGATCCAGAGCTGGGCAGCCGCCTTGGCCGTGTTGAAGACGCCGAGGACGTTGGTGTCGTAGACGTAGCGGAAGTCGTCCGAGGTGAGCTCGACGGCGGGCTTGACAACCGAAACACCGGCGTTGGCAACGAGACCGGTCACCTGTCCGAGCTCGTCCTGAGCCTGCTTGAGCGTCTTCTTGACCAGGTCGGCATCACCGACATCGCACTGGTAGGCCTTGACCTTGACGCCAAACTTCTTGGCGACCTCCTCGGCGGCTTCCTGCGCCTTGGGGTGCGATCGGTAGAAGATGGCCACGTTGGCACCAGCACCAGCGACAGCTTCGCTAATGGCGAGACCTGTGTTTGCGGGAAATAGTCGAGAAGAGTTGATCAGTCAGATGATCTCTACTAGCGGAACAGCCGACAGTTGAGGATCTGCGCTGCGAACGTTTTTGACAAAAAAAAAAAAAAAAAAAGCGGCAGAGCCGAATCGTGACCACTGCAGCAGCTGTCTAGCCATCTGCGCCTGCCTTTTTCTACTCTCCCTGAACTACATCGCAGCAGCAGACGCAGTGTCGCACCGAGGACTCTCAACGCGGCGTGTGAAACTTACCGATACCACGGTTACCACCGGTGACGACGACGGTCTGTCCCTTGAGGTCAATGACGAAAGGCATTGTAAAAGGTATATGTCCTGAGAGGAAAAAAGTGGATGAGGGACGTGAGTGCAAAATGGAGGTGATGGATGCTGAGAAAGAAGAAGGGGGAGTTTATTGAACTGCGCTCGCTATTTAATCGTTGTTCGACTGTCTCGCCTCAAAGGGTGACAGGGTCACGCGGGCACAGTCAAAAGGGACAGGTTTTGCATGCGCACAGGCGTGGGAAATGATGGCTATGGACCTTTTAGGCTCGGCTGCCAGGCTGTGCAGCAAGGCAGTCAAGGGTCGGGAAGTTTAAAGGTGTGGGTGAGATGGTTTGAGCGTCATGAGCTGCTTGGCTCACGTTGACACGCTGATTCACCGACCAGCAAAGGATGCGACACGTCGTCACACGCTGTTCGTCAGCCAAGAAAGACCACACCTTGGTTTTGAACCTTCGGAGATGAGATATGAACTTAGTCGAGCTTGTCCGCTCACTCTCTCTCCTCATTGCTTCCAGCACCGACGAGTCTCAACTTGTCTGTCATTCCTTTGAACATCGCTTTCTGCTGCTCTGAGAGTTGATGGTCGGATGGAATTGAAGAGGTCCGTGAGCACAGGCTGTGGGGAAGCGCAAATTGGGTGGAGGCATGTGACGAGTGCCTAAAAAAAAAAAAAGCATCGTGACGCACGATGCAGGCTGGCCTGACCGTCAGAATCGGAATTGCCGCAAGAAGGGACGGGAATCGAGACTCCGAACACGCGCGCTGACTGAAGGACAGAAATACGACCGATCCCGAACCCAAGATCGGCAAGCGCGCATCCATGGTCCGAGACAGTGCCTTGTGTGGGCGTAAAAGCTTTCGAGATGTTTCTCTGCCCTGCGAGACGGCTTCACCAAAAGGCTGGAAACTAACGATCGGGAAAGATGCTTTTCGATGTCATCGCCGATCGACCACGTGGCCGCTGCACGAATCATGGCTTGGGTCAGCAATACACCTGCTGATTTGTGCAAGGAACCGTAGCCAAAGCAATGCTCGCCTCGGTTATCAGGTCGATGTCGTTGCCACAGCGGGCGAGCCAATCTGTACTGTAGATCCCACGCTGGATGTGGTAAGGAAAGAGATGGAGAGACGAGCAAGCACGTTTCTCGGTCCACCACGCGGTCGTTGGTGACGCAGCCGACTCACGTTCAAATCTCGCATTGGAGAGAGAGAGCGAGCGGCTTATCGGGCTCTTATGTTTGTTCTGCGAAGGTGTGTTAGTTAGCGAGAGGCTGTGCTTCTAGGTTGCTCTTGCTCTGCCGTATCGCCTGTTCGAGACCAGTGAAACAACCGAAAAATCGAAATGCCGTTCGACGCCGTCATCAACACTCCCGCGTCATAGATCGCCACCCCGCGAAGACGGTCAACATGATCCCTGCCTAACCTGTCCACCCTCAAGGGTCTCTTCTTCCCGACACTATACCAAGATACTTGGCGTCGCTCAACCATCATCGCTACAAATTTCGCTTCTCATCTCCATCCGAAGTTCCACACGGTCTTTGCTTGTTTGTCAAATCGACCTTCGAATCGAAGCGCGCCCAACACTCTCTGCTATCCCGACATCCCATTACAGCATCTTGGAGCTTAGCTCACCTGCGCTTCCGGTCTTTGCATTTAAACCGGAGCCATTCAACGCTTGTTGTGCCATCTTCCTCATCTCTTTCATTCTCTCCATTGCACTACCGACTCACTCGCAGCGCGCCCCGCCAAACACATATCATTTACAGCACCACCCTCAACCACCACTTTCTACAGCATGGGCTACGAAGACGACTCCACCTCACCAGGTACCCCTCGTGGGTTCTCTGATGAACCCCTCGTGCAGCCAAAGAAACCCTTCTACCGCAAAGGCGGCTTCTGGTGCCTCGTCGTCTTCCTCTGCGTTTGCGCCGCCGTCATCCCCCACTCGTCGTCTTCCGCGACAGACTCGGCACTTCATCCCCCTACGACGAGCCACCGGTTTGGAACGGTACAGGTCCGACCTCTAACCCGTTCGGCTCGACGTTCACTATGCAAGCGACAGCCTTCCAGCCGTACTGGAAAGAGCAACAGACGACGACGTGGTGCGGTGTACAATTCAACAAATCTTCGCCTATTTTCGCTCTTCCGCTGCTCAATATGTCTATGGCCGTCGGGTCAAATGTGCCCGTTACGCACAGCGTCAACGAGTCGCTTTGGCAGAGTATGACGAGGAACTGGTGTGGTGCTGAAGCAATCGTTCGCGGACCCGCTGGTGAATTCCGGGCGATCTTGGGTGATGCCAATGCTTGGACTACGATCGATCTCAACATGAACCTTTTCGAGCGCTTGAAGGGCGTTCCGGTTGGAACGTATTCTAATCCGGATGAAGCTGGCTGGATGGACCACATTCGTGTCTCTTTCACAGGCAATTGGACAAACGTCTACAAAGGATACCCCTACAGCTACTAATCTCCAGGCATTCGTCGTGATGGATTATATTATAGATTTTGTCTTTGCAAGTGCGTCATTTTTCATTTGGCTCATCAAAGAACATCGGGCGTGGGCGTGATCCGTCTGTGTGGTGTATATTTATCCGAGGTTGGGGAGCGGTGGAGCCGGACCTGTGCCGTTGTAGATGATACCTTGAGCGTTCGGGTTGTTCGCAGGCTCGGGGTAACCGATGGATTGGTCGATGAGCTGTTCCTTATTCTGCGGTCGGTCGGGGTAGGCATTGATCAGTCCCTCCCACCAAGACGCCTGGCTAAACTTCACCGCCACGTCCTCTCCGCCCTGGTTTGAGTTGTGAGGAACCTGCAACACGAACCCAAGTCGTCTTGCGTCGTTGTACCAAGAGTAAGCGCGGGTAGTAAGCACGAACCGATCATTCACGTAAACCTCCAACGCCGAGCCGTCAACAAACACGCGCAAGTTCAAGCTCTCCACACCGGACGACAGCTGCCACAGTCGCAGCTTTCCTACTTCCGGCGTGGTGAGGACGGATTCGGGCCCGAGAGCCGTACGCCTCTGAACGATGACCGACTCGTTCGAGGGACGGTAGACGATGGCGATGTCTTCCGTCGAGTTGGGTGTGCGGAGAATGGAGATTCCCGCAGCAAAGTCGGTAGAAGTGTTGCGGAGGGTGCAGAGCGGGAAGTCGATCGTTGTGGTGATTTCGAAGTGTTTGGAAGCGGGGAAGCGAGGCAGTGGGATGAAGATCTCGTCTACCAGGGTGTTGTTGTTGCCGGAGGGGATGCCTTTGCAGATCTGAGGCTGCACCGTTGACGCTTCCGAGGAGGTGAAGCTGGCCGGGCTCAAAGTTGTCGGTGTCTCGGCATGGTACGAGTCGTTGGCTTGGCGGCGGAACTCCTGAAGCTCGTCTGCGGGGCTGATACCCAACATGACCAGATCGACCGTTTCGTTCTTCCTTCCCTCCTGGGCGGACTTGAACTGCTCGACTGGGATCGTCTCGATCTTGTCCTTGTTGGTGGAGGTAGTGTTGAGAATGGCCCAGCTGGCGTTCTGCAACACAAGTTCGTTGTTGATCACGCCCGAAATGCGTTTGACGAACACTTGCCTGGGTAAGGTCAAGCTCGAGATGTACTGTTGCACGAACTTGGTCGCATCTTGGTTGGCGAAGGCTTCCTTGATCCAGCAATATACGATCCTGCGAGCAGATCCGGACGACGAATCGTCGCGCAATCCCATACAGGCATAGGCCAAACCCCAATCAAATACGCCCTCCAGCGCTGTTTCCATCTGCACTCCTCGATCAGCCCCAACAACCCCCAGTGCAAAGGTAGCATTGGGCTTCGGCGACGACTCGACACCAGTATTGCCGATCCAGTGTCCCAAACGATACAGCATCAGCGTGTGATTGCTCTCCGCACCATACGAGATGAAAGCCATGCTCGTCCCCTGCTCACCACCCGAATCCCCCTTGTAGTCAAGGTTGGTGATCTGACCGGTCTCGTAGTTGTTGCCATCGCTATAATCTGTAGCAGCCCACCCAGAGCCAGGCGTGACAAAAGTGGTGTTGATCGTCGACTGCAGCAGCGGCCCGCAGAACGTCCAGTTGCGCCACTCGCCCGGCTGGCTCTGTCGGTACAGCCACACACGAGGACCGGCCTGGTCGAACTCGACCCCAGCCAAAGCCGGCTGAGCGGGATGCAGTCCAGAAGACAGCGAAACGTAGTGCATCGGCTGCTCGCCGTCGTCGGACGAGACGTTGAGCAGACGGTCGAACTGAGCATTGCGGAAGATGTACGGGTCGCGGAAGCCTGTAACGACATTACCGCTGTAAGGCGGACGCGGGATGACGGGTACGTTTGCACCACCGTCGAGTTTTGTCCATGTGACACCGTTGTCTTCAGAGTAGGCTAACGCTTGCGATTCGTAGCCGTCCTTGTACGGTATGGTCCAAGAGATCGGCAGACCTTTTACTGCTGTCCAGATCAGGGTTGGCAGACCCTTGTACCCAGCAGCGACTACACTGCCATCAAAGTCGGCGACGAAGTCGACCTCGTTCCCCGGACCCATCTGCACCGGGTTCTGCCAGCCCGACAGATCTTCATACTGCAAGAAATCCTTGGTCGTCGAACCAGAGAAGCTCGAGGTCGAGAGGGACGAGTTACCTGTACCGCGGAGATACGAGTACAGAGCTGTGATGTGCGCTTTACCGTCCTTGTCTTGCCAGAACGCGGTTGGGTCGCCCAGCTGATTAGACGGATGGATGAAGTGTGCACGTGGACGCCAGTGATCGAAGAGCGAGCCGTTTGGATAGAGCGAGATGTTGGCGATGGGCGGTTGAGTGAAGTCTGGCTCCGAGGCGAGGACAACAGCGCCAAGCCTGCTCAACGAGAGCAGGGCTGGAAGCTGAAAGAGCCGCATCATTCGAGTTTCGCTGGTGATGGAAGAGGAGGCGGACAACAGATGCTTGGACAACAATGGGGGCGTCTTTCTTGAAAGTATTCTCACAAACAACCTTGGCTTTTCAGAAGTTTATCCCACCAGCCACCCACCGCCATCCGCAGACGCAAAAGCACACCAGAGGATCGGCATTCAAGACGGACAATTCTTCGCCGAGAGAAGCTTCCACAGCGCCAAACTTGATCGCTTCCATCCGCCGGTTACGAGCATTGAAGTCACCGCTTGATCCCGCAACCTGTCCAATAAAAAAGTAGCCTCCCTCTGTTAAAACTCCGCCTCTCCCCTCATTTGCGCTTTCCGATACACTGTCTCCGCAACATTCTAAGAAGCAGCTCCGAAGATTCCCGACCCACAACGGAGCGATCGACATCCGCACCCGCAATTGCGACTGTGTTGAGAGAAGCATCGGCATTCAAAGCTGCACAGTCGTTCAGGCAAGCACGGACGTATTTCGGTGCTCGCTTAGGGCGCAACCGAGGTTCCTGCCATGCAACAAGTTACCAAACCTCACCCCAGAGACCGGTCAACCCCGACATTCCTGCCTCTGACACACGAGAACGATCAGAAGAGAACAGTCAAACAATGGCCATGAGAGGAAGAAGAATAACACTAACACTAATGACAATAGAAAGAAGACACGATAACTGTCCAGTGGTGTATGTAAAAAAAAAACGAAACCCAATCTGTGAGGGTAGAGTGGCCCCACTTTGTTGTATGCATGTAGTGTATGGGCGTGAGTGCATGTGCATGGTGGGCGGCAGGTTGAGCTGTGGTGGTGCAAGAGTGCTCAAAAGCACGCGGGAGGCGTTTGTGTGGAAAAGGGAAAGCGTTGCTTGTCTCACTTGGGTCACTCAACAAAACAGGAGATGGCGATCACGAGCGTTACAAGTGAAAGACATGTTTCGATTGGAAGCAAGGTCAAGAACAGAATACATAGGTGACTGAAAAGAACAAAGGAGGCTGTTAGCAATGAAACTACTTGCATCGAGCGTGAACAATGGCCGCTCCGTGCTCGTCGTACTCCTGTTTCGAGATCCAGAGCTGATGGAAGGTACCCAAACTGGCCAAGATGCTTCCGCCGAGCCAGGACGAATGTCTACGCTCGGTAGTGTTACCCGGGGAGTGAATCTTGATCTTCTGGTGGGGCGCTTTGACGCCCAACTCGTAGCTGAGTCGATCCGAGAGACCAGGGATGAGCGAGCTTCCGCCTACGAGCACAATGTTGCCAAATAGCGAGGGACGTGAGTCGACATCGACGGCGTTGATCGAGGAGAGCACCATGTCGGCGAGTCCCACAGCTGCCTTCCCGCCACTTGCCGCTGTTGCGGGTTCGCCACCACCAAGACCATTCGCAGCATCGCCAGTAGAGTAAGGAGTGGAAGAGGGATGAAGCACAGGACCGAAGCTCTCGCTTGACGAAACGCCGTTCCAGAGCGAAGGTGTAAACAATACTTCGGGCGCCTTGAGACGCTCAACGCCGAAAGCATCGTTGTAGCCATCGGGGAACTCGTACATTCGTCCACTGCGGAACTGCGCCTGCTGATCGTCCCAGGGCACTTCCAAAACTTGTGCTACGCTCTCCTTGAAATCGTTGACGACGCGATTGACATGGTACTGCTTGAACGACGCCGTAGCGCCCTGCACGCGGTCTTGCCTCAAGATGGCGTTCGCCGTAGCGCCCGGATCGACCGAGGTTCTGCTCTTGATGAGGTACTGCGGTGTGACGCCTGCAAATTCGGTTCCTCTGCCGTGATGCAAGCTGTACAACAGCGCACGGTTGATAGCGTCACCGCCGTTGTTGTGCCTGTGGATGCCCTTTCTGAGAATGAAGCCGTCGACGATGGGGATGGTGGATACACTGGTGCTGCCGACGTCGATGACCAAGCTGCTCGGCTTTCCCGCTGCAAAGCCGCTCAACACGGACCTGTTGGCCAAGTAAAAAGCGGGACTGCCGAGCGTTTCGAAAGCCAACTCGGTGAGCTTCTCCCTAGACTCGCGTGCGTTCCATGCCGGTTCAGTGAGCAGCAGAGGATGTTCGCGTGCATCGCAGGACAACGTGTCGAGACCAAACGAGCAGAGCTGTGCGAAAGCCGAAGAGTCGGCGAGGATGCCATCGTCGTCAAAGATAGGTGCAATGTCAAGGTTGGATCGGTAGAGGTTGAGATCGTTGTCACCGACAAAGCGGCGACGCTTCTTTTCGCGGTCGACAGAGAAGCGCAACGTCTTGCTGGCGGCTTTTGCGCGCGACTGCTTGAGACGGTGGTCGGAGGCTTCCTCGGTGGCAGCGTCTCTGTTGCCGTTGGATGTGGACGCTGCTTCGCCATCGGCCATGGTCTCGTCACCATCGGCGGGTGCTGCAGCGGAAGATGCGGAGGCGGTGAAAGCGGCTTGCGATTCGAGTTCGGCAATGGCTTCATCGTCGATGGATGTGTGGCCGTAGTAGGAGGGAAGCACTACACGAGGCGCATCCTCTCCTGCCCAGCCGACACGGCTGGAAGAGTGGCCGGCATCGATGACGAGCGCATTGATCTCGTCTCCTCCGTAGACGCCTGGCATGGTAAATGAAGAGATGTCCCGCTTGCCTTGAGTAAAGTTGCTGGTGGATGTCGGCACAATGTGGTGACAGTACGGGTGAAGTCGCGAGATGCGGAATGCCTATGGACCGAGATGAGATGTGAAAAGCAAAGGTTGGTGGATGGCTCAAGCTCCTCTCTGCGCAACTCGAAATCTCTGTCTCGCGACGCGAAATGAGATGCTTCTTCCTCCATCCGGCCGAGAATAATACCCAGCTCGACTCCACAAAAAAAGGGCTCTTTGCTGCTGCAACAAAAATTTCGAAAACGAGCAAAGAAAAAAAACCCTGATTGACGTGAGACTCTGCTTGGCGTAGGCATTCCTCCTTCTTTCATCACACCGGATCACTTGCCGACACTCTCTTACAGTCACAGATAAGCCAAGCTGGATCATCGAGATGGCTCGTCCGTCCGCTTCCAGCTCAGCGTCGGCGTCGTCCGCTCGCAATGGCACTACAAAGAGGAAGCGCAACTTGCCCGCCACTACTGCCGCCACCACCACCACAAAAGCACCCATCGCTACCAAGGGAAAATTCAAAGCAAAGGCGCCCGAACTTGATCTAGCTTCCGATGACGCGGAGGGTGACGATGCTTCAGACAGTGACGAGCAGGACGAGTTCCCCGAGATCGATCTTGAAGCTAGCGACGACGACGAAGATGCGCCCAAGGTCGACCAGGAGGAGGAGGAGGAGGTCCAGCAAGAGGACGATGAAGAATCAGTAGAGCTGCAAGACAGTCAAGCAGAAGACGGCGACTCCTCTGAGCAAGGCTACAACTCGTCCGACATCGACAACTCCGACTTTGACGATGATGCCGACGAGGGCGATCTCGCCTACGACTCGGCAGACGAAGATGAGCGTGCCTCCGCCTTTGCTGCTCGTAGCGACGCTTCTCAAACCAGCATCGACGAAGAACTCTCGCGCATGATGTCGCGCTATTCGTCCAAGCCCGACGAACACTCTGGCTCGCTTTCCGCCACCAACAAGCTCGGTGTCCCGCGTTCCCAAGCAGCACAAGCTTTCGACCCACGCACCCGCAACCCAGATGGCTCAGCCAAGGGCGTCTTCAAGCGCAGCGAGATTACAGGAGAGATGAAGCGCGTCTACCCAGAGATCAACGCCGATTACGACTCGGACAGCAGCACAGAAGACCCAGAAAACAGAATCGGCAACGTGCCACTCGAGTGGTACGACGATCTGCCACACATCGGCTACGACATCAATGGACGCAAAGTTATGAAGCCAGCAACCAAGGACGAACTAGAAAAGTTCCTCGACACCGTTGACGGCGATGGCGAAGCTTGGTTCTCTGCTCGCGACAACTCTACGGGCAAAGATGTGCGTCTCACCGACGAAGAACTTGCCATCATTCGCAAGCTTCAGAACGCCGAGATTCCAGACGATGCCTACGACCCATACGAAGACTATGTCGACTGGTTCACCGGCGAGGACAAGGTCATGCAGACCGCCCTTACCGGTCGACCCGAGCCCAAGTCGCGCTTCGTGCCCAGTAAGTGGGAGCACAAGAAGATTATGAAGATTGTGCGCGCCATCCGCCAAGGTCGCATCGTGCCTGGCGCAGCTGCGAACAAGGACACCAAGCCCAAATTCTACAACATCTGGGCCGACGCCAACGAAAACGACACACGCAGTCCGTGGGCCGTCATGACCGTTCCCAAGCTCGCACTCCCCGGTCACGCCGAATCATACAACCCGCCCGCAGAGTACCTCTTCAACGAGCAAGAGCAGAAAGAGTGGCAAGAGGCCGAACCCGAGGACCGCAAGCAAAACTACCTGCCTGCCAAGCACGATTCCCTGCGTCGCGTAGGTGCTTACCAAAACTTTGTGCAGGAACGCTTCGAGCGCTGTCTCGATCTCTACCTCGCGCCAAGGATGATGCGCAAGAAGCTGGACATCCACAACCCGGAGAACCTGCTGCCCAAACTGCCATCGCCCAAGGAGCTCAGGCCATTCCCTACCACCACGAGCGTCGTTTACGCTCATCCGGATGGCAGCAGGGTGCGTTGTCTTTCGGTCGACCCGACGGGCAACTGGCTCGTCACGGGTGGCGACGACGGAAGGGCCCGACTGTGGGATGTCGCCATCGGAAGATGCACGGCCTCGTGGGACGTGTGCGAAGGTATGCCCAAGGCGGAACGCTCGGCGGTGCACTCGATCGCCTGGTGCCCGACCAAGAACTACTCGCTCTTTGCTGCTGCCGTGCACGGCCGTGTTGCCATCATCGCCCCGCCGCAGACACAGAACTACGCAAAGACATCGGCCAACGCCCTCTCTACCAAATCCGCCTCTTCCAGCGGTGCTACGGCCACTTCGACCGCCTCGTTCCTCTACGCCACGTCTGCAGCGGCGACGTCGATGCCTGCCAAACCGGACGCGCGCGCGCCCGTCGCCTGGACCCGTCCTTCGGAAGCGGAACGCCGTACCGGAGTCGCCATGCATCTCAACATCACCTCCGGCTCGGCCACCAACCTCAAGACGGTCGTATGGCACAACAAGGGTGACTACTTCGCCACCGTCTGCCCCGACTCAGCCGCAGGTTCAGCAGGCTTGCTCATCCACCAGCTCTCGAAACACCGTTCGCAGTCACCCTTCCGCAAGGCATCCAAGGGGTCTTCGGTTCAGAAGATTGTGTTCCACCCTACTAAACCGTGGGTGTTTGTGGCTACGCAACGCTACATCCGCATCTACGACCTGATGGCCCAGTCGCTGGTCAAGACGCTCCAATCAGGTTTCAAGTGGATCTCGACACTGGATGTTCATCCGTCGGGTGATCATGTTATGGTGGGAAGTTACGATAAGAAGCTCGCCTGGTTTGATCTGGATTTGTCGACGAGGCCGTTCAAGGTGCTCAAGTATCATGCGAAGGCGGTGCGTGCCGTGCACTTTAGTACAAGTTGGAACTTGGTGGCTGATGCGAGTGATGATGGAACGCTGCAGCTGTTCTATGCGAAGGTGGGTGCGGATTATGGAGAGAACTTGACGCTGGTGCCGTTAAAGGTGTTGAGAGGGCACGAGGTGAAGAATGGGTTGGGTGTTTTGGATGTCAAATGGCACCCGAACCAGCCATGGTTGTTTTCGGCTGGTGCGGATGGCAATGCTGTTCTCTGGACGATCTAAGGGCATCAACGTTTGCTTGTTCAATGCATACAATTTTCAGTCCCTTTAGTCGTATCGTGTCTGAGATGGTATCCATTGTATCGTGTCATCGTGTCGTCCGTGCATAAGTGAGAGTTCACTGATCCTTCTTAACCTCTCCCGAAGGCGGCAACCCACTCGCCGCCGCCGCCGCCGCCTCGGCCGGTTCCTCCTCGTCCTCTTTACCTTCCCCTCCATCACGATCCCCCTTCTTGACGCCCGACACAACTGATTCGGTCGTCTTGATCATCTCCATCTCCCGCCTCAATTCGAGCAGTTCCTTTTCAAAGCGACGTCCAAACACTTCGACGTAGTACGAGGCGCCGTTCCATACGCTGATGACGAAGATTCCCGCACTAATAAAACGCCAAGCAAAAATCAGATGGTAGAGAAGCAGTAAGGAGTGAGCGAGAGGTAGGGGGGTGGATGGGTAAGTGTGTGTGTGTGGGGGGGGGGGAAGTGGTGTGCTTACAAGAAGATAGCTGAAGCGGTGGAGCTCGGGTAGAGCAGGAGTGGAGCCGGCAAGGTAGTGATAATCGTATAGACGAACTGCAACAACATGAAAGCCGGTTCCCTCCTCTTAGGCGGAGCTCTACCCAACAGATTCGCCACAGGTCCTTTGCCCTTACTCATCGTCGAATACGAATTGATCCGCTCGCCCGTCTCGATCTTGCTCTTCTTCCTGATCACGATCAACTCGTAATACACCAACTGCCAGACCAAGTAGATGGCCACGTTGAACCAGAAACTGGTATACCCATTCAACGTGGTCAAGTTCTTCAAAGCCGGATATCTTTCCACTGCTACACGGTGCGGCATAAAGTGCACCATGGTGGTGAAGACAAAGGGCGGGTAGAGGTGGATGAAGAGCGAAGTCATTTTTTCGAGCGAGTGGAAGACGAGGCTGTTGCGCCATGTGGCTACGCTGAAGGCGAGTGGACCGTGAGCTGCGCAGTAACACCTGTTGTCGCAGAGGCAGAGAGAGCGAAAGATATGCGGGTGAGTGGTGAATAGAAAGGGGAAAGGGAGATGGGCGATGTGGAAAGGGGGCTTTACACGGTGAAGAGGAATTCCGAGTTGGGAAAGACCCAGATGAATAGGAGGTTGGCCATGTTGAGAAAGTAGCAGAAGTCGAAGAGAAAGTAGTGCCATTTCTTGGATGTGTACGACCACACCCTCAAAGGCAAAAAGTACAACGCTAGGACCGAGTAGAGCGTTGGGATCAGCTCGGGTCGGAGAGCGAATACGAGCGAGCCTGTTGGCAGTGCGATCAATATCAAATGTCAGCATGTCCACTGCCCTCTTTGGCGTCCACTCTTTCCTTGCTCTACTCACTGACGACGAGATTGCAAACGCCAACGACAAACGAAATCTTATCTCTCAAGCGCACCACCTTGGCATCCATCCACCTCTGCTGCAAATTCTCAATGCGCTTCGACACCTTACTACGCATCTTTTTCAACTCGTCATCCATCTGTTGTAACTCCCTCTTGGACCTCGCCTTGCGCACCAGCTCCTCGCGTCTACGTCGAGCGCGAGAGCGCATGTCACCGGAAAAAGCGGACCATTTGCGACCGGCGAGATCGATGCGCGGTGAAAAGTAGGTTTCAAACAGGTCGCTGAGAGGTAGTGCGCCGGCGGAACCAGAGTGGCCGAGGAGATCGATGCCTTCCATGGACGCGGATGCGCTCGAGTGGTTTGTGCGGAAGGAGGGTGTGGAGCCATCGTCCGAGTAGGCGATGCTGGAGGCGCGGGATAGGGTGGGTCGAAGAGCGTCGGCGGAAGAAGAGGCGTCCGAGATGTGCGAGTAGGTGGAAGACGTTGAGGAGACGCGTCGCATCGCTGCGCCTCCCACTGCGTCTGTGTCGGGTGCGGTATTGCCGTCCGTTGCCATGATTGCGGTTGTTCGAGAGTGGGGAGGCAGTGGATGGTGAAGAGGCGAGGAGAGGGCGTGTGACTGCGCGATAAAGGATTGTAGTAGCACACACGCCTGTCAGTGACTGCAAGTGACACCAACGCGCAGCTTTTTCTCGCAAACACGCGCAGCAGCACAGCCCAGCCCAGCCAAAGAAAAACGCTCTTTCCCATCCGCACAACCACGCCCAACGGGGATTTTTATCAATTTGTTAGATTGCGGATCCTGTCGTATGAGAGATTCTTCTTCTGATCCTACCAAGCAGCCTTCTCTCTCTGAACAGTGAACTGCGAATGCTCTTCGTCACAGAACAAAGATTACAATACTCCATCACACGACACTGCTGTATACATGGCCGACAGACTCAATCCAATGACCCTGCGTCACCAAAACACTGGGAACTCAATGCCCCAACTTGCAATGCCAGATCGTCAGCGCACTTGGCCATGACGCAAGGCTGCTTTTACTGAATGTTTGACCGATTCTGAAGAGAGTATGCTAAGAGTACAAGGTGAGGGACACAATACAATGAGAAAGAGTGGGCACGGATGACGGAAGGCGGATAGATGCACCACTGAATGATGTTTGGCAGTGGATCAAACCATGAACAAAAAGAAAAAACGAGTTGTGCAGCAGTCTGGCTGGAGAGGAGGAGCTTGTCGAGGAAAGGATTAGTGATAAGGGCTGCATTGAGTTTAGAGCAAAGACGTCGATCTTGCAGAGAGCATCGCACGATCGGACTCTGTACCGAACATTAGGATCTCGAGGGCTGCTGCTTTGATGCGAGATAGCACAGCGATGGTCGGACTACGGATCGTTGTGAGCAATGTTGGCTGATAACCTCACCTCATCTACACGTTTTGTTTAGGACAGCTATCCATCGACCTCGAATGGCGCTCGAACATCCATCGGCGATGCTCCAGCCTTGTTCAACAAGACGCAATTAACGAGCTTCGAAATGCAGCTGTAGTCACAGAAAAAGGAAAGCGTCGACAACGAAGTCAGCAATCGTTCACTACGCTGAAACTACCCAACTCGTGCAGCATCCTACCATACGCTTGGTTCTCTTCTTGTACATAACACGATGACCGCATTCTCTGCAACGGATGGGTTCTCTGGGTCGAATCTCGTTGGTGGCGGCGCAGTCGGCGCAAATGTACTCCATCACCGGGTTGCGCGATGCCATTCCCAAACCTGCGCCACCGCTGGGAGCCGATCCTGCTGGTCTTGCCTGGTACGACATGTTGTTGATCCTCTCGTAGTCGAATAGGGTAGACAAGGTACAGCGTAGAGATGGTAGATGGCAAGAAGAATGCGAAAAGTGGACAAATCGCTGCGAAATTTTCTCAACTCGAAAGCGGACCCAATCAGAATTTGTCACGTGACACTGATGCCCCCTTCCAATACCTTCTTGGTGTTTGTCACGGCTGGTCGATTATCTCGCGCGAGACAATATCGCACGAGAGTCCAAAGTTTGCATTCCAGCCGCGCCTCCTTATTCACGCAAGCTTTTGTAGGAGCGCTAGCCTTAGATAAGCTAGCCTCCGTCTAGTTCGCTCTTCCGTAATCCATCTTGTTACTCAGTTATATCGCGTATACAGTCTGCGCATGTAACAGTGTTGGACTGCTTCGCACGGACTTACTCACAGACGCTCTCAACAATCATCATCGCCAGTCACCACAGGAGCAGATGTCGGGACCGCTAGAGGGCATCATCGTCCTCAGCGCAGATGGTCGGCCCGTCGTCCATTCGCACTTTGCCAACCGCATCCCGTCCTACCCACTCCTCCACTCGGACTACTTTGCCACGCTCTTGGCTGGAATCAACTCTGCAAACGCGCATATTTCTTCCTTGGCTTCTTCCAGTACAACGGGAACATCGGCGGCGGTAGCAGGGCCTTCGTCGAATCGCATCTACTTCACCAAGGATATCAAGCCTGTCATTTGGGTGCCTGGTGTTCCGGATGTCAACCCTTTGGATCTGCAGAACGACGAGGACGAGGATGAGGATGAAGAGGAGGAAAACGCGGAAGCCGCTGATGTGACGACGAATCTAGGAGAGCTGTCCTTGGCGAGTCAGCTGAGCGCACGTATCAGCGCCAGCCGTGCTGCGCCTCCGAATGCAGCTTTGGAGGATGTCAATGTTTGGGACGAAGGCGAGCAAGCAGCGGCAGCAGCAGCAGAAGCATCATCAACACCACCAGCAACCGATGCTTCTACAAACACCGTTACTCTCCCACCATCATCCATAAAAGCAGAACAAAGAGGCGACCAAGTAGTACAATACGCCGCGGAAGCGCTCGCCGAACAAGGCGCCGCTCTCATCCACGTCGGTTCCGGCCCACTCCGATACCTCTGTCCCGTCTCACGCGAAGTGGACCCCCTCCTCCCACTCACCTTCCTCCGCTCCTTCATCGCGATCCTTCAAGAATACCTCACGCAATCCACCGACCCCACCCTGCTCACCGAAGACACGCTGCGCGACAATTTTGACATCGTCTACCAGCTCTTTGAAGAAATCGTCGATACCGACGGCAACATCCTCACCACCGAAGTCAACATGCTCAAGAGTCTCGTTCTACCGCCCAACTGGGTAGGCAAACTTGTCAAAGCCGTCGGCGTTTCCGGCTTAGCCTCTGCCGCGCCGCCACCGTTGATCTCAACGATTCCGTGGAGAAGGTCCAATTCGAAGTATACCAACAACGAGTTGTATGTGGATCTGGTCGAGAGTCTGGAGGGCGTGGTTGCGCGGAATGGCAAGGCGGTGGCGTTGGACGTGTGGGCGGCGGTGCAGTGCAATGCGAGGTTGTCGGGGACGCCCGATTTGTCGTTGACGTTCAACGCGCCGGATTTGGTACAGGATGAAAGCTTTCATTCGTGTGTAAGGTATCGGGTGTGGAGGAAGGAGAAGCGATTGTCGTTTGTTCCACCTGATGGAGAGTTTGAGTTGGTATCGTTTCGGGTTGGGCAGCCGTTCCTCGCTGTGGAAGGAGCGGAAAAGGTGGCCGGAAAAGGGCCGACTAATGGTTGGTCAAAAGCGATTCCTATCCAGCTGACGCACTGCATCGAACTCCAAAAGGGATCAGGAACCACACTGTTCCAAGTCGCAGCTTCATCCTCATCCAGCACCTCAACCTCTTCGTCCCTCTCCTCACATCCCACATCTCGCTCGACCAAAGGACCGGATCCAGCTGGGACGCTCGAAGACGTCACGCTAACATTCGGTCTCGGCCCGGGCGTCGTCTCATTCGAAGCCACCGTCGGCGGCGCACCCCTCCCCACCACCACCACTCTAACCCCAACCACCGTTCCCTCAGCAGGCGATGTGTACGGCAGCTACATCTACGACCCTTCCACCAAAACTCTCCGCTGGACCATCCCGAAACTCCTCCCATCGCAAACTCAACGTCCCTGCCTGCTCAAACTCACCTGGACCACCAGCGACCCGCGCACCCACCCCACCCACTCGAGCGCCGTCACCGTCGCCTGGACAAACCCCACCCAAACCCTCTCCCATCTCAAAGTGGATTCCGTCAACCTGACCAACACCCACACTCACCCGTACAGACCCTTCAAAGGCGTACGTTCCTATTCACGCGGCAAACTCGTCTACAGAGTCTAAACGCAATACGAAAAAAACAATCAACGCATGCTGAAAGGATTACATGCCAACACGTTGAGGTATCAAATACATGAGCAGATTGTACAATAATAAAAAAGAAATGAAGCAGATTATCACGAAGCATGCAGCATAAGCTTCCAGCCAGCGTCGGTAGCTTGATCCAACCACGTCGTGAGCGACGCATCGTCCACAATCGGTTCCGGCCTCTCGTTGCAGCTGAAAGCGCTGACGTCCGCACCCAGTCTCTCGCGCACCTTTTCCAGCAGCTGTGCGAACGTCGGGCTCGGCGGCATGCGCAGTGCAATCACGCTATCCAGATCGTTCCTCCGTGCCACCTTGATACGATGATACGCAACGTTGGCCGACGACCCGGAAGTGGCCGCCTGCTGACCGGACGAGTTCTGCTTGCGATGTCCGCTCGACGCTTGCGATGTACGACCCGTACTCACCGCTCCACCTGCACCACCGCTGCTGCCTCCAAACGCCGCACTGCTCCTTGTCGAATCACGTTGCCCCGAAGACCCCCTTCCAGACCCGGACACCAGCGAGGCACCGCGCATCTTTGCGCTAAGCTCATCCTCGGTCCTCGACGACGTACTGCTGCGACCCACCGGTTGATCTTCCGCATACTTGTTGACGCCGTTGCTTCGCAGCTGCTGTTGCTGGCTCAGCCTCTGACTGTTCGCATCTACGCCTCCCGCCAGGTAGCCGTAGTCCTTGTACTGCAAATTGCCATCGTCGGTGGGTCCTCGTGCAGGATGCGAGGTGCAGTGGTCGCCCGGTCGAGGCTCAAAGAAGAGCCGCACGAGTTCCGAGCGCATAATGTATTCGGGAAGCGAGCACAGCTCGACAATGTACTGATCCAAGTCGACGCGGCGCTGCGAGGTGATGAGATCGTCGACGACATCGAGCGGGCCAGGCATGAGCGGAAGGATACGCTCGCTGGCGTGACCGTTCGCATCGGTCTCGCGACCCGCTTCTGAGGGGAAATGGTCGAGCAGCGCGATCTGGAACTCGTAAAAGTCTTCGTAGAGGCGGTAGAGGATGAGATCGCGCTCTTCTCCCTCGGGAGCGTGCGGCGCATTGGACGGTGCGGACGCCGACGGACCGGCAATGTGTGTGGCTTGGATGCGGAACCAGTAGTCGCCCTGCTCGTAGTGGAACGAGTCGACGGTGGCCGAGGTGATGATGCCCGTGGGCAGAGGCTCGCCTGGCGACATGCCTGGTGGGAGCTGTGTAAGTGAATCGATGGCGTTATCGTCAAAGGGCTGCATTGTACCCGCAGCGCCTAGTGGACCGCCTGCATGGTTGTAAAGATCATCCTTGGGTGGTGGTGTGGGAACAGGCAACGAAGAGATGGACGATTGTTGAGCGTGCGATGCGGTCGATGGGAAGCCGGCATTGTTGGCGCTACTGCCTGAAGCGGCAGCAGTTCCCATATTGGCATAGGGAGAGTTGACGCCTTGTTGTGATGTCTGTGGGAAGTCAAAGCGGCCCAGAGGGATGGTGTTCTTTTTGTATTCGGCCGTCATCTTTTTCCACTCTTCGACTTTGGGCACAACGCCGCTCTGGATGAGCTCCTGGACGTCTTCGATGGGTCTTCCTGTGACCAGATCGCGAATCTCGACAAAAGCGACGGGGATCAAGCCGGGACCTCCGAGCCTGCCGATGGGCTTGGCAACGAACCACTCAAAGTTGGACTGAGCAATGACGATGATGGACTCGCCCGCTTTGGCTTGGAGCTCGTCGGCACGCTCTGCGAGGAAATCATACTTGACAACGGCATAGAGACCTCCACCACCTTTTGCTGTCATGGCGGCACCTGCGGCACGACCACCGTAGGCCTGAGACGAGGAAGCGGCTGTTACCGATGCCATAGATGGTGCGGGAGGCGACATGCTGCCGATGGTAGGCGATGTGGCATTAGGACCGGCGACGGTGGCTGCGTTGGCACGATTGCTCTTGGAGAGCACATCAAAGTGGTTGGCAGGGACGAGACCGCGCGCGTTGGTCATGGGGTTGCTGGCCTCGAACCATTCTGCGTCGGGAGCGGGATCGGTGATGACATGAAAGAAGTCACCCTTGTGGAAACTGAGCTCGTGCGGCGAATTGGACCTGTAGTCGCGGATGGCGCGGATGACGAGCTTGGGCGGTTGGATGGTGACGGCGCCTTTGACGCTTGTAAAGGTGCCTGGGTTGGCATTGGATGCGGATGGCTTTCCACCAGAATGGCGATCTTTGTTGAGGGACCTGCGGAAGTCCTTGAGACCCTTCATGATGGGTCTGCAATGTGGATGTGAATCAGCGCGATATGGATTGGATGCAGAAGGATCCAACTACCACAATTGGTGCTAAAGATGCAGCTCGATGGCTCGAGGGAAAAAAGAAGCTCCGTTATGGGGTGTCGTGATTGTCGTCAAAAGCCTTGTTTGCGTCGTGAGGGTGCGAGTCGACGCTATGTATGACGGTCACCAGCGTGCGAGTGAGCGACGTATGTAGCAGCAAATGGTATATGGATCCAGATGGAGAGGAGGGATAAAGTAATCGAGATGATGGAGTGAAAGTGACCGAGACGGTCGATATACTCGACGGTCTGTCTGCGCGGACCAATTCGACGTGAAATACAGGACATGTCGGTGGACCGCCTATATATATATATATATATATATTATATTTTTTTTTTTTTTGGCAGTTGACCGCGACGTGCGGCAGTTTAGCAGCTAGACAGGCAGGCGTGATTAAAACGCTCCGCAGGCTCACGCAGCATAAAGAAAAAAAATTGCAGCAACTCCAACGCGAACAAAAAAGAAAAAGAAAAGGAAAAACCCTCGAAAATTAAAAAATGAAACAGGTGAACAACCAAACAAGGCTTTTGAACACACACGTGATTCCATCCGACGCGGAGTGACAAAGAGAGCTAGCTGCCTACAAGTCGTCCGAAGGACTGTCACTCCTTGTTGAGTCACAAGCGGCTGTGCCGATGCGACACAACACTGGTAGCTGCAAAACTGTCAGCATCGGCAAGTGCGAAATCCCGCTCTCGAAAAGGCGCTTGGAGGCAGCTACTCGAAAGGTAAATCTAGGCTAGCCACAAGCGATCTGGCAGCATTAGATCTCAAAAAGCATCTAACTCACGCAGCCATGTCTGTGCGCCACAGCGGCTCAAGCTTCTCTCTTAAGCTCACTCACCAACTTGTTTGTTCTCTTGCTGTTCGTTAACAAGCGAATGTGGTTTATGCGTGGTCGGCTGCCGATGGCATTTTGGATCTGTCGATCCTTCTTCGCGAGTCAAAAGCTCGCTTCTAAGCTGTATGGATCTGCAGCCGACCTAGCGGAGATCGCAAACGGGACAAGTTCGACTGCAGTGTAGAAGTTCCTTCTTTTCCACGACCGATGAGGGCCACCCGATTGCCGATTTCGAGGGTTCAACGACCAGACCCTAATTCTGAGCCTCGGGAGCCTTCCGTGCGATTTTCTCCAGTTGTGAGATCAACTCTTTGCACAACTCGCTGAAAAAAGCAAATTGCGCCAGAGCCACCTCTCTTGGATTTCCGCACCGTCGAATAGCTGAGTTTCCTTCTTCCTTTCCTTCGCTTCCGTCCGCTCTTCTCTTCCAACCACGTCTCGTTCAACAACTCTGCAGCAGCACAACATGTCCACTAGAGTTTACGTAGGCAAGCTTCCTCCTGACGTCCGTCGTGGCGACATCGAGGACCTCTTCCGCGACTATGGCGTAAGTCTCTTGGTCTGACATTCACACTTCCGAATCTTGACTGTCCTCAACTGACCTTTTCTCTCTTCCTTTCCGCTTTGAAAAGCGCCTCTACGATGTCCGCATCATGGGCTCGTTCGGTTTCGTCGAGTTTGAGCACCCTCGTGATGCTGAAGACGCCGTCAAGGATTTCGACGGCAAGAACTTTATGGGCGAGCGAATCGTAGTCCAGCATGCAAAGAGTGGCGAGCGTCGTCGTGAGCCTGCTGGTTACGGTTCCGACCCCTACGACCGCCGCGGCGGCAGCAGCTACGGCAGGGATGCTCCCTCTTCCCGCTATGCCGCTCCCCCTCCCCTCGCCGTGAGCCTCGTATCCGCCGCGGCCAGTTCCGTTGCATCATCTCCAACCTCCCTCCCAACACCAGCTGGCAGGACCTCAAGGACATTGGTCGTGAGCACGGCTCCATCTCTTTTGCCGATGTCGATCCTAACAACCCGGAACAGGGCTTCATCGAGTACGACAACCGCGACGACTACGAGCGCGCCCTCGACAAAATCGAGGGTATCGAGCTTCGTGGCAACAAACTTCGAATCGACCCTGATCGCCCTCCCCGCGATGACCGCGACCGCAGCCCCCCTCCCGCCGTCGCGATGACAGCCCTCCTCCTCGTCGTCGACGTGACGACAGCCGTGAACCTCGTGACCGCGAAGATAGCCGCGAGCCTGTCCCCGAGCGCAACGGACGCTACGACAGCCGCAGCCTCCTCCTCGTGACCACGATGATGACGTCCTTCGTCCTCGTGACGACTAGGCGTCGATGCACTGACTAAAACACAAAAGGGCCTTCTTTGCCTGCTTCTGCCTCTCTCTCCCACCCTCCCGCTCTCGATGTATTCTTTTGTTTCGTGTACGATGTTGCTTTCTTTCTGGCTGGTTCTTCAAAGACGTCTCGTTTCCATTTCGAATGGTCCAATTTGGCTTTCCTATGCACAAGATCTTTCGTCGCACGGCCTTGCTTCTCTGGACTCGACCTTTCTCGCGTATGGCCATGGTTTCCGAGCCTCTTTGCAAGCAATTCTAAGTTTCAGCGATATTTGTGTTCCCTTCGAAGGACGGTCCCATCGACTCCTCCTGGCTGCTTTTCACGAATTGGTCTCCCCTCGGCCCACGAAACCTCTTCCCATCCCTCGCGTGATTGTGTCAAGGACGATCGCTTCTGCCTCTGCCCCGGTCCGACTCGACCCGACCACAAGGTTCGCCGTTGGTTCCGATCGCTTTCCTTTACCGGTTCTTTGGTCTGCACGACGAAGCCCATTCTGGACGATCGAGGTTTTTGAGCAAAGTTCTTCCTGGTAACACGGTCGTACGAAGAGCATGGCGACATGCTGACTCTACCCGAAATGGTTTGAAAAGTGATGTTGCACCCTTTCCCGTATCGTTCTTATCCCAGTGCGCAGATTGTCAGGCGATGCATCGTCGCCTAACGATTTTGATTGCCCCGTTGCCCTTGCTGCCTCTTGACTTTAGCACCTGCCGCCATGTTTGCGCTCAACAGTCATTCGTGAAGGACAGCACCGTTCTCTGCCTCTAGCTCGCACTGGCGCAATTGCGACTTCACCTGCAACGTCTCGTCGAACGTTTGGAGGTCGACGCGAAGCAACAAACGACATTGCAACTGCATCTTCTCATACCTAGCATCACCAGACAGGACGGTAGCCGATCTGTTGATCCACGTGGACGCTCACGACTTAGCCAGGGCGCCCTCAGTGTATCGGTCACACGCCTCATGGTCCTGCCGCTAGACCCTCTCGAACGATGGGGCAGCAATTGGCACGGGACGAACAGACGCACGACTTGGATTAAGAAAGGTGAGTCTTTTGTACCTCCCAGCGCTTCTCATCACGCCTTGTTTCTCTCGCAGCCATCCCCACCCTCGAATATCATCAGCTACATCGCACGCTTCCTGCTGCTGTGAGCAGAACGAGCACAATGCCTCTGCTCCGGACGCCGCCACGCCCTCTCAGAACTCCACGCACGTCCTTACTCTTGGCTGCACAAGCCCTCAACATTATTTTCGCAACTATCGAACGTGATTGCGCGCCTGGAGTGGCGCGAACACACGCAATGCAAAATTCCATCGTCTCTCATGACACACACAGTGACTGAAGTGAGACGCACTCCCTCGCTCTCCTCGATTTGTTGAACCTTCTGAATTGTCCGTGTCAGTTCTACATGAGCATCACCTCCCTCGCCTTGGGCGTAAGATCGACCTGACTAACTCCACCGAAAAAGTCGGTCACCTTGGTCTCGCTCAACTCCCTCCTGAACAAATCCTTCCTCACCCCGGGATCGCTCTCGATGACATCGCTATCGTACGCCTCGAAAAGATCCTTCAACGTAGCATTCGAACCTTTTTGCATCCCCTCCATCCATTCCAGCACGAAATTTGTAAATCGATCGATCATAGCTACGCCTAGATCGTCGTCGGCGCCGTGACTGTAGCTGTTCTGGCCCTTTTCGCTCGAACCCGTGGCTAGGACGTTGGGGCTGTAGATCTTGCTATACAGCGTGTTGGCCTGACACGTGTCGATTATGAAGAACAGTTCGTGGTAGCGTTTTTTCTGCCACATTTGCTCGACGGCGTCGGCGATATCCACCGCTGAGATCTCTTCGTAATCCTGAAATTTGAGAAACTCGTCGCCTCCGTGTCCGGTCATGTACAGCAGCACGTTGCTCCTCGCGTCCGTTTCCAGTCGCTTCGATTTGGGCGTCGTCGGTGGCAACCTACCCGTCAGTAACCGGATGAGATTTTCAACAGACACCTCGTACCCGCGATAATCGACTTCGATGTTATGCCCGTAGAGATCGAGTCGGTTTGCAGAAGAAGCCCAGACGTTGCCGGGGAATTTGTTGCGTGGATTGCATGCGGCGTCGTCGGCGAGCATGAGGATGATGTTGCTATCGGGGATTCCTAGGCGTTTGACGGTACGATACATGCCGAGCGTGTTGGCAATGTGACGGTAGTTGAACCAGAATTTGGACGTGCAGACTAGGACGGCCCAGTTGTTTGTGTGTCCGCCGCGAACTGTGTGATCGGAAGAGGTAGCGTTGTGGATGTCGATGGTGTCGGAAGAGGAGGAGGGGCGGAGTGGTATCCCGACAGCGTGGAGTGCATCGCCAAGACCGGCATCTTCGAAGAACTTGGTGACTTGGGAGACCTGTTCGGAGCTTAGGAATACTTCTGGGAAGGCTAGCGGCGCAACCACCGCAACCAGTGCTACAGCTAAAGCGAGAAGGATGAGGCGTAGTGCTCCTCGACGCCCGCGAGATGGTTGTTTTGTCGATGATGCACCTGCTGTCGAGGGTCGTGACTCTCGTCGAACTTGCCTGACTACACCGCCATCGCCAGCAGCGTCGGCAGAGGACACGCCATCGTCAGCCATCGTGATCGTAGCTCTGTCGCGAAACGATGCGACGAGAGTGGTGGAAGAGTAGCATGCAGGATGCACGACCCGACGCGCGAATTCGCCTTGTGGAGCAGCCATCGCCGATTTCCGACTCATCGTCCTTCCAAAGAAGAAAAAAAAAAAAAAAATCCAATTGCAGAACCACTATCCACCCTCGCTCGAACACAGCTCCTCATCGTTACTGTACCCACCTCCTTCCCCCGCACCGCACCGACGAGCTCACACTCACACCATGCACACCCTCTCCAAACATTTACCCCCTTCAAAAAAAGATGATACACAGCGTGCTACGTGAACCTCTTGAACCTGAACCCCACCCACAACAACGACCGATCAACCCTCAACCAAACTCCCGCCCCGCCATTGTCGCCTTACTCCATCCTCGCTGCAATCTGTAGAGCCCTACACTCAAAAATTTCAACACCCGCTCCCCGCTGTCTAACACCACCTCCCCTCCATGTAACCACCGCATGATCGCCGTCCTATTTTCATGCAAACGAGCACAGACCCCCCCCCCTCCCAACACACCCCGTCACTCACACTGCAGAGCACACAAGAACAACCCGGGAAGATCGGTCCAGTATACGATTGCATGCAGGCAAAAGAGAAAAAGAGGACAGAACAAAGCGAGAGTGATCGAATCGTGTCTTGATTCGACGCCGACTACTGCAATACAAGAAAAAGGAGTTGATGGTGACAGGGGAGCTTTGAGAAGAAGAAAAAAACAAGAGCAAGAGAGCGCGCGCGACAAGTGATGTTTCGAGGACCAGCTCCAGCAAATCAAGGTTGGCGGTTTCTTGGCTCTGGTGTTGTAACCAAAGACCACTGCTGGACCATGACTTTCAAGGGAATGTCTAACAGGATAAAAATGATGCTGCGATGCAAGACGGTGTGGGATGCGAATTTCAGATCATACAGTAGGGGACGGTTTCGTTTAGTACGACCACTGGGCGTCGGGCTGGTTTCCCCAGTCACCAGCAGGGGCGCCGTTGTCACGTTTCTTGTACGACCATTGCTTGTTGGGCTGGTTGCCCCAATCGCCGGCAGGAGCACCATCGCGCTTGTAAGACCACTGCTTAATGGGCTGGTTTCCCCAGTCACTCGCGGGGTACCGTTGTCGCGCTCCACGGCGGCGGGAGTAGCGTCAGCGGCAGCAGGGGCGGCCATGGCAAAGCCAGCGGCGGCGGCGACGCCCATCAACAATACGGAAGCGCGGAGCTGCATGATGTGTCGATGTATAGTTGGCGGATCAACAAGGTCAAGAAAGGCAGATGATGGTGGTCAAGAGGTAAGAGAGGGAGAGGGAGGGAAGAGGGCTGATTCTAGAACGGCGAGTTGTGTGGGTGTGTGGGTAAGGAGACGGATCAGGGCAGACGGAAGGTGTGGATTGGATTGGCCCTCTTATAAGGTATTGCTAGCCGAGGCGCGGACTGGTATGCGAATAGGATGCTGTACCTCACAACGAAGAATAGAAGCCATCCGTCCGGAGAAGCGAGAGAAGCGAGCTGCATCCGATTGTATGTGTGTGTGGGAGCGAGCGCAAGGCACAGAGAGGAGCAAGGGCGAGAGGGGGGGATTAGGCAACGGACATGGCTCTGCGCTATGCGAGTGTGTTGACACAAAACCCAGGCGAAACGGCCAAAGCAGACCCGGCCGGCACGCCACGCAACACTGGACGGGGCGATCGCATACCACGACTGCAGTAGCCCAGGTACTGAGCACAAACGGAAGCGAGCGAGCAGGCGATGTGGCCTTGCACGGATGCCGATGTGGCGGTCTGTTGTTTGGCCGTGTTGAGGATCATCCGCCTGCGTTGACGAGGGCACTTTAGCTGCGAAGGATCGCCAATAAACCCCCCCCCCCCGTTAAAACGCAGACGATCAAGAGGCAACCACGATGAATGCGGAAGCAAGGGGCCAAGGGAGAGCAGCACTGACGATCCACAAGCACAAGAAATGATGCATGGAGAACAGAGCTTGGGCGTCAGGACGCCTTTGCGAACAGAGGGACGAGCCAAGTCACACACGGAGCAAAAGCACGCTAATGTCGAAGGGCACTTGATCAGTGTTAACTGTAGCTGGCTTTTTTCTCACCGGCACGGAGGCACGCAAGAGGCATGAGCGTCATGCGGCGACGTTTTATTTTATTTTATTTTATTTTCCTTTTTTTAATCGGTATCGGGGCTGAGAAGCCGTCTCTCTCTACGGCGAGCACACGTCTGAATTGTCACCAGCAAGGCAGCTGACCAGCGTGACAACCTCGGTGGAACTCTTTCTTTCTTTCTTTCTTTTTTTTTTTTTTTTTTTTTTTTTGATTCAAGTCAGTCTCGGCTACCGCCGTCTTGCGCGAAAGTTCGAATTGAAATTCAAACAAATACTGTAAATAACTGCGCTTAGACACACGACGCCCGGCGAGTACGTAATCTCCCTCTCTCAGAGTCGTAACTGGTATGTGAAGCGCAACTTTAGCGTGGGAAGCATTGTCTCTTAGCTTGAACAAAGCCAAGCTTCTTACCGCACCCATACCGCTTTCCATCTCAAACCAAGCTTGGCAGTCACGCCGAGGAATGCGCACACGAATGAAACTCACTATCCCTTTTGACTCATCACTGACAGCCATCTGCGTACTAGAAGGGGTGGGGCTATACCTTGCGCTGACCGGCGCGTGTCCATGATCAGCTGTCAAATGGAAAGATTACCGGAGACACGCCGACGAAAAGGCAAGGGCAAGTGCGGCTCCCCAGCTCCGGGCGACAAGTACACAGGCAAGGGGCTGGCTGCCCAGTGGTTCAGCAAAGTCGGAGCTGGAATCGTATTGACACGCAGGAAAAGAAGGCTAACGTGTGCGGACTTTGAAAAGAAAGCAGCGTGGGAAACAGGTCGGAGCGCCAAAGCATCGTGCTGCGCCTACAGGGCAAGCGAAGGGAGACGCACAGCATCTCCAGGCAGATTGCTTTACCCGCTGGCCAAGCCCAGACGTGTTGGTTGTCCGAGTTGTTTCTCAGCTTCGATGAGGATCGGCTGACGCCGCAAGAGTCGCCAGTCGGAGCACTTGCATCCGTTGTCATAGAAGTGAGAGAGAGAGAGCGAGAGCGAACAATGCAAAAGATGGGCGGCGGTTGAATCTCTCCGAAGCTATTAAGGTTAGAAGGCAGCAAACCCCACTCGACAGCGCGCGTCTCACCTTCCGATTGCTTCCATTGTGGGAAAATCACCTGGAACGTTGACCCGCTATCAGTGTCAACCAATGTCGGCGCTTAAAGCGCGGCTTCGTCGCTACTATGTCCAGAGCGAGTATCGCCGAAAGGCGGTTAATTGCGATGACGAACTTACGAGAGAGAGTTTAGAAAGCTCGTGACCAGTAAGCGTACCATCGACCTTGCTATCGGCTCAACAAGGAACAGCCCAAGTTCGAGCACAATCACGCGTGGTGCGGCTTGGACCTGCATCGGTGTAAAGACTTTTCGATAACGCTAGCGTTGCAATACGGAACCCCAATGTGCCGTTCCCCTTTGTTGCCAAGAACTCCCCCCCCCCCTCTTGCATCATTCATACAGAGTGGAAACGTTCTGTCCACCAAAAAGGATAAGAGGCGCTAGCTCGCTTCTATCAAACAAAAGCCACGATGCACCGCGTTCGAATACTGTATAGTGCGGCTCGGCGAGGAATGCGAGCTTTTCAAGGTGGCGATCTCTGCTTCTGCTGTGTGCCTTGCTTCTAACCGAGCCGAGCGTTCCTCGGCCAATAACTTCCGTGAAAGCCCCTTTTGCAACGTTTCTACCTCTTTTCTCAGTCTCCTCCCTCCTCTTGTCACGTCAAGACGAACGCAAATGGTCTTGACGTCATGGGAACAGCATTCGGTGAGACACATTTTCGAGGGGCGAGGAGGTGTCAGCCAACGTCGGAGATCAATCTCGCCGTCGGCGAGTTGGAGCGCAAGAGGAGTCTGAACTTTGACAGCGTTCGAGTCGGAAGGCACGAGCACGTTTTCTGAATAGCCAATATGCCGCTTCCATCGAAACGCGGATCAGAACCCGGCTTCCCCACGCCCGAGTCAAATAGGCTTCGGTCATTCAACATGCGCACGCAATCTCGAGCCGTCAATGCCAAAGCGTCGTGTATTCCGGCTAAGTGGTTGCTTGCGTCATTCGAAGGCCTTCGCAAAACCTTGCCTTTGGATGGTTGCCTTGACAACTACGCTTGACCGATCCCTCAACGAAGCTTGAGTCAATCGAGTTACTCGTTGACACCATTGACCTGTTGCTGAGCCTAAAATCGATCCCAACGGGGGGGATCGTCTCGTTGGCAAATGTCGAACATCATCAAGGCGAATGAAAAGTATAACGTCCCTTTGATCGCCGCAGGGCTGAGTTTGCAAGGCATATCGCAATGATCAGAAATTTAAAGCTCAGCTTGTCGCTCTGCACATGACATTGTTTTGCGCCAAAACTCCGACTTTCTGTCGTCAAATGGTCGTTGATGGAGGGTCCGAATTGCATCTCCGCTAGCGGTGAGAGCCAGAGTGGTATGTGCGGTGTTTCAGTTGTATGCGTTGTTGTGTGCTTCTTGATCGACACGGCATGTGGTATTCCACGACTGACGGCGCTGTCGCGCCCTTGCAAGATGACGACAAACTACCGCTGGACTGCGACAACCGAATCGGGAGCGCACCTCGTTTGACCGATCCCACGTTTCGCTCTTCTCGGTGGCGCCCCCGTCGGTTCTCACGGTACTGAATGGACTTTGAACCTTACTCGATGGATGGCCGATGAATGACTGATGGATGATACTCCAAAAACGGTCAACTGGCATCGCCGTGGGGTCTTAGGGATCCACCCGATACGAGCTCCACATCGGGCAACCTGAACACAGCTTGGGTCATCACAACCCTCGGCCGTGCCGGGCGTCAAAGTCTGCGCAGGTACACAATTCTTTCCAGAACCCACGTCTGGCGCAAGAAGCTTTAGTAGCATTCCGTATGTTTCGCCTACACCATCGCTTGGGCTTTGCCCGTAGACCATGCGTTCGAAAGTCAATGCACCCCGCGTACCAGTCGCTGTTTCAATGCTCCGCCGTGCGACACGTTACCACGCTATCGAGATTAAGCTTTTTCTTTTCTTTTTTTTTTTTTTTTTTTTTTTTTTTCTTTTTTTTTCCAAAACCAACACTGGAATGTGCACTCCCCGCAACCCTTCGACCACAGGTCATGTGTCATCTTCTATGCTGTCATCGAGCCAGGTGTCGGAGATCTCGTGTGGTAAGTAGTCTCCGTTAGGTGCTGTGGTAGGTGCCTGGTAGAAGACGTCTACTGCCTTTCGTGAAGTTATGTCCGTCATGAACGAGAGATGTCCAACCAAACGACTCGAAAAGAAAAAGATGCCAAAAATGAAGGCGCCAAAAGCATGCTGCAAAATCATCAATGTGTGCACAAGTGCGGTCTCACACCTATCAGTTTTTTTTCCACCCTTCCTCGCTATCCTCGACGCCACCATCGCAAGAAGAAGCAGCTAAACAAAACCATCGTCTTCGAGCCGAAAGAATATATACAACAAGACACTAAAAAGGGAGCTGCGAATCCGTTAACTTGTCCAAGAATCAAAAGAGTGTGAGAGTATGTAGTGTCCGTAATCAATATGTAAGGAAAGATTGGTGCAAAGAGTCCATCTGAAGAAAAGAGACTTGCTCAACGAGCAAGCGCACTCGACACGGCCTCACGGAACGACTTCCTAAACCTATCCAAGCCCGGCGCCCTCCTAGCCGGCCTCGTCTCCCTCGGCAAATAAGGATCCGTTCGAGTCTTACCCCTTCCATCGCCCTGCACCTGAATAGGATGGTGCTCCTCGGTATCGCCCGCCGCCCATCGGCACGCGACCTCCATCTGCCTATTGCGCTTCCTACGCCCGTGCTCCGCCAGCGAATTGATATCGCGCATCGTAGCAGGGTCCAGCGCACCCTCATAATCAGGCATGTTATCCGGGTTGACCGACTGACGATCGCCCTCTGACGCACCATCATCCTCAGGCACGGGCGCGGCGGGAGGGTTGGTCCAGATCTGCGCGAGATCCTCCGTGCCCGCACCGATTGTCATCGCCAGATGGCGGAACCACGCAAAGAAGCTAAACACCGTAGGCGTAGCGTCCGACGCCGACCTGAGGAATCGGTACCAGCTCGGCGCCGCATCGTCGAGCAACTCTGCAATACCATTCACCGCGTGCAAGGGATCCATCACACGCGCACGCAAGCCCATAAGGTGATCCAATAGCCGTCCCAGGAACGCCTGCAGATCCAACACCGCATTGCCCATGCCCTTGGTCTTGTGCAGCCGCCTCACCTCCTCCATCAGCGGCTCAAACACGGTCGACAGCGCGTCGGCGATCACGGGATCCTGCAGCATCCCTCGCACCTGCGCACCATCGCGTTGCAGCGACAGCAGACGCAGCGCCCTCTGCAAATCGACGATCAGACGGTAGCCCGGCTCCTTGTGGTTCTTCTTCTTCGTGATCGAAGGCACCGTCTTCATAAACGCCTGGTACGACTCGGTGGCGTCCATGACACGCTGCACTTCGATCTTGTTGAGCTTCGGCTGTTCCGAGCCACGCACGATCGCAGCCACCAGAGGCACCTCGGCCGCCTCGGCATGCTGTCGGATGAGACGCTTGAGATCGTCCGGTGAGTCGACAAAGATGCGCAGCTTCTGGAACATAACTTCCGAGCCGATGGATCGACGCAGCTCCACCAGGTCCTCTTCGATCGTCTCGGGCTCATCCTCGAGCATGACGTGCAGCATCGACTGCAAGAACCCACGTCGCAGGAACTGGTCCCTCCAAGCACGCATCATCTGCGCCACGGGCGACTTCATCGCAAATGCCAGCTTCTTCCAGGGGATCGACTCGTACACGTCCTGCACCCTCGCCAAGTTGGCACGCGACTCGTCACCAGCCACGAACACGCCATACAGCCAGCGTGCAACCTGCAGATTGCCCCACGAGACCATCTTCTGGTAGTCCAATGGCAATCGTGCGTAGTCCGGCGTCTCGCGAAGCGCATCGTACATCTTGAGGAAGCCGTCGCCCTCGACACAGTCGAACCAGATGTCGTCGCGCACCTCGCGCAGGTCGTGCACGTCGTCGCCCGCCTCGGCAGCGTCTCGTTCGTGCTCCTGTCGACGGTGCCTGTCCTCCCTGCGTCGTTCCTGAATGTCATCGTAGTCGCTACGTCGCAGGTCGCGTTCGGGGAATCCGCCAATCGTGAGGAAGTTTTGCGTTTCATTGGCGTGGCCAGATTCGCGGACAGAGAGCGTATCGCGCAGCCAGCTTCTCAGCTTGTTGCGTCGAGCCTCAAAGTCCATCGCGCCAGCAGCAGGCGGTCGACGCAGCGAGCCGTTACCGCGCTCAGGTCGAGCAGCAGCAGCCGCAGGAGGGGGAGGAGGAACCCGACCAGCAGCGGGTCTGCGCTGAGAGCCCGTCGGACCGTTCTTTTGTCGAAGAGAGCTGTTGCGCGAGTTGGGCTGAGACTCCTGCCCGGTGAGACGGCGCAGCGAGCCCTTGCCCCTGTCGAGCAGCGACTGACGAGCCTTGGGGTTGGCGCCATTCTGGGCCCCGCGCCCTCCCGCGCGGGAAGGACCACGTCCGGGCTGCAGAGTCGCATCGGAACGATCGTCATCGTCAGAGTACTGCTCGTCTGCCGTCTCCTCAAACGGCTCACTGTCGTATTCGGAAGGAGCGTCGCGGTCCCGACCCAGCACAGGGTGACCATCGCGCATAGCAGAGCTGTAGCGCCTTCGGCCATTGCATCCACCTCCGCGCAAGACTCTGCCCTCAGACGAGTTGCGACGAGACCCACTAGACTTGTAAGGCGCAGCAGAACCCAGCCCTGCCGCGTTGAATCTCGCGGAGCGCTCGGAGCCGTAAGGGCTTCCATCCTCGACATCGCTTTCGCCCTCATCGGGGCGACCACGCGTGCGAGGCAAATGCTTGACAAAGGCAAAGGGGCTGAGGTCCTTGGAGAGGTTGCGACGGAACTCTTCAAAGTCGTTGTCGTTGCGCACAACATACTGATCGGGTGCGTTGGGGCGTCGAAGACGGATAATGTAGTCTCTCTCGCTGACGCTGTGCTTGCGGATGCCGACAAGATCCACCTCATAGCCACCGTACTTGAGCCGGTCCAGTGGCTTGCGGAAGGCATAGTAGGCTTCAGGGGGCAACAGGTTGGACGCGGGCCAGGGCCAAGACTCCTTTTCGACCGCTTCGTCACCGTCAAAGTAGGGATCGCCCGGTCCGACACGCAAGATGGCAGTGATGTAGCGAGAAACCCACTTGATCAGAAGGTGTCGCAGCGAGCCCGTGGTGGAGACAGCGCTGAAAGGCGTTCCATCGCCTTCGCCGTGGCGGTCGACCCAGGCGCTCAGTGAACGCGACTGAATCGCACGGAGGAGCGGCAGGATACCGGTGAAGAAGTAGGTGCGCGCGAGCGTAGCCTTGTCCGGTGGCCCGCCGACGTACTGATCCACCTTGTCCTCGGGAGCGACGAACAGCGGGAAAGTGCAAAAGGCGTTCTTGAAGAGGAAGCGCAAGAGAGGCAGGTCTGGAATGCTAGGCTGGTTGTAAAGTCTGCCGAGCTGCTGTCCGCGTCGGAAGACGGCTTCCTCGTCTTCGTCTTCATCGACTGCAAGGAGGTCTTCATCGGACGATTCATCAAAGTCGTTGATGCGCGAATCGTCCTCGACGTCGGAAAAGTCTTTTCGAACGCGTCGAGTAGGACGCTGCGGCTTCTCGAAGCTGGTGAGCAGCCATGCGCGGTCGAGCTCCCATCGAAGCTCGCGCAACGACAGCTCACGCAGGAAGTAGTGCGTCTGCTGAGGCGACAGATCCTTTGTGAGCCAATCACCCTTTGAGCTGGCGAAACGGTTACGTCCGGCATCCAAAGGATCAGCAACACTAGGAGCGACGCTTGGAGTAAGGAGATATCGACCCTTGTCAGGTGGCGGAATATTTCGACGGTGGAGTGGGCCATCCTCGTTGACGGAGGGGAGCTTCTCGACACCACGACTGCCTTTGGCCATCTTGGAAGCTTTGGTCTTTCGACCACCGACGATGGCGGCACCGGCAATGGGCGCGGCGGCAGCTGGCAGGTCACGTTGCGTGTATCCGCTCTTTCCGTTGAGCGGTGCCACGACCGAAGGAGGTCCGGCTTCGTCGTCGGCCATCGCAAGCTCAGAGCCGTCAGTCACCGAGGGTGCAGCGCCAAAGTCTCGAGCTTGAGTAGCTTCGTCGCTGGCAACAGGCACCACGACTGCTTCCGAGACAGGAATGGCACGCTCCTGAGGTGCCGCCGCCACTTCAGTCATCTCGGCTTGAGGTGCAACATTTGCTGCCACGAGAACAGGCTGCGCGTCGTCCAGAGCTCGGCTTTTCTTTTTGTTCTTCTTGCTCTTCTTCTTCTTGAGCTTCTTATCGCCATCAGCGTCGTTGTCGATGCCGGTAGCAACACCTGCAGCCGCAGCGAGGCCGCCAAGACCGGCCCCAACTGCCAATGGCGCGGCAATAGCAGGAGCAGGCTTGGAGCTGTCGGCAGCGGCTTCGTCGTCGACGACATAAGGCAGCTCTGAGGCAGGTTCAGCTGCATCTTCAGCAGCAACAGCAGCAGGCTTGGCCTCTTCGTTGGTGGCATCGGTGAGAACAGAAGCCCTGCTGCCCTGGCGGCGGTTCCTCCTTGGTAGCATAGTGACGTCCGAGGTTGTTGTGGCAGATCCGAGCGGAGCTGTAGGAGTAGCCGTATTGACAGAGGTCGTCGATGCAGCAGCAGCATTTCGCGTAGCCTCATCGTCGGTAGCAGTGAGGCCCAAGGTTGATGCAAGGGGGTCTTCCTTGGGAGGGAGACCGTTCTTCTTTTCGCGCAGGGCGTCAAAACCGAGCATGGCAGCGAGACCGCCCAGAGCGCCGCCGGCAGCGGCACGCAGATCCATGCTTGGCTTTCGAGACCTGGACATAGTCTCTTCGTCGATCTCATTGTCCCTGACCGACTGTATCGAGGCACGCTGACTGGGGACGACGGCGTCGTTGTGGCTGAGCGGACCAGAGAGCGGGATGAGAGGGGAGGAGGGCGGCATGACCGACGCGGCATCGCTGCCATCGAGAACGCTAGGTTGCACGCTCTCAGCCAACGACTTGGAGCGCGCGTGCGGCTCGCTGGCAACGGGCTCAGCATAGGGGTCTACGATCTGAGGAGAGCGAGCGTTCTCGGCGTCACGCAGAGCGATTGGAGTGGGGATGCGAGGAGGCACGTCCGATGTTTCCACCGGGTCTTCCTTGGTAGCAACCAAGTCCGTCCCGTCGTCGCTGGCGATGACCGAAGGAGGCTGGAGAGCACGGATACGGGAGCTGGGACGGGCAGTGCCGAGGTCAGGGCCGAAGTCGTCATCGAAGCCGCCGCGGCCAGAGTTGCTTCGACTGCTACCACGACCAGAGGATCGGTTGGTGGCAGCGGCGGCGGCGGCACCTCGTTGAAAGAGGGCTCGATCGCGTGTTCCGCTCGAAACCGTCGAGTCAGGCCTCTGCCCCAAGGAGCTCTTGCGACTGCGAAGTTCGCGAACTGCGCCATAAGATCGGCCAAGAACGAGGTCTGCATTTGCGCGTTCGCGCGACTGACCTACGGGCTCGTCGGAATCCTTTGGTTTGCGGCCAAGACGCTTAAGCCTTCCGAAGACGCCACCTTTGCGGCGCTTTTCTTCGCCCTTGAGTGCCCATTCTTCCTCTTCGGGGGCGAGCTTGTTGGAGCGCGAGTAAGCACGAGGACGGCTGCGAGGTGTAGCAGCGAGGTTGCTCCTGCTTTGGTTGCGCGGAGTGCGAAGACCACGGTGGTCATCGTCGTCGTCGTCGTCGCCGTCATCTTCGTCGTCCTGCTCTGCGGCATACGCACCGCGGATCGCGGGCGCCGGTCGAGATCGAGTAGCCGAGCGGACAGAGCGAGCTTCTTCTTGCTCTGCTTGCTCGTGGTCGAAAAGGTCGTCGTCCTCTACATCGTCTTGCTCCTCTCCGTCGACGTCTTCGTTGGCGGTGACGGCATTCTCGTCGGTCTGTGTTACAAAGCCTTGCTCTTCGTCATCGCTGTAAAAGTCGTCCTGGTCCGTCTCACCCTCGCTGGCGAGTCGTGCAGGGCGGCCATCGCGGTTGGTGGATGCAAGTGTGGTTGGGTCGCGGCCCTTGCGATCGGGACCGTTGGATCGAGTGCGATGACGGATGCCGGGACGGGCGGAGCGGTGACCTGGCTCTACGTAGGGTCGGCGCATTGTAAGCGGCTAAGTAGCTCGGTGGTAGCGTCGGAAGCTGATGTCTTGCTGCGATGGATAGAGATGTCGCTTGGTTGTAGGTACTGTTGCCGTATTTGCAGCTCTCTTCTTGTGGGTCAGCTGTCTATCTTTGCGTGGATTCCAGTGTGTGGATGCCAAGACCGAGAAGGCCGAGCAACAGGGTATCGGTATTGAAAGGTATCGTCCCGGCCAACAGCGTACGCAGTAATCGCAAGTCGATAGAAGCGTGGAGTATGTGGGGAAGGAGGGGGTTGGAAGGTGGTAGCCAAATGCCAAGAAGGACAGAGACGAGCAAGATGGAAGGATAGATGGAAGGTGGGATGGGGGAGAGAGCAAAGCCAAGACTGAAGAGGAGAAGGATTCGAATCGTCAGCACTTGAGCTGCACGTCAAAGCTGCGGAGTAAGACTTGGATGGATGGTGTCTGTCGATCGATGGGAGCGGAAGTGCGCGAAAATAAAATCCCCGCAGGAGCTGCCCACGCCGTGCTGTACAATAGAGTAGCGAGACAGGCAAGGTCCAAAACGGGAAATGATCATTAAAAGTTCAAGTGAACGAGCCACTGCAATGCTCTCCGCTCTCGGAATGACCGAATCAGTCCTCCCTTCTCTCTCTCTCTCTCTCTCTCTCTCTCTCTTACTGAAGCCGGAAGGATTCGAGACCAAACGGAGAGACGGCGATTCCGACGAGAGGAAAGCAAGCGTGGGCGCAACGACGGATGGACGGATGCGCAGACAGATCGGATCTGAAATTCCAGTGTCTGTTTGCTCGTCTGAACGGAGCTGTTTCAGCCCGCCTTTCCATCCGATGCAATGCAGCGGAAGCATTTTCGCAGGAGCACGGTGGCCTTGAGCCCAGCACAAGCACATCCACCGCTAAAGTGTGCCGCATCGGGTTCCACACTTTGGCCCTCACTGCAGACAAGCGAACGTGTTGCTTACTCTCCCGTTGACACCTGTCACTGCCCCTACCATCTACAAACGGGCCCGCCGTTGACATGCATTCGAAAGCTCGGAGCTTTTGCACAATCAGCAAGCATCAGAATACTCTGGGAAGCGCACAAGCATGCTTTGCCAAGTGCTGTGCAACCTTGAAATGGCGCGATCGGATCGACCGTTGCTAAGCGAAGACCCTGTTGATCGACGACGTTTGGGTGTTTGCCAGGCTTGAATCGCCTGACATTTGCGCCCATCTCTAGGCCCCAGCGCCTTCGCCTCATCTTCTCTTCAACGCTTGCTTGCTCTAGGTCTGGCTTGCAGCAACGCTTGGAATGTGACCATCAAATGCGGACCTCTGATGTTGCAGCGAATTTTTTCAAAAGCGGAAACATGCATGCAGTTCAGCTGCCGAGTGACGTTGACTAGGCGTTTCGGTTGGAACTCGCGAGGCAAGGAACGGAGAGAAGTTGAAGCTGAAAATTGGACTCGCGTGCCTCTCAAGAAGCCTTGGCCGACGGATCGACGGCTTTTTCAGCACGAGCAGCAGCAGCGGCAGCAGCGCGTTGATCCTTGTGGGGACACACTGCGTTTTCCCACGCTTCGAATTTGCAGCGAAGGGTCAAGCGAGCGTAGAGAAATCGAAAAGGAGCTGAAAAAGAGACGTTGGATTTCTTCGAGAATGTAGATTTTTCGGATCTCACAGCATTCAAAATTTCGACGGAGCTCCCGACTTTCCCCACGACCTTCCCGCGTTCAGCCGACAAATCTGTGTCCACGTTCACAAGGCAGGCAAGCCCCCGAGACACGGGAGCCAGGCTCTTTCTACTTACGATGAACGGGTTCAAAGATACGGGCACTCGCGGTCAACAATCGAAACAGGCTGAGAAAGCAAGAGAAGCAAAAGATCCATTGGCAACGTGGGGGTGTCAAAAGAGAGGTGACGGACATGGGTATGCTATAAGCTTTGCACTTGGTCGTCGACGGAACAGAGGCTGTTTCGGGTGACCAAGTTCAGAGCGGGGAGGGGATGAGAAAGAGGTGTGACGCCTTGTCAACGGTTCCAGATGCGAGCGATCGAGCGGTTGTTTCGCGACGCCGACCTCAGTTCCTGGCAAGCGACGTCGAGCTTGGAATCGGGGGCAGAGGCTGCTTGAACCTGCTTCTTGCGGCCAAAGCGGGAGCCAGCGCGAGTGAGAAGCGACTTTCGTGGTCTCGCAAAGTAGACGCCTCCAACATCTCTGTCTGATGTGGCGTCGAGTACGGCGGCTGGTGCCTCCGATGACGACGAGTGCTGGCCAGACGAACCGGAGAGCTCGGAACCCGAGCTCGAGTGGCGCTTGGCAAGGTGAGGCATGGACGCCAACACGCTGTCGCCGGCAAAGGCGTGCTCGAGCGCCTTGAGTCCTGCCGCCTTTTCATCCGAGTAGATCGCAGCCAGTCTGCTAGGCATCATCGTCACCGCGCGTGATGCTGGCGCAGGTGCTACGGGATTGTGGTGCTGCACCGCCTCGACGCGGGTGCATCGCTCAACGTCTACCGAGTTGCGGCCAATCGTGTCCCGTCCATCGATCCAGCAATGCGAGGTGCCTTCGGACCTTTGGCGCACGTTGTTGATGCGCTTCAAGCGCCAGTCGAGGTACGTGAGCTTTTCGTTGGTGAGCGAGCCGCGAGGTGGCGGCGGGCCCGACTTGTCGTCGAATCGGTGGCGGCGGGCGGCACGAGCTGCAATTGCTGCGGTGAAGCTGGTCTGGGGTTTGTTTTTGTGAGAGGAGGACGACTCTGTGGTTTTGCTTGCGCGTGTACGACCGGACAAGGCCGTAAGCAGCGACTTGGCCATGGCGAATTCTCGATCCTGCATCTTTGGTGATGGATGCAGGTAGTCAGTGACTCGAATTCATTGGAAGCGCAAGTCAAAGGTGAGCAACCAAACGGTGAGGGTGAAGAGCCAAGGGGATGGTGATGGGGAAAGAAAGGTGGGGAACCAAAATCAACTGATCTAGGTCGAGCAAACAAAGGTGTATATACTTTTTGCGGGGTTCACAGGCTCGTACAGCGAAACCGGTTCTCTCCCATGCGCGAGGTTCGGTGGCGCATCGTTCCGCCCCAGAGAGTTCTACCCGTCTCTGGTCCTTTGCAGAGAGAGAGAGAGAGAGAGAGAGAGAGAGAGAGAGAGAGAGAGAGAGCTGGTGCATGCTATGGACAGCTTTGCCACTTACAGCTTTGATAGGTTGACCGGACGTGAGACGAGGCGAGAGGGCGACACAAGCGAGAGGCAAAAACAATTTGCATGGATTGAGTCGGAGACCAGCGCAGGCGAGCGGAGTGTCAATTGGGCGACTGGCCTTTCCCCTGTGTCTCTCTCTGTCTCGAAATCTTGAGCGCCCTTTTGTGTCTCTCTGAGTCTGCTAGTGCTCTAGACTAAAGTATCAGCTGGTGTGTCGCACTAGTAGTGTACCGACTGTAACTAGTGTTTGCTGTCCTTTTCTCCGCCCTTGTTCCTGCTTTGCTCTGCGAAATGAAACCATCAACGGTCTCAGAAGGCCAGTCGCACCGCTGTCGACCCGACCCTCAACCCTTTTCCTTTGCAGCGAACAAGGCCGAATCGTCGGAGATCAAGCTTTGACACACATGCTCTTATTGAATTTGCTATGGGAACGAGCGGTGAGCGGGGGTCGAAAAGAGGCAGAGGAGACAACAGCTGCAGCCACGCGAATCCGCTGTTGAGATGCAGCGAAAAACTAATTTAGCTCTTCGGCTTGTCGCCGTTGTCCTCGGATCCCTTTGATGAGATTTGTGGGGAGGAGACGCAGACAAACCAGGCAAGCGAGGGGCATCCAGCCAAGCGGTCACACGCCCACACGGGACAGCCAAGAGGAGGCTCTAGGCGAGTCAACTCTAAAACCAGGCGTGCGAGACCTGCGGGAGACAGCAGGCACGCGGGACAACCGATGAGAAAGTAGGGCACTCCGCCAGAGATTCGTTTGTCGACCTCTACCAATTATTAATACAATCTAGAGCCTCTAGTTTCTCGGGTATTGATCATTGTATTGCGCTTTTCAGAGAACAATTCGAGCAGAAACTGCCCACGTCCCACCACTACAAAAGCTATTTGAACTGGGCTCTTCATGCATGCAGTTTGGCGGGGACAAAAGATCTCGAACCCTTTGCAGCGAATTTGGGCCTGGAGCCAGCGAATCAAAATGCGATTTTGCTGTTCCTCTCTGCTCTGCCACGCTCTTCCACCTTTCTACCTCCTCCTCCCTGATGTCTGGCAATGTCGATAGACGATGAGCAGAGCGCATAGATTGTGTCTCAGAGCGGGGCTGGGGCGGGTGCGTCGTGCCCCTTACCACAGATTTGCACGGCGTTCCACTTCTTCTTTACCGGACTCGTCGCTGTCCGGAATGGTAGAAAGAGATCCTGATCTTGGCAATCCAGGCCCTTGGTACTCGTTCGAAGCGCATAGCATAGCCCCGGATCGACACGGTTCCGGTCAAGGAATCGATCAGGAGCGGGCTTGCCACGGGATTGCCGGTTCAAAAAGCAAGACGGGCGGGCCATGTCCGGTGGGAGGAGCACCAAAATGCAAGGAGGCCCCGGTCGATCTTGTGTCGTCCTCGTCATCGCTGCTTCATAGCATTCAAGAGGTCGACAACTAATCGATCGTTCCCGCTCCAAAAGCCCTCCTTGATCGATCTTCTTTGTTGAGGCTGAACTTGATCAGCTTCAGCACATACACAAACATTTGCTATGCGGGAAGCTGAGACCACTGCCGTTCGCAAACGATCGGAGCCGAAAGGATGTGCGCACATGTCGATCAGGCACAGCGTTGTGTCGCATGGCATCTCCTCATCCAAACACTGAGAACTGCTTGCTACGAATGTCAAGGGCTGCGGGGTCTCGAATCTCAGCAAAGACGATCAGGCGCACGTCAACGGTGACCTTTGGGACAAAGTGAGTCAGTGACCTGACTCAAATCTGAAAAAGTCTATGCCCAATTTGCATCCCCGCTCTCCATCAAGGGTCTTCCCCTTCTCACCGCCGAAGAAAGCCGGCCGTTGCTCGCTCTCATCGACCCTTGACAAGTGGAGATCAGCGGTTAGTTGTCCGGCTATTTGGCATACATTGTCTCGGAGAATCTTGACAAGCAAGGAGGCAAATACATGTGGAACACCGGCGTTCACGCTCATGAGCGGTAGAGGTGCGGGATCTGCATTGGCGCCACGTTGCTTGTCTTAGTGCTGGGCGAAATTTGCAGAGTGTCACTGACGGAAGTGCCCAGCCGGACCTAGCCGAGCAAGCAGCGAGGTCGCATGTGAGTCGACCTGTATACGATGGCCACCACGTGGGGAGCCTCGACGAATTCCGATCGGCAGCGCAGATACGACGATCATCGGCGATTTGAATCGCACGAGAGTTGCACGAACGACAGTCGCTCGCGCGACGGTCGAGACAGAGGAATGACGAGGTGCAAGGAGAGCAGAGGAGCTATATTGTCTGCCTGCAACTCACATTCTTGATGTACCCCATTTTTTATTTACAGATAATACGGTCCCTCGACCTTGCCGAGCATTCTGACGGATTTTCTGGCGATTCCTTTGTTCTCGCGAAGCAGCACACAACGCACAGTCTGTGAGTTTGGTAGCGATCCACACGGTTCTTGCAGCTTGTTGCTGTGATCACGGTTCTCGGTCCTCCTGTGCATGCAGCTGGTGTCCCAAGTGCTACTGCTGCTGTGCCGGCCCGATTAGTGCCCCTGTCTGGATGCCAGCGGGAGCGCCATTCCAGTGGCGCCCAACTGATCGACACAAGCACTCCTTCAGCTGTGCGCAACAACAAGGTTGAGAAAGAGGATTGACTCGCTGTGCGGTTGACCTTCATGAGGCGACTTCACTTCCAATTTTCGCATCTTGCCATCTTGTGGTTGGAATGACATCGGCGGGAGACGGAGGGGAGGGTCTGAGCCTGTCAACAAAGCGATCTACAAGAACCTAGCTACAGTGGCATCTCGCTAGTCAGTGTCTGGTGTTGATTGGGCGCTGCGCGATCTGCCGTGTTGGTTTCGCATCGTCGACTCGGCCAGCGCAGCAAATCGTAGCAAAAAAAAGGGTAAGGCGAAGCGGATACAGCGCAGCGCCCACCACCGAGCAGCAGCTACTGTAAATTGAAATTAGACCATAGGGTTACGCGCCCGCTGTCAAACAAGGGAGCGTAGCCGGCACTCTGCATACATGCCGAACAGTGCTGCTAGCGACGTCGGCGCGCCTTACTCTACAATCGCGACGGCGTCCTGTGCAGAAGCGACCGCCAGCGCAGCATGGCCTCGTTGCTGATATCCTGCGCAACGCCTTTTCTTCGAAGCTCTGCCGATGGTCGGCTCCTATTGCGCACACGAGATGCCTGCCTAACTCGCCTAGGGTGCAAAACCGTGCCGTCGATGTCATGCCCTATTTTTGACCCCCCTGTCTGCGCATCCTGAGATCGACGCCTTTGTTGATCATGCTTGTCTCGTGTCTGAGCAGAGGATCGTCGCCCTGCGCCTCTTGCGCCTCTTTGTCTGTGCCGCTGCCTCAAGCCGCCGTTTGCGGGCTGGCTTTGAACCGCATACCGTAGACGCCGTCCTTCCCTGTCTATGGTACATATCTATCCTTTTCTTTCTTGCGCCTCCGCACCTCGCTCTTTCCCCTCTATCTCCCTAACCGCCCTCTCCTCTCCCCCCTCTCTGGACTCCTATTCCACATTCCGCACCTGTACAAGCATCTTGGACTCGACGAACACAAGCTGGTATTGTGATTGCCAAGTCTCTTCCTCTCTCTACCACCACCACCACTTTGATCACCTCTTCTCTCCACCTTTGATTCAGCTTCGGCTTTTGCCTCCAACTGTCTCTTCTTTGTGATCGTCTCTGCTTCACCTTTTTGATTCGTCCTTCCGCCCTGTTCCGTATCCACCTTCTCTAACAGCATACAATGAAGTCGTTCGCCACCTCTCTCGCGCTCGCAGCGCTCGTCGCCAGCACCACCATGGTTTCAGCGTCCAACTTGGAGCACTCCAACGTCGTCGATGTGGTTCGCCGACACAAGCACCACAAACATGCGCACGGCAGCTGCTCTTCGTCCAACCACTCTCACAAGGCTCACAAGGATCACAAGACTAAGAAGGTCTCGTCCAACTTGAAGGCGCCTTCCTCCGGTTCCAGCTCTCAGTCTCACTCTCAATCTGAGTCCAGCTCGCAGTCCGATTCCAACTCCTCTTCATCTTCGTCATCTTCGTCGTCGAGCAGTGCGGCTCACGGCAACACCTCCGGCGGCAAGATGGGTCTGTGCTGGGCCAACGCCAACGGTATGCCCATCAGTAACTTTGACTTTGGCTCTGTCTCGTGGTTCTACTCTTGGGACGCCACTCCCGGCTGGGACAATGCGCCTGTCGACAAGCTCATGTACTGCCCGATGCTTTGGGGTTACAAGAACACCGACTCGTTCAAGAAGAATGTGCTCGACAACCTCGACTCCAAGTTCAACCAGCACAAGTGCGCCATGGCTATGAACGAGGTCAACCAGAAGGGGCAGTCCGACATGAGCCCCCAAGATGGGTGCAAGCTCATTGAAGAGTATCTTCTGCCGCTTAAGGAGAAGGGTTGGTACCTCATGGGCCCTTCGACCACCAACGCGCCTGATGGCAAGACTTGGTATGAGCAATTTAAACGATCATGCCCAGACACCTTTGATAAGCTCGACTCCATTGCGATCCATTATTACGGCACTTCGAGTGATGACTTCAAGCAGTACCTCCAGGACTGGCACACGACCTTTGGCAAGGACATCTGGGTGACGGAATACGCCTGCACGTCGTTCAGTGGTGGTGCTCAATGCGACAAGACCAAGACCGAAGCGTTCGCCAACGACGTCGCTACGTTTATGAACGCTCAAGATTGGGTTAAAGGTTGGGCTCCATTCGCGGTTATTCAGAATTTGCAGGGCGTCAGCGAAACTCAGCGACTGTCCAACGGCAACAACCCGACGTCGCTGTTCCGCACCTACGCCTATGCGAACTAGACCAGGTGTGATAGTTGTGCCCTAGCTCCGTCTCATCCTCATTTGCATAGCTCGGTGTTCTGCATTTCTTTTTGCTGTGCTTCACGCGCCGGGTCTCCCCATCTCGACCAACCACTCTCATTTTCAGTCTTGCGCTAGTCTCTCTTGCTTCTTCTTGCTCGTTCGCTGCGATCTGGCATCGCTCGACGTCTGTTCGCTTTCAACTTCCCATCATAGCCTTCGGTATGTACACGTCAAGTGTTCATCACCTTGTTTTTCGTTCTCTCTGTTCTTCAACGTCGCTCGTCTTCACTCCAAATGTCAATTACGGTGTCCCAGGGCTGCAGAGCGGTCCTCACCTCGTTGTCCATCTTATTTCTTTCAAAGTCGTCTTCGTTGACATGGTTCGATCGGGTGCTGGTGATTCGTGTCTGTCTGCGTTGCTTTGTGAGAAGGTCGAGCTTACAATCGCGACTGACGAGGGAGATGGCTGTCAACTAAGTCGGCCACTTCCTGAGCGATTCCGAACGAAGCCTGATAGCCAGCTGGGCCGATTCCGTACGAATGTACCACGGTCAGCTGTCCACCCGCAGCGGCGACCTGTTCCAGCTCGACTCGTGCGCCATTATCCCTGCCCGGTCTCAGACCCACATTGTGCGAAATCACCTCGATCTCTCGCCACGTCTTCCCCTCCGGTACAATCTCCGGAACCAACTTTGCACACTCCTGCAGGATCTTCTCCGCCAACACCTTATCCGGGGTGGTGCTGGACTGACGAACGTCGAACGAGCCGCCGAGGATGACCTGACCGGACCTTGCTCGAGGAATGACGTAGTTGGCGGGGCTACCGAGCTTCATCACGCACCGGGCGGCGTTGCTGGGGCTCTTGAACGATGGTACGGATACAAGGACCGTTTGGCCTCGAATTGGGTAGACGTTGGGATCACGTACGTCGGCCAGATCGCCCGCGCCTACACCGGTCGCGTTGACGACTACATCGCAGCTTGGCACGAGTGAGCGTACAGCAGAGAGGGAGGCGAGCGTCGAACAGCGGCGGATCTCCACGGGCGGTCCGGCTCGAGCAGCGTTGAGGAGGATGGGACGGGGTGAGGTGAGCTCCGATACCAGCCATTGCGTGTAGAGCGGGACGGAGATGGTGAACGAGTTGTATCTGATAGCATGCGCTCCTGTTCCGTCTCCTTCAGGGAGGACAGTAAAGTTCGGGGTGAGACAGCTGAACCATACGTCCTTGGCTTCGCGCTTGACGGGACTGATATCGGTGAACTCGACCATTGCCATGACTTCCGATGGCAGCTGCGTGTGCAACTTGAGCCATTTCTTGAATGTTATCTTATCGCGGCGCTGAGCTGGCTTGTCGGTGAGTGATGCAAAGGAGCGCCAGTTGGCCCCCTGTTTTGTGCGAGAAGGAAGTGGACATGTGTGAGCGAAGTCCCACGTTAGGTTGGTGTTTTGGGGTTGTGGTTGCTACTCACGGCCCAAGGGCTGGCAAAAGTCTGAGAGAAAGAGTCTTGTGGCAGGTCACGAGCAAAGATGGTGACCTTGTAGCCTCGCTCTCGCAGCTCAAAGGCGTTGGTCAAACCGAGCACTGTCGGCAGCAAAAGGAAGCGAGAATCAAGTGAGTTGCTTGGATCAACGTCACCTCGTATAGCAGTTGCTTCTGAACGTACCTCCGGCTCCGAGCACCACGACGTGAGTTTGATGCGTCATCTCGCAACGTTGTATGATGTATCGATCTCAGCGTAGGAGGGTGTCGTCGAATGGATGGTGGTTGGGTGCGGAGATGTATAGTGCGAGACCGGCTTTCCTTCTGATCGGACCCGCACAGTCGTATCTCGCCGACGTTGCCGATTTTTCATCCGGGAAAATCAGCGAGCCCTCTCTTATCGAGCGGGAGCAGGAAAAATAAAGCTCGGTCCAAGAGTCCCAATGTTGTCGCCGCTCTTCTTATACGCAGCACCACCGCCGCCTTACTCGACACATCGCACAAAACAGATGCCCGACCCGACACCTATACCGATCATCTCTCTCCGTAACGACGGCAGCAAACAGCCTTTGGGGCCACGAATCTTGGACGCGGTCGTCAAAACGGGCTTCTTCTACCTTGCCGACCACGGCATCAACCAGGATGAAGTCGATTTGCTGTTCACCCAAAGCGCACGATTCTTCCTCGATGAAGCGGAACAAGAGCGTCTGCGATGTCAAGACCGTGCCAACAACACGGGCTACACAGCGATGAAGTCGGAGCGGCTGGATACGGACAGCAAGGCGGGAGGCGATCTAAAGGAGTCTTTCTACCTGGCTGGGCTAGCCAGGGCCGAAGGTGGTTTGTCTCCAGCGGAAGAGAGGTATCGACCGCCATCGCAGCTGTTGCCGCCCACGCTGTCGCAGCATAAGCACGCGCTCGCGACGTTTATCGAAAAGTGCAAGGGCGTCTGCGATACAGTTCTGGCCGGCTTCGCGGAAGCGATCGATCTGCCTTCGAGGTACTTTGTCGACTCGCACCATGGACAGCACGATCGATTGCGACTCATCCACTATCCGCCCACGCCTGTATCGAGCGACGATGCTGCGACGACGAGCATCCGTGCCGGTTCTCATTCGGATTACGGCTCGTGCACGCTGCTCTTCCAAAAGGACGTCGGCGGCCTGCAAGTGGAGATGAAGCCGGGTCAGTGGGTCGACATTCCACCTCAAAAGGGATGCATTGTAGTCAATGTCGGCGACGCGATGGAGTTTTGGAGTGCGGGACTGTTCCGTTCGACTCAGCATCGAGTGGTGCTGCCTCGCAGCGAGTCCGAGAGCGGCTCTCGGTTCCCAGTAGCGTACTTTTGTCAGCCGGATGAAGACGCTCGTCTGGTCCCGCTGACGATCTCAGAAGCGGTTCGCGAGAAGTGTCAAGGCAACCTGATGGACCGGGACGAGTTTCAGAAGAGATGCGTTGCCAAGGGCGTCTCGAACGTCGCTGAGCTGACGGGTGGCCAGCATTTGCGCGCCCGTCTGAACGCAAGCTATCGTGCCACCAGGTCTTGATCCTTCTAAACTATCGATTATGGTTCTCCTCTCTCAAGCTTGTGATGCCTGACGAAAGAGACAGAAGGCTCGATGAAGCTGAGGCGACAAAATGATCGGGGGGCAGACAGGTCGATGAATCGGCGACAAGAGATGATGCCCGCATCGGATCAGGGTCTTTGTTTTCAGACAACACTGCGCTTCAAAATCCGCCGTCGCAGAGTGGGACGTGCACTGTACTTCAGCGCGCAAAGGTTGTTGGCGGAACTCCCCGGTTTTCGGCAGCTCCGACCGCACAGCGAGCTTTCTGCGTCCAATGTGCTCTGCTGCGGTTGCGTTCCGAGCAGGTGGATTGAGGGGCGAGCTCGTGCCTGACGATGAGAGCGCTTCGCCTCGCCTCGATAGTCAAGTTGGATGGCACCATCGATACCGTTGCAGCCATCATCGCGCACTGGAGCGAGGATGAACACTCCAATAGCCGCCTGTGTTGTTCCGATCTCGCGAGCCACTGCCGATGACAGACTGCGACTGTTATGGACCCAGACTCGATCTGAACGGTTCTGTCAATATTGCTCTCGATGTCTCAGGCTGTTGTCGGTATCGCTATATCGGAATGGTCCATTCTACACTCCGACCTTCGAAAAAAAAAAAGGTGTTCGGGATCTTGACTGTTGGTTGCCAAAATTTCGATGCGGATTGATGCTCGATTGCGTCGCCTTTGCATGGAATTTCCGATCGAGGCACCAGAAGCACCGGCATCTCGCTTCCTTCGCTTTTTGTCACCAGCGTCCTTGTCCTCCAAGGCAACCCCCAGGTCGACCGTCAGCTAAGTTACGCATTGTGTGTTGAGCTCGCTTAGCGCTTTTGCATGGAACCAAAAGCGTTCGATCTTTGAAAGAAGAGAGAGGCACGGTTTGATCACGGCAAAGTCCAGAGCCAATCAATTCCGCAGGCCAACCACGGTCTGATCTGTCAAGCGAGCTGCTTGTTCCTGGCATTCGCTCGAACGGCATTCACTCACCTGCATCGGCATTATTGAGGCGGTTTCTGGGGTGACGAAGAGACCACAGACAGGGACCGACCAAGTCTGAAATGGAGGATAGATCTCGAGCCTCTCGCCAAAAATAGACAAAGCGGTGCATCATGTGGAAAATTAAATAAACCCTTCCCGTGCCGGTGTTTTTTTCGCAAGGCGCATGTGCCCATTCATTTTCACATTTTCCACGCAAAGGCTGCCGCTGTGATCCGCAGCAACGGCGAGTTGTCCGATTCTGACGCGCAGCTAATTCTTTGATTTTTCCCAGACCAAAAGATTGCGCCAATCTAAGCTCTGCCTCCTTTCCCACCTTCCATCATCCCCACCTTGTGCACTTTGTGGCTCAACATCACACATTCCTCTAGACCTCTCTCCTCGTGGCGCCTTTCTCGCCGTTGTCACTTGCAGCCTCTTTGCCAAGAGATTGCATACGGCCGCATCTTCCATCGCATCACATAGGACTACTCATCCTCATTTTAGAGTTCAATCAGTCATCCAGCCGCACTGCCGCCGCCGCTTCCTGATCTATCGCAGCCCGACACAAGGTTGCCCGGCTTGCACCTGCTTCCTCAGCTCGCATAGTCTATCTCGCCATCTGCCCCTGCACCCCGCCGTCGATCACGATCCGAGTCGACACTTGACAAGATGGGTAAGTAAACCGCTCGCTACACACGCACGCACACACAGTGCGACTTGAGCGCCTCTGGCCCGCAGCACATCCCTTTGAGCAAACCCGCACGGTCGGCCCGACGGTTGGTCCTCATCACCCGTTTCTTCACCTTGGTGTACGGCCGAGATGCCCTTTGCCTTGGCCAACATCACACGGCTCGATGCCATCGTTCCCGACAGCATGTGCTTGGTGCCGACGAGGAGCTATTGTCCTCTGCATCATGACAGCTTGACCATCGTCGGTCGATTGAGTTGGGTTTCGTGGCTTTCGTGATAGTTTATGCTCCATCAACTGGAGGTTCAGGATGTTGTTGCCTCTAGCTCAGGCTTTTGTTGAGTCAAGCGCTCCCCCCCTCGCTATCCGCCCCTCCTCACTTTCGAGTCTCTTGGCTGCTGTCGAGTCTCAATGACGACCAGCAGCGAGAGGACCGTCGCACTTTGGACCACGGAAAGGTTCAGCAGATGGCGTCGATCGGAGCACATCCCGCTTTGACCTGACTGCCCATCTGGAAGAGAAATTCTTCCTTGACACGCAGATGTTGACAAAAGATGCCCTTTCTTTGGGCTTTCTTTTTTCCTATTTTGCGCGCCGCTTTGCCTTTCTTGCTCCCTGCTCGATCCGACGCTGCTTCCACGCACCTTCTTTGCGTCGTCGGAACTGGCGGTGGTCGGCTATTCCGCTGTGCCTGTCTTACAAACCTTCGGCATCCGATCCGATTCCACCGCGGACTGGACTGGATCGGATTGGTCTAAACTGCGCACTGCACCTTTTTATGTCAACGCTGCGGTGTGACTTGGACGTGCAGCGGACCTCATCCCAATCCTCACGTCCATCCTTCTACCGGATGGTTCGACCCGTGAGTATTTGCTTCGTCACCACCTGCAGTGCAGTGCTCGCTTGTGAGCTGCCTGTTGTCCGTTGCGCCCAGCCTCGCCTCGCCTTGATGGTCTCGCTATTCCGTTTCTCGTCCCTGAAAATTTCCTCGTCCTCCACCGCCATCGCCATCGCCGCGCCCCCTTTTTTTGATTCGCCTCTTATCACATTTTTCTATATTCCACCTCCGACGCTGTCCGGCTTTTGCCTGCTAATCTGTCACGCTTTCCTTCGTCTCTACTCGCTCTCATTGCTTCCTTTCCTCCTTCTCGCCATCATCGCCACCCATCCTTCTTCCATCTCTTTGAGCTCCCATCCCTTTCCGCCCGGCCCATTATCACCCATCCGCCTTAGCTTCCAGTTGCTCGCCGTCGTCGTCGTATCTTGGACGTTGTCTCTGCCTGACACGTCCTTTCTTCGCAGCTGGTTCTTGGTGTGACTTGCGTCAACCTTCGAGCGAACTACTTGGCTGGTCGACAGGCTAGCCCTGCATCCGTCAGCGTGAGCTCGACCGCCACATCGACTTCTGGCCTGTCCTCGACTGACACGGCGTCCACGACGGCGTCCACGTCCACATCGGGGCAGGCACCTTCAGCTTCTTCGTCGACTCGCTCCTCTTCCTCCTCTTCCTCATCGCCTACTTCTTCATCTTTTACCTCGTCGTCATCATCTCCCCGCATCACAACAACCATGGCTGACACTTCACGATCCTCTGACAACATCCCCACCTCCACACCCACATCGATTGGTGCGACTTCAACCTCCTCGTCAACACCTGCTTCGAGCTCATCAGAAACCATCACTGCCAGCTCATCCACCTCCACAAGTCTTTCATCGACTAGATCGACGTGAGTATTTTGCATGAAGGAGGTTCGAACAAGCTGCGTGATGCGAGCAGCAGAACTGACAAGTATATGCTATTTGCGCATCCGTTCTTCCCTTGCTTCGTCCTCGTAGATCGTCATCGACATCTTCGACTAGTGTAAGTTCGTCCTCGACAGGGCCATCAACCTCATCGAGCACATCTACGCCCGTCTCCACTGTAAGCTCCAAAGCTCCAACCTCCCTCTGTGCAATCAGCATGGCCTTTGTGCTCTGCCAGCTTTCAGAGGAGGCTCGGCCAAGGTGCCTTCAGCTCAATCACGAGGACCCGCTCTGCTTCGACCAATCAGGACATTGATGCAGATCCGTCCTTGTGGCTACTGTTGCTGCCAGCTCGTTATGCCATAGACTCAAAAATTGACCTCGAGTTATCGCTCTTTGCCTTTGCTCATCTGCTTCACATAGTCTTCGACGCCAACGACTTCCAGCCCCACAAGCACTACCAGCTCAAGCTCCACAAGCTCCACCCCTTCGAGCACCTCCTCTACCACCTCGTCGAGTACCTCGTCTACCCCGAGCTCGACCTCCACGTCGTCCACGTCAAGCGACACACCTACCTCAACAAGCACAAGCACAACACCCACAACCACGTAAGTAGCCTTCTCTTGATCACACCACATCACACTTGCCATATTGCACACCTATCTTGCGTTCGCATGCATCAGACACGTACATGCCTGGCGGCGCACCACAACACACAAGAGTGCGCACAGCCCCCGCGCTAGGAATCAGCATCTCTCCGCTTTCTCCTCTCTTCTCCTCCCTTCTTCCCCTTGGTTCCCCCATTTTCTCGGGTTTTGCCGCCTCGTTGAGGGGACGCGTGATGTTGATCAGTTCCCTCTCTGTGTGCGCCTCTGCCATGGCTCGTGTTATCCATGTGTCCTGCGACTCTCTCGCATTGCAGACCGACCTCCAGATCAGCGATTCTGACATCTTCTCCCTCCTCGCCCACTTCATCCGATTCACCATCTTCGCGTCCGTCGTTCTCGTCCTACGATCCACCATCGTCGTCATCGCGTCAATCCGAATCTCCGAGCAGTGAAGCCGCAGTTTCCACCTCCACATCTCTGACACCCTCGGTCATCACAACCCAGACTTCGCTCACCACTATCACCTTGCCCAATGGTCAGACTTCCACCTCGACCGCCTATGCCGTCACCACTGCCAACGGCCAGTTGAGTGGCAGCAGCTCCGGCAGCGGAAGCGACAATGGCTTCTTCAGCAACTCGGGTGCTGTCGGCGGTACTTTCGCCGTCGTCGGTCTTGTTTTCGTCGCCATCGTCGCTGCCGTGTTCTACATGCTTTGGAGGCGCAGAAAGGCGCAGAGGATGGATGCCGACGTTGTGGCTGCCGCCTCTGCTGCTGCCGCTACCAAGAGGACACCCTTCGATGATGACGATCCGGAGATGATCGAGGATCCCAGCTACGGCACTGCTGCTGCTGGTCTTGGTGGAGCAGGCGCAGGCGCAGGAGCCTACGGTGCATCGAACGCCATGATGCAGCAGTACTACAGCAACTACGGTCCCTCCACTGAAGGCTATGAGCCAAGCCACATGTCGGGTGGCACTGCACCCGGTTATGCTGGTATGGGTGCCTACGGTCCCATGGCAGCCGGAGCCAGTGGCGCTGTTGCAGGCGGTGCTGCTGCTTACTACGCCGGTGGTGCCGGTACGGACGGCTCGCACTACTACGAGAGCGTTCCCGCTGGTATGAGCAGCGAAGGCGCCTATACTGGTATGGGCTCGATGGGCCACGACCCCAACGGCTACAGCCAGGGCCACGAAGACCCTTACGGCGCCGGCAGCGGCGGCCACGGCTACAGCCACTCGGGTGCACCGCAGCTCAACTGGGCACCCGGCGCCTCTCCTCCCTTGGAACAGGACGTGTATGGTGGCGTTCATGCCGCGCAGGGCCACCCCACGGGCGCTGGAGGCAACGTCTTCGCCGACCCCAGCAGCAGCAGCAATGAGACCGACGGTAGGATCGATATGACCACTCACGACGCCGGATCCGCGGTTAGTCTGAGGGATGACCAGGATTACGGTCGTCGTTTGGCTGTTCGCAATGGCGAGCAGTGATAGTCGCCAAACCCTCTGGACCCTCAAAAAAAATTTCTCTTCGCATATCGCATCCTTCTCTTCAGGAGGCCTCGCCATTTCGTCTGGCTTTGTAGGCCCTGTCACCATACGCTTCTTTCATATGTGCATCGTTCGACGCTCAATCGTTCATTTTCTGATTTCGTTTTACAATGCGCAATGGACACTTTTTCCATCATCTTCTGTTGGTTTGGCTGCTTTTGTGCGTTCTGTTGTGAATCTCTGAGCTGTTTTGCGTGGGAATCGGATAGGTGGGGATGAAATTTGAATAAAAGTACATTGAATGCAGGGCCGAACGGAAATGATCTGGTAGGGCAAGACCTAACGACGAGGCGGAGCAGGCGACATGTTGGTGATCGGGTTTCGGGAGCTTTCGAACGAGGAGCCACGGAAGAGGCCGACGTCGGGGTTGATATCGAGCGTACTGCCGCTACCGTTGGGGGCTCTGCGTCGTGCAGCAAGCGGGACATCGCCATCGACGTCGTCGTCGCTGTAATCGGCATCTGTTCGAACACGCTTACGCGGGGTAGCGGTTGCAAGCGACTCGGAATCGGGAGTGACGACAGCCTGGCTGATGTATCGGCGCATGACTCCAGCCACGTTCGAGTTGAACAGCACATCCTTGAACTGCGAACGAACGTCTTGCTTGAGCCCTTGAACAAGTCGGAATAGCTGCGAGACAGTAGCATCGGGGAACTTGAAGATCATAAATGCGATGTAGACGAATTCGGCCGGAGAGAGAGGCTTGGTGACGGGGCGACCGAGACGGTTGAGCTTGATCTCGGGTTTGATGCATGCGCCGTATCGTCGATGGTTGGCAAGTGCGACGTATCGCTCAAGCGTGCGCTGCATATTTTGACGCAGCGAGCGAGGTGGGTCGTTCTTGGCGTTTTGCTTGAGGAACGTGTCGATCGTGTGAGCTGAGGGCACGTACTGCTCAACATTGACGTTGAGGATGAGCAGCGCGATCTGAGCCATGAAGAGGTAGTCCCTGCCACGATTGACGAGCAGCATGTTGTTGCCGTCCTCGTCGTGCACCAGCGACGGCGTGGGGTCGATAAAGCGTTTGACCATCTGGCGGATGAAATCGGGCCATGCTCCCAAGTGCGCACCAAGCTTCTCTGCCGACGAAAGCGTGACACCCATCTGGACACGACTGAACATATCGCGCTCCGTCTCGTCCGTGAGCCCTTCAAATTCGACAACGGTGATCTGCTCGTTGTCAAACTTGCGTCGCTGAGCCGCACTTAGCGCAGGCGTCTTGCCCGTGAGCAGATCCTCCTTGTACCAAAACTTGCGGCCCGTCGAAGGCTCCTTGACGGGGATCTTGTTGTTGAGAAAGGCGCAGATCGACGAGATACGTTGCTTGCCGTCGATGCATACGTAAAGAGTTTCACCGTCAGGGCCCTCCTGCGCTTGGACAGAGAGCAGAACCGGGGGGACGTAGTAATGTCGCATGATAGACTCGATCACGGCGGACTGTTTCTCGGCTGGCCACACAACGCCACGCTGATACTCGGGCTCGAGGTCGACGACGTCGTCTCTGACCATGTCGGCGATGGTTCTGGTGGAGTACTGGGCGGCTCGAGGAGCTTTGAGGACGTGGCCGAGATCAAGCACCCTGGTGGACGACTTTTTTCTCGCGCGGGGTTTGGAGGGAGAGGCTTTGTTGCTGCCGTATTCGCCATCATCATCCTCACTGAGCTCCGACTCAGAGCTGACAGGGGGCTGGTATTCGAACAGCTCATCCAGCTCGTCACCTAAGCGGAAGCCAACCCGAGGCAAGACGTTGATCGGCATTGAGGTCAAGTTCGAGGTGAGGTCGATCAATGCGAGGGCAGACATTCGTATAGCCGTCGATGCGGGATTCGGAGGATTTGGAGGAAAAGCGGAGAGGGCGATGCGGAGGTGAAATGAGGTTAATATCCCCATGGATGTTGAGGCGTAGTTGAGAGATACAAAGAGGGTGCGGAAGCGGAAGCGGAAGCATCGTCAAGGTTAAGGTTGAGAGTGATCAGAGCCCGACGATGAAGACGACAAGTGACAAGGAGGAGGTAGAATGTATTTGTCAGTACGAGGTCTCCAACAACCGTGGATAGTGTCGAGATGCTTACCGTTCTCTGGCTTGACCGACATGATGGGAATTGGTTCTTGCACCGATCAGCACGATCTCGGTGCGATTGCGAAGAGGGTGAAGAAGTGTTTCGCCTCGCAGAAGTGCTGCTCGATCGTAGGAGAGACGTGCTTGCTTGATGCCGTTCTTGACGATGATCGTGCGAGGTGCCTTCGGCCTGTTTGCTATCGCGTCGCTAAAATATGGCGATGTGCGTCGTTGACGGTGCACTTGCGATGCGATGAACGTATGATAAGGATGGCCCCGACGAGTTGGCGAAGCCAAGCAGCAGCGAGAAGAAAAGATGCTTCGATTGGAAAATCGCCGCACAGCGACGGAGAGCAAAGTGCGGAGGCAAAACACGCGATGCAACAATAAACAACGACGCGAAGGGACGCGCAAAGTAAGGGTGAAAAAGCCTGATAGCGACGAGACTCGAGAAAAATCGCAACGCAAGCGAGGTACAAAAAATGCGCAGCAGCAGATCAGGTCTGGAGGAGAAAGGAAAGGTGGACTGAAGCAAGAAGGTAAAGAAGGTCAGAAGAGGTTGAGGTTGCAGGAGGGAAGGAGGAGGAGAAAGGAAAGGTGGATTGAAGCAAGAAGGTAAAGAAGGTCAGAAGAGGTTGAGGTTGCAAGAGGGAAGGAGGAGGAAGGCTGGCCAGAGAGGATCCAACTTTCCTTGAAGACCCTCTGGCAAAGGAGGGTCTGCTGCGGAAATTTTTGTCTCTCTGGTCTGGTGCCTCAACTTTTCGCAGCCCACCTCTCGCTCCTAGCTTATCTGACCAATAGGAGGAGCTCAAATCTCACGTGACTAACAAGACTCAGCCATTGCGCTAGGCCCTCGCTAGGCCACCTGGCGGGATTTTGATCACTCAATCTCAGTCAACCCCAGTCAACCTCATTCCATCTTCACTTCCAAATTCAAGCAACATCAGGTTCAACCTCCTCAACTTTCTGCAACCCCATTTCAACCTTGGTCAACTTCATTTGGTCCCACTCTTCAACCTCTGATGTTGATGCTGTCCTTGGGTGAAGGCTGCGATGTTTTTTCATGTTTCAACTTCAGCCGCCTTTCATTACCAGCCCCTTTTGCCCGTCTCGAGGCGTCACACAGCCTGAGTCGGGCTTGTGTGCAGTGCAGACCCGAGCGGGCTGAGCTGCGTCGTCAATTGAGCAACGTTGAAGGTGGGTGTAAGAGCCGATGCGAGTCGACAACGGCGGAGCGGTGAGCAGTGCCGCAGCTGCGAGCGGACGGTTAGCGCGGCGGGATTGCCGAATCGAAGCTTAGATCCGCCTTGCGATGTTGGAGTGTGGGCAGGTGTGTGAGAAAGAGAGTGACTTGCGCAAGATAGGGTCGTGCGGAGAGCGCGCAAGATTCGCGATTTTTGAGCTCAACTTTGAGTGTGAACCCTGCGTTCGGGCCCTCCGTGCAGCATGAGTATCCACCGTCGGCCCTTATTCTTTTTTTGATCACTTCCGTCATCGCTCATCCTGCCATCGATCGCCTCTTCAACGTTTGTCGTCGACTAGGATCCATCTCTGATTCGTATCTGCAACTTCCTGCTCGACGCTGACATCAACGAGAGCTGGGCTCACCGCAATCGGACGATCCGAGACCGAATCCACTCTTATCATCGACGCAGTCTCGTGAGAGAAGCACTTGGCATTCCATCGACATATCTTGCCATAGCAAAGCTTTGAAGGCCTCGTCGAAATCATCACAGCGACTAAGCAGCTATCATGTTCGGTCGCATCTTTCATCTGCTTGTCGACGCCATGCTGGTGAGCGTGGCGCTGTCTGGAATCAAGCGCAGCACTGGGCTCACACCGGCGGTGTCTCGCATGCCCAACAAGGATCTTCGAAACTTGATGCGCATCTACCTCGAGGCGGGGGAATGGGTAAGTGGCCCTTAAACTGGGAACTTGATCGGATGTTGCGAGAGACTCGCGCTGACGAGAGGCTGTTCTGATCCTTTCTCACTTTGCTTATAGATCATGGACTTTTCGGTCGTGATTCTCGGTCGATCGAGCTCGTTTGAGCGCGTTCGCTAAGCATGCAATCGCTTCTTCCTATCGCCATCTTGTCCACAGATACCCGGTGGCGCCAGCACTAAGCGCAGTCAATTCTGCAGTCCAAGGAGCGTCAACCTCCTCTTGACGAACACAGCGCTTAGCATGACTTTGTCGCGGGAGCCAAATGTGATGGCGCTCATACTTTCTTGCCTTCCGACCTTGGACTGCATTATACCTGGTTGATTATCGTTTGCGATGCTGCAGCACCTCATAGCAGGGAAGCGTACGATGATGAAGGTGTGTTAGACCTTTGCTCTCTTGTACGTGGGCTTTACGGTCGAGTGACCAGCCGGCTTCGTATTTTCAGCTGCAGCAAGAATGACCGGAAGCGAGCCTTGCCACGCACGCGGCCCTTGCGCGCCGTGCTCGGCTGACATTACGATCTCGGGGATGGCAGCAAAACCTTGACGGCTCTGCGATCGCCGTAACGCTTGCCTAGGCGTCGGCAGGGGAACGGGCTTGATGCACGAGGCGCGTACATCGCTTGTCTGGGCAGGATCAGCTGGAACGAAGCAAGCAAACTTGGTTTGAAATGCGATCAGATCCCAGTCATGCAAGATGCTGCTAGCTTCGCTGCCCCATCACGCCAGAGCTTGGATAAAAAGCGGATAGGACTCACACATGATTACGACCAGGCAGCAGATCACCTCGCTGATCAGGCACGATGAGGGATCGCCGCCCCCTTTTGGCCCCTTCGCTCCATGCAGCTTGCTGCAAGCAAAGCTGCGGGTCTCTGCAGAAGGCGAGTGTGGGTTTGCTTTGGCTGCAAAGAGCAACCCTCGAATTTCTGTGAGCCTCGCTTGGCGCAAGAGGGGCAAAGAAAAAAGGTGGACAATGCGTATAAAATTGACCTGCCCACCAAAGACACACACCGCTACAATCTGCTCTTCGCGAGGAGCAGCAGGAGGAAAGCACGCCTTCTTCTTCGGAGTCCAGCAGCCTTCAAAGATGAAGCACTGCAAAACCGGCTTTTGAAACGACTCGATTGCATCCGTCCAAGTGGAAGCGGCAAGTCGGCTTTACCGATTGTGTGTGTGTGTGTGTGTCTCTGTCGCTTTCTGAAAATTCGACAGCAATTCAAAAAAAAAAAAAAAACGAAAACGAAAACGAAAACGAAAAGAGACGAGGAGGGAGAGGGAGAGCGCCCGGACAACTCCGAGCCGTGCGTTGGAAATTGCAATTATAAAGAAAATCATTGTTTTGTGCCCCCACTTTGTGCCTGTGGCGCTTTGCTGGCTCGCTTCCTTACTGCTTGCTTCCAAAGCTTTGGGTGAGCGTGAATTTTGTGGCTCCGCGCATACGATTTTTCGCACGGTGTGCACGCTCTGCTCTGGCAAATTGTCCTTTTGGTTGTCAGCTTGCTTGCACCAGTGGCACTGCTGACTGGCACAACCAAAAAAAAAAAAAAAAAAATCAAATCAAATCAAATCGAGGCGGGCTTCTGCCCTTCCTTTGCCTCTCCCTCTTTCTCCGTCTCTGTGTCGCTTGTCTAGTCGCGTCTTTTGGCAGTCCGCTGCTGTAACCCTAATCAGCGACCGATTTGACTGACTGACCAACCAAACGTCTTTCGTTGCCTGTCTTCCCCGCTGTTCCTGCGACTTTGGTGCAACGAGACGTCCTTTCCTCGCAACCTCGACCCTGGTCTGCATCTCGTCTCCAATCACCGCCATCGTCAGCCCGCATTGCTATCCTCGTCGTCATTGTGGTAACTACCTAGGCATTGCAATTCTGACGATACACTCCAACGTCGATCGACCTGCTCACGTATCGTTCAGGCAACGCACAGACATCTTCCGTCATCGATCCCATCAGGGTACGGTCACTTTACGAACCTTTGCAGCCCGCAACGCTTCTGGTGCTCGCATCACTCGAATCGATTCGCGGATCATCTCGTACTCCACGACATCCCTGTTTACCTCTAAGCGTCTCAACACGCGCGCTCTCACCCGCTCGCGCCATCTCATCCTTGCTCGAATCTCCTTGGTGATCTATCTGCCCACCTTTGGGACTCTTCGTCACCCGCACTCATAGCTGCTCTCTCCAGCATGTCCTCGCTGGTCGCCTCATCAGGAATCAGCACAATGCAATCCACTCCCGGTCACGAATCTGGCACTGCCTATGCCACGCCTCCCACCCAGTCCACTTCGAGCTTCGCCAACGGCTCCAACACCCCCTCGCACCAGATTCGCCTCAATGGTCAGAGTTCTGGCATTGGCGAGTCGCCCGCTCCGCACTCTGCGCGGTCCTATCACAGCTCGTCACATCCTCATCAATCCAACGGCAACGGCGGCGGCAAGGACAAGAAGTGGAAGCAAATGTTCAAGTTCGGCTCCATCGGTAGGAAGGCCAACGGCAACGCCGCCAACGACCGCAGCTGGCACACCGATTCAGCCGAGTCGAGCACCCACAAGGCGGGCGACTACTTTGACAATGCCCAGTACACTGGCTCGAACTCCGGCTCAACCTCTTTCCAGCCCATGAACGGCTCCACCGTCGTCACAGACCCGAGCTCCTTCTCCAACGACAGCTACTCGTCCGAGGACCGCAACGCCTCGGGCTCCATCGGCGACGCCATGACTGCCTCCGCTTCGGGCAAACTGCAGCCACCCGCCGACATCAGCGACAACGACTCGTCTCATCAAGGATTTGCCTCTCGCCTTATGAAGCGCGTCTCAAGCGCACCAGACACTAACAAGCTCTACAAGAACGGTCACAATGCCGGTGCGGCCCCTAAGCTCAACGAGGCTACTCTGTCCACCAAGAACGGCTACTTGTCTCCTGACGCCTCTGGCAGCCAGCATGGCCAGTTCGCTTCTGAGGGAGGTGCCCCCACCACTCCCAACAAGGATCAGCTCAACGCAGCTTACTTTACCAACTCGCCCGTTCGCATGGACAGCAATGCCACCTCGTTCAGCTACAAGGACTTTGAAAAGGGCCGCTCCGTCAGCGCAAAAGGTTCTTCAACGCCCAGGTCGGGTCGAATCGCCTTTCCCGGCACAAACCGCTCCAAGAGCTCCAACGGCAAGGACAAAAAGTCGCAGCTTCCGCCACCCAGCAGCTCTGCCAACCTCGCTGCCTTGGCTGGTACCACGTCCGCCAACCGAGGCCCTGGCAGCTTCCGACGTACCTATTCGAGCAACAGCATCAAGGTCAAAGAGGTCGAGGTGGGGCCGAACAGCTTCAGCAAGGTCAAGATGCTCGGCAAAGGTGATGTCGGCAAAGTTTATCTGGTGCGAGAAAAGAAGACAGACAAGCTGTTTGCCATGAAGGTGCTCTCCAAGAAGGAGATGATCAAGCGCAACAAGATCAAACGTGTCATGGCCGAGCAAGAGATTCTCGCCGCCTCGAACCACCCTTTCATCGTGACCCTTTACCACTCGTTCCAGTCCGAAGACTATCTGTACCTCTGTATGGAGTACTGCATGGGTGGCGAGTTCTTCCGAGCGCTTCAGACACGTCCGGGCAAGTGCCTGCCCGAAGAAGACGCCAAGTTCTACGCTGCCGAGGTAATTGCAGCGTTGGAGTACTTGCATCTCATGGGCTTTATCTATCGCGATCTCAAGCCCGAAAACATCTTGCTTCACCAGAGCGGACACGTCATGCTTTCCGACTTCGATCTGTCGGCTCGAGCGACACAGCGCGGTGGTGCACCCGCCATGATCCGACAAGCTACGCCCAACAGCGCGCCGCTCGTCGACACGCGAAGCTGCATTGCTGATCTGCGCACCAACTCGTTTGTTGGCACAGAGGAGTACATTGCCCCTGAAGTGATCAAGGGATGCGGTCACACCTCGGCCGTTGATTGGTGGACGTTGGGTATCTTGATCTACGAAATGATCTTTGCCACTACGCCGTTCAAGGGAAGCACACGTAACGAGACTTTCTCCAATGTGTTGCGCAACGAGGTGCAGTTCCCGGACTCGACCCCCATCTCGTCGTTTGGCAAGTCGCTCATCCGCAAATTGCTTATCAAGGACGAGCTCAAGCGCATGGGCTCGCAATCAGGCGCGTCCGAGGTCAAGCAGCACAAGTGGTTCTCCAACATCTCGTGGGGCTTGCTGCGCAATTCGACGCCACCCATTGTGCCGGCTTATTCCAACGGCGTCGATGCGGTCAACTTCCGCAACGTGCGGGAGAGCCGCAGCTTGAACCTTGATGATCAGGGCAACAACACCAAAGCTAAGCCAGTCGAGATCAAGGCGGTTGCGGGCCAGAAGAACGTCGGCGACGAAGAGGGCGACGCCGTTGTCAGCAACCCATTCAGCGGCTTTTCCAGCGTCACGCTCAAGCATGATGATTATTGATCTCCGTTTTCACCTCGCTTTTCCTCACATCGCATCGCAAACACCTACGCATAAGTTCCCGCACACGCACACTCACACACATCAGCGCTCGCAAAAAAAAAAAAAAAAAAAAAAAAAAAGTCACACTGTGTTTCGTTCCACAATTTCTTGTTGCTCTTATTCTCACGCTCTCGGCACACATCTGCACACACACTTTGCAATATCGGGTTCCAAGTTCAGTCTGCGTTTTGTCCGGTGTGATCCCCCTTGTTGGACTTGAGAGCTCTGTGTCTGTCAAAGCACTCCGATTTGGCCATCCAGCCATCGGCAAAAGAGTATGGGTCTGAAGTGGATGAGTGGGAAAGCGCTCATTTTTTGGCCCTGATTTTCCTGCGTGCTTTTTTCTCGGGAATTTTGATGTGATTGAAAAGTCATTTTTGACTGGCTCGCACGGACTCCTGCACTTTCGCTTTCTTCCTCCATCCCACGACCATTCGCATCGACAAAGCAGCTTTTACCTCAACAGACATTGACAACGGACTGGCAGTAAAGTTCTCGAACGTCACTCACGACTGCACACCGGCCACAATGTCTTACTACTTCACGTTGATAGGAACACGCGACAACCCGCTGTACGAAACCGAGATCACGCCCAAGACAGCCGCATCCTCCTCATCCGCATCAACGAGCAGTGGCCTTTTCTCTTCCTCAAGCTCTGCTACCGCGGCATCGATTGGGTCAACTGGTGCGGGAGCTGCAACCTCGGAAGCGGGAACGAGTGGAGGAATGTTTGGAGGATTGCTCTCGCGCATCCCGACCACAAGCAGCGCGTTGGCGTCGAGTGGGAATAGCGCTACGGGAAGCGGGGCAGGTGCAGCAAGTGCGGCGGCAGGCGCGGGGGGAAGAAGGAAACAGAGGTACGAGCTGCAGATGATCGCTCATTCCGCACTGGACACGATTGAGGATGCACTCATTACGAGTCCTTATTTGTAAGTTGCTGCCACGGGTGTAGCGAGTGCGACTTGTTTATTTCACCACAGTCGGGAGGGTTGGAGGAGAAAAAGTAGCTGATCTCTTGTTTCGCTTGCTGGCGTTGGCACCGACAGGTATTTGAAAAGCATCGACCGCATTCAGGAATACACTACAAGTTGCTTTGTGCTTCCAGGAAGTAAGTCAACCCCCTTCTTGCACCCGATCCTCGGCGCCCAGTGATGCTGACAGACTCACCCAGGTTCTCCTCTTCCCGCTTCCCTGTCGGAACCAGACGTCAAAATGGTCCTGCTACACGAGCACAAGCACGAAGACGGAATCAAGAACTTCTTCCTCGACGTATGGGAGGCTTATCTCAAGGTAACGTAGCCCTTTGACCGTTCCTCGTTCATTCCCTTCGGGCGATCATCACGATCATTCTGACACCTCACTGACATTTTCGCTGGTCTCTATCCGCCGTTATAGGTATCGATGAACCCATTCCAAGACGCAAATGCACCTATCGAGAATGCCGCTTTCGACGCACGAGTAAGAGCTGCTGCTAAGAAGTTTCTCTAGTTGTCCACCTTCGACAAGCCGCAATAACATACCCTCTCGCCACGCACACACGAACACAAGCAGAGAGCAGTCAAATAGAGGTCGTTATTGGTCGTGCGAGGACGGTCTTGCGTAAATAAAGACCCTTCGCACCGTTTTCGATTTCCGATCATATCATACACGCAGTCTAAAAGGGTATACAGAAGGGTTACATCCATCGCGGGTCAGCCATACTCGGCAGCAGCGTCGGGGCCATTAGCGGAGCATACTGCTGCGGCGAGCGGTCGAGTTTTATCCTCGGGAGGTGGAGCTGTGTAGGCGACGAGCTTGTGCTTAGAACGCTCGGCATTCGATTGAGCGGGAAGTTCGGCCTGGATGAACGGCTGTCCTTGGGAAAGGCCCTGTGTAACGGCGCAGGAGGGGATTTGGGCGTACAGATGGAGGCAGAGGTTACGCTGCTCACGCTTTCTCTGGCGTCCGCATCGCTCGTGCTGCTGCTGCTGCTTCGACTGCTGCTGACGTAGCTGGCGTCGTCGACTAGACCTAGCGCGTTGTCTTGGGATAACGCTTTCGCGCGACCGTGGGACGAAGACGGTGCACATCGTGCTTGGGTGCTAGCGTTGTAGTCTTCTCGACCACTAGCGGCAAGCGTGTCCAATCGACGCTGCATATCTTCCCGCTGATCCAACAGTCGTCTAATCATCTCTTCCAGATCCTGCTTTTCCGATCGATCTCGCTCACTCTGTCGTCGAAGTGCAGCCACTTCTCCTTCCAACTACAACCACAAAAAGGATCGAGCGAAGTTCAGCGAGTTATCAGTACGATCCGAGAGCAGGGCGAGCTTAAGTGCGGGCCAGAGCGCTTACCTTGAAAATATGCTCTTCTTCACGGTCTCCCAATCTGCGCTGTGCGTTTCGATTCTGCTCTCTTCTCCGAGCTTTTTGCACCATCTTGGCCGCTTGTCTCGCTTCTTCGTCGACGTACTTGCTGGTGTGGCGCTTTCTGGGTGAGAGCGAAGCGTAGCTGTAGGAGTCTGCATCGAGCGTTTGAGTGGAAGATGTGGCGGCGGTGCCTTCGCGAGCAGTGGTGTAGCTATCGTAGCCTGCGCCGGTCATATTTCGATATGAAGAGGGCGAACCATGCACTGCCGAGGAAGACGACGAGAACACGCCTCTAGCAGCGTTGATCGGGTGGTGGTAGGACGGCATCAGAGCCGTCGAAGAGGATGTGGATGGGTGGTATTGGTAGTGCTGATGGTCGAACGAGTAAGGCTGAGATCGATGTGATGTCGACAAGATGCTTTGGGCTGTGACTGCGGCCATGATGAAAGAATTTGCTACAATCGTCGAGACTGATTGCTTCCAAGCCCTGTATGATGGTGTACAAAAGGGTGAGGCGGAGAGCTACCGCTGCTGCTGCTGCTGCTACTGCTGCTGCTACTGCAGTACAAATCATTATCCGAAGAGAGCGACGCCGCGGTGTTTGACTGCCCTGATTCGGCGTTTGCTCTTCCAGCCCAAAAGGGCTGCATGCCCGCCTGCAACGTTCGCCCTTGGTGTTTCCACCTCCCCGCGGCAGTGAAGGCTCCAAAAAAAATGACTCGCGGCTGTCTGCGAGTGATGCCCACCCTTGGAACGAGAGTGAGAGAGAAGCTACTTGACCGATGAGATTCGCCTCTTTTACCGTAGATCTGCCGCTGCGGAGAATGGCGTCGGTGCAGCGAACAGCTTGTTTTAGCGCAGCGGCTCTTTAACCGTCGAAAGAGTTCGGGCAGGGGACTGCGATCCGTCTAGCTGGGATTCAGGGGTGGAAATAGTGCTCTACTCTGCTCCTTCTGCTGCGCACGCCGCTACTGCTTTGGAGCCCGGGGTTCACCGTGTGCGAATTCGCTTCGTCTGCAGCGTTGCTTAACTGTGAGGAGGGTATATTCATCGGCCTGAAGTCCAATCTCGAGCGTCGTTTCCCACCTTTCCTTCTTGCCCCTCTTCAGCCGCCTTCATTACCAACTTGGTGGCTCTTGGTGGTTATAAGCAGAGTCCGGCTTCTTCGAGCAATTCGACCAAAACTCGTAGTCGATCTTCCGTTCAACCAAAGAGGAAGAGCGGAGTTGAGGAAAAACCCAAGGGGATGCAGGAAATTGACCGATTTCTGATCTGGACGGACAGCTCGCAGCCTGACACCATGGACTCTGGGTCGATCGAAGGTTTGCGACTCGTTCAACTTTTGTGAGGCCAACTTTTTGTGAGACCTGCTCTGGACGCTTTTGGAGCAGCAGCACCGAAAATCGCCCGAAGTGGTACGCTTTACCGCCGGAACCACCACCTCCATTCGATCGCAGTGATCGTCCTTCTCACCCCGTCGCATTCAGTGAGGGCCAGCAAACTCCACAGCGGAACTGCAGACTACCAGGAATTCGGAACGTAACGCCAAATGCATACCGTGAAAACGACTGTATCAACCAACTCCCTGAGCGAAGCGAATCAGGTCGACAATGACGACAAGGATGCAGCTCAAACAACTCTCCGTCGGCGGGAATTTTTGCAGCAAGACATTTTTTTGCTTGCCCTTTTCGAGAAGCGCTCCGCAGAGCCACGCGAATCTCTGATTGTTTTCAGCCAGAGGTCGAAGCTGCATGCTCCGACATTGAAGCGACAATGCGAATGACTCTTGAGTAGCCGGTCGAGCATCCGAACAATGGACAGGGAGGACGCCGGTGTGTCTACCTCACCGATGTGCAAGTGAGAAAGAGAGAGAGAGGGGGAAGGATAGAAAACACGTGTCAAAAAGTGCGCAAGCTGCGAAATCTATTTCTGTCTTTTATTTTCTCTTTCATGGTGGCTATCTTTAGCCTGGTTGCTCTGCGATCTGCTTCGCGATGAACAGTGCTTGACAACCGACGAGAAAAGAGAGGGCGGATCGAACGGCGTTTGCCGGGATGTCAACTGTCACCTGCCGAGCTCTTTTGATCCGCTTCTGAGCTGTGATGGCGTTGTTTTATTAGGATTAGGATGGGATTGCGTTGGCGATGAGCCATGCCCGTGTATGAGCAAGCACCACGCGGTAGATACAACGTCGCCATGACAGCAAAGGGTACTCGTCTGACTCACCCTATTCCCATGTCAATGTTCACACGACCCTCGCGTACCTGAAACAAAGCACGGTGAGTTTGTCGAAACCCTTCCAGAGCTCAATCATGCTTGAGTGAACCTTACCTCGCCCGGTCAACCCGTACACAACAGCAAATGACATCATCTCATCCCTAAGTCTAGCCCCCTCCCCCCATCAAAAGACGCTCTCTCTTCCCCACACTGACTAATTGTTCAAAGCTCGGTTAAGCCACGTTCACCGAACAGGATTCTCAACCTAGAGTTGGCCGATACATGCACGATTCGTCATGGAGACGCGCCCGGCAAGGTCACATCCGAATGCGGTGTCCACATGATGCTCTTTTCTGCGTGCTTGACATCGTTTGCTCGTTCCATCTTACCGTGCGCAAAACGCTGGCTCACAAGACACGACGTATGTTCAAGCGACCTTGATTTTTCAAACCATCTACAGAACAATGTTCACGCGTCAACCCTTCCACTTGCCGCTTAGTTAGCCGCAGCAGCCGCAGCCGCAGCATCGTTGACACTGAGCTTGGCAACGTCCGGCAGCTCATCGGCCGAAGTAATGAGCTTGGTTACCTTACCAATGGCGACAGTACGTCCTTCGTCACGTAGCGTGAATCGGCCCAGCTGAGGGTAGTCCTTGAACCTCTCGACGCAAATGGGACCGGCAAGCTCGACGAGCGCAATGATCTTCATACCCTTCTTGGCAAACTGAGGACCACGTCGACTCTTCTTGCCCGTCTTCTTGTCGTAGTAGTGCAACAACGCAACCAGGTTGGCCTCCTGCGACACCGTGTGGCAATGCACCACGGCGCTGTATCCGGCACAGATGATATTGCGGTGCTCGAGGATGGCCAGCTGAGCCTCAAAGTGCGTAGCGACGTGGACGGGGTTGACGGGGTCCGTGAGCACGTGTCCGACAGTGACCTCTTCGTGGTCGATACCCTTCAACTTGACACGCACATTGTCGCCGGAGATGGCGGCGGGAACTTCCTCCTCCTGCTCGTTGAAAATGGCTGCAGCCTCGACCGAGACCTTGTTGGGCATGAGCAAGAGCGTGTCACCCTTCTTAATCTTACCGGCTTCGAGCTTGCCGACGACGACGGTACCCATGTCGTTGTACTTTTCCGAGATGGGCATCTTGAGCGGTGCCGAGATCTTGCGGTCGCCGAGCTCGAGGTTGTCGAGATACTCAAGCAGCGAAGGACCGCTGTACCAGTCGCAGACGCTCTTGGGCACACGCTCCTTGAGGTTCTGGCCAGCGTACGCCGAGACGGGAATGTAGGTGATATCGGTCTTGGGGTTGAAACCGGCCGAACGCAGGAAGGGCGTGAGCTTAGACTGGACCTCGTCGTAGCGCGACTGCTCCCAGTTGACCGTCGATTCATCCATCTTGTTGACCACGACAATGAGACGCTGCACACCGGCAGTCTTGACGAGGACGGCGTGCTCACGCGTCTGTCCACCTCGCTCAAAACCGGTCTCGAACTCGCCCTTTCGCGCGGAGATGACGAGGACGGCCACATCGGCCTGTGCTGCACCGCTGATCATGCTGGGCACAAAGGACTTGTGTCCTGGCGCATCGAGAATGGTGTAACGACGCTTGCCCGTCTCGAAGTAGGCACGGCCAACCTCGACGGTCTTGCCCTTCTCACGCTCCTGCGCGGTCGAGTCGAGCGCCCACGAGAGGTACCACGACTCTCGACCGGCTTCCTTGGCCTCGCGCTCGTACTTTTCCATGGTTCGCTTGTCGACCATGCCGGTGAGGAAGAGCAGGTTGCCGCCCATGGTGGACTTGCCGGCATCGACGTGTCCGATAAAGACAATGTTCAAGTGCGACTTGAGAGCGTCGCTATTCTCACCGAACAAGTCCTTGAGAGTCTCTTCGTCAGTGACCTTGGATGCCTCTGCGAGAATCTGGTCGGCGTTGGTGGTGGAGCGTTCAGCTGCGACGGGCTTGGAGGAGAGCGAAGCGATCCTGGACTCGGTTTTGGGTGCGGCAGCAGCGGGCGCCGGTGATTCGGTACGAGACGAAGGTGCAGAAGCAGTGGTGGAAGATGGTGCTTCGGTGTTCTTGACAGCTGCGACGGCTGCGGGTTGAGCAGGGGTCTCGGTGGCAGTAGCAGCAGCAGGAGCGGCCTCCTTGGGTGCCTCAGGCTTCTTGGCGCCACCAATAGAGATGCTGACTGGCTTGCGAGGAGCGTCGGATTTGTCTGCGGCAGCAGGAGCAGCAGGCTTGGCACCACCACCGATCGAGATGCTGACAGGCTTGCGGGGAGCGGCATCAGCGGAAGCGGCTGCGGCGGGCGGAGGTGCGCGAGAGGGGAGCTGGTTGGATCCTGATGCAGCGGGGCGAGCGGGAAGACCGTTGAAGCCCTGCTGAGCGTACTGGTTGGAAAAGCCCTGCTGGTTGAAACCCTGCTGAGCGTAGCCGCCAGCGCCGCCAGCGCCGCCATATGGCTGCTGGTATTGTTGGTGGTACTGCTGATACTGGTTGCCGTAGCCGCCGTTGAAACCTTGCTGCTGCTGTTGGTTGTTGAAGCCCTGCTGATAGTATCCGCCCTGCTGGCCGTAGGGAGCACCGCCTTTTTGCTGCTGGCCTTGCTGGCCACCGGGCACGAAGCCCGAGGCGTTAGGGTTGAATCCGAAGCTAGGAGCGTTGGGGTTCATTGTGTGATGAGAAAGTGCCTACTTGATTGCGAAGCAATGAAGGCTGGTATCGTATCGATTAGCTGCGCTACCCAAGATGTTGGTGCGTGAAGAAGCGTGGATCGTCAGCAGCTTCAGATGAGTCGATCCGGACCGGTTCCGATGCGATGATCTGTGCAAAGGAGGTGAAGCCTAAATGGTGTTGTTGGTGGTCAGAGAGTCAGAGGATCGCAAACAGATCCGAGCTGCGTTGCTGTGCGCCAATTTGGCTTTTGGTCCGATGTGGACTCAGCAAGTGCCACTCAGCGCTTTGTCGTCGGAGCGTGGGAAGCGTGGATCGGAAAGAGCCGTCGCTCGAACCTCGCTTTTTTCTCGGCAGCAGATCCGCCCAAAGCTTTCCAAAAAATTTTCTCGAAAAAGCGTCTTCTTCTCAACTTGGAGCTCACGGCCGACTGAAACTCTCTTTAGATCTAACAAAGTGGAAATTTGGGCAGAGGCCACGCTGGAGGAAGAAAGTGCGCTTCGCTCGACGTTCGGGCCCAGTGTGTCTTGTCAACCGCTTTCTGATCCATCATCCGTTCTCGCTGTCAAGACTTTCTCTAACAGCACAGCACCTCATTGTTCCAGAGCTCGCTACAAAGGACAGCAAAGGAAACTAAGCAACTAAGCTGCGTCTCTATCATACCATCCTCACATCGAAACGAGTCGCATCATGCCGCCTAAGGGTGCAAGAGCATCATCATCGGCCGCGGCCAAGTCTCGCAGCTCTGCATCGACAACGGCTTCCACATCAACTCAATCGCCATTGTCGACACTATACAACTCTTACATCGAGAACACACCGAGGAGGCTGAAAGTCATCGATGCGTTCTTGGTCTTCTTGATGCTTTCGGGCATTATTCAGTTTATCTACTGCGCTCTCATCACCAACTTTCCTTTCAACTCTTTCATTGCTGGGTGGGTAGGCAAAAAGAGGAGCTATGCCTTCTTGCCTCACGTCATCAGCCAAATCTGCTTGACTGACCATCGGCACCATCTTTCTTTTCGCAATTTCCAGCTTCGCATCGACTGTCGGCCAATTCGTTCTCGCCGCTTCTCTCCGCATCCAGGCGAATCCGGAGAACGGCAAAACATTCCCAAAGGTTTCACCAGAGAGGTAAGCCCATCGTGGTAGCATCTTGGACCACGTTACAGAAGCTGACTCGAATCTCTACTATACCGACCCTTTCTCTATCGACGCATTGAAACGATAGGGCTTTCGGCGACTTTCTCTTTGGTTCAGTCATACTTCACTTTTTCGTATTCAACTTCCTAGGCTAGCGCGCATTTGTAGTCACAATTCCATCTCAATACGCAATCCGATGACTTTCCAAGTTATAGCAAGAGGTGGCAACATACGGGACGTTGCATTGCGATGAGTACGAGGAGACGGATTGTGTGTATCGAGAAGGGCACAGTATGTAGGCAGACGGAAAGATGAAGCACTGAAACAAGCTCGAGGTGTTCCTCTACCAGTCCTTGGCAATCTGTTGACGCGAGAGCGATGCAAGAAAGGCAAGTTTGAGCAAAGTTAGTCACAAATGCACATTTGCGCGGTTCCTCCGGTGATGGCCCCACTACTCACCTTGAAAGCCCATTCCCAGTCGGCAAACACGTTGTTGTCGTCGTCGACAACACGGCTGCGAACGCTGTAGTTGCCACGAGCCACCATGCCGCTGGGTGCCTCGCTCGAAACAAATGTCTTTTCGTAAGGCTCGGGACGCGGACCGTACGATCCAATCATCTCTTCGATCTTGTCGACTATGTGAAAGCAGAAGGTTCAGATCAGCGGGCTACTCCGGTTGCACTGTGTAGACACGAAGTGAGACCACTTACCCTTGATACCGGCTCGCTTGACCACCTGGACATACTTGAGACCGGACAGAATGTCGCTTCCCACGCTGAAGCGGATCTTGACGCTGTACTCGACGCCTTCCTTGACGGTAAGCGGGTTCTGCTTGAGCTGCGCCAGCTGCTCTTTCGACTGCTGCAGGTTGATCGTGACGCTTCCGCCGGGTGCCGTCGGCGATACCAAAGAGAGGCTGTGAAGGGAGAGCTGCAGGTCACAGTTGAAAGCGAGTGGGAAGGTCAGTGCGCTTGCGAGGAGGCTGAAAGACGTGGATGCGAGAAATCTTACCTTGGGAGCGTTGGGGTCCACAGCGCCAGTGGCAGCGCCAATCCCGAGGCTGGCCTTCCATCTTGCTAGCGACTCGTCCTCGGCATCCAGCTGCGAGTATTCGGCGAGCGACTTCTTCTCTCCGACCTTGTAACCGGCGGTGGCTGTGCATGAAAAGGCAAAGGAGTGTCAGAAGACGATGGCTGCTGACCTTGCAATGCAGCGACGGTACGTACCAGTGGTGGCCAGCTCGTCGTCGGCGATGGATGGATCCTGAGCGTGCGACATGATGCTGGATTGCGTGACTGTGTGATCGGCGTCAACAGGCAAGGTGGGGGATGCTTGTTTTCACGAGTGAGACAAGAGAAGAATGAGAGCAATGGGTGGCTCGTTCGTTCAAGCGCTGCGCTGTTGCTGTGCAGTGAATGCAGTGCGTAGACTCGCGCTGACTAAGCCAGCCACAAAGGGGACACACAGCAATCACAAATTTAAAGCGTGCGTTGCATGGCGTGTCAAAAGCCAACACTTGCACTCAACTTGCTTGATCCACCGAGCTCACCCAACCTTTCTCATGGCTTTGACCCTGCCTCAACTCGGCTTCGATCCAAACAAGCTCGCAAGCAGCTTTGTATCAAAGTTTCAGTCCGTCTCGAGGGCATCTGAACAGAGGTTCGAGGGCCAAAGCGTCTATGCATGAGCAAACGCTATGAGACCAACACCTCGAAAGCCACACGCACGCACGCACGCACGCCTGGCCGATTTTTCTCGATTTGTAATTGTGAGATCGTGGATTGCACTGCCAAGAAGGGCCTGCCAAAAAACCAAAAATCTTGTCTGGGCATGCCGGCTGCCTGCGGCCGGGCTTCGGGTGTGACGAGAATTGGCACGAAGAACACGCAGAAAGCTCAATCACCGAATCACGAGCCTGTCGTTACCTCTCTCCATCAATGTCTCGATTCGGACCATTCACGACAACACGCCCAAGGCGCCGTTAGGTGACACGCTGCAAGTCGAGCTCGCGGTCAAGTAGCCTTACCATGGCCGAGTGAGCTTCGCCGCATCTCTCTTTTCCTTTGACTACGTTCGACCGGTTCGTCCACCGTCGTATGACTGGCAGCAAGTGGCTACTGCACCACCGCCAACATGAGCTGGAACAACGTTGGCTCTAAGGCCACTGCTTGCCTGACGAGGCAGGCTGTTGCCGCCGACGTGACGCATCGCCATCTGAGTGCGCACAGACAATCGTTGCCGCGCCATCTCTTTCACCATCCGCGCAGCTCCCGCTTCCTCGACCCGGTGCAGAAGCTCAACCTCTCCACATCTTCATCATTGAAAGCAGGCGCCTCTTCAAAGGGCAAATCCTCTCGCAATGACAGCAGTGCCACACAAGCCGAGTCCAAGGCTGCTCCATCTATCAGGGTCATCGACAGCAGGAGTAACCAATCGAGTACCACCACCACCACCAGCAATGCAGAGAGCTCGTCGCGCACCCCTCAAGCCGAGACTGTGCTCGAGGTAACCGACAAAGGGCAAGGTACTAAGCACGCACAAGCGCAACCACCTCCCGATACTGCTGCTTCTTCCGCCACCTCAACATCGACTTCGGAGCAGGCGTCATCTTCACAGCAGCAAGAGGGTTCCTCCACCGAAAGCAAGCAACAGGATGCTCAGTCAAACCAGCAGACTCAGTCGGCCAACACTGGCCCTGTGACGGGCGAGGATTTGTTGAAGCAGCGATTCTTCCATGCTCAGGAGCAGAACAAGCGCGTCTACTCGGGTCTCACACCGCCACACATCCCTGCCGCCAACCTCTACCCTTCCTTCACCACCCCTTCCTCGGACCAGGGAATCACCCCACCGGGCACGGCGTCCAACGCATCTACATCGGGGACAGCATCAGCACCGTCTTCGTCAACATCACCAGATGCTTCTCAACACGCAACAGGCTCGTCCGGTGCCTCTTCAGATGCTTCTGGAGCCCCACAGACGACCACGACCAGTTCCGGCACAGGGAACGGCGACATTGAATTTGATCCAAGGCTGCACCGTCACGCTTCGTCCCAGTCGCTGCAAAGTCTCCAGGTGCCCTTTGACACGCATGGCTTTGTCAAGCGACTCGAAGCCGGTGGCTGGATCTCGACCACCGCCAAGGTGCAGCGCGCCGCAGCCAACGCCAAGACGGGCAAAGGCAAGCAAGCGCAGGCGGAACCCGATGCTCAAGGCCTTGAGCTCCAAATCGCCCGTCGACACGACCCTGCCGAGGCGATCATGGAAGGCGTCCGTCACCTCATCACCACGCGAGGCCGTCAGCTCGCGCACGCCTGTCTGAACAAAAGCGATGTCGAGAACCAGGCGTACCTCTTTAAAGCTGCCTTGTCCGAGATCCGTACTGAAGTGCAAGTACGAGGCAGGAACGATGCAGCCGGCCTGCGTAGCATCACCACACTGCTTCAGCGCGAGGTGGATGCGCTCGAGCAAAAGATGAAGGAAGACGTCGAACGCCTCAAGCACGACATCCAGGTAGACATGAACAACCGCAAAGCCGAATCCAAAGAGGAGCAGAACAATCTCGAGCAGGAAATCCAGGATCTCAACAACCGTTTCACCATCAGTCTATCCGATCTCAAGACCGAGATCGAGCAAAACGTCAAGTGGGATGCTACCCGACGCAGTCTGTTCCTCGTCTTTGGTATCGCTGCTATCGTCGCTGCCAACCTTGCCATTGCCGACTACCTCACCAGAGATGACGAGGCGGCCAAAGCAGCCGCCAGCAAGGAGCCCGTCAATGCGGGCAATCCACCCGCATCCGCATCGCTCGGCTGGGCTACCGAAGGCCGCATCCTTTCGGTCTTGCCGATCATGCTGCTCAAGCCTAATGGTCGCCTTGCAGCAGCGAGTCGTCGGGCATGCCGAGACCTGCGTCGTCACTTTTCGAGTCATGCGCCAGCTGTTGCCACTGCTGGTCTCTACACCGCCTCACATCGACTTGCCCATCATCGAATGCAACGACGTGGAACTCCCGCGTCATCGACGACTTCGATCGCAGACGCACGTCTCTTCAGCTCCACAACAGCTGCTGCTCAAGCTCAGGTATCTGAGCTTCGCGTCCCAAATTCCGATGTGGTCATCCGACTGCTGCCGGATGGCATCTCGATCGAGTCGCAGCAGCTTGGTCTGCAGCCCTTCCGATTCGACCACGTCTGGCTGCGTGATGCCTGCCAAGCGCCACAATCGGTGCACCCGAGCAATCGCCAGAAGCTCTTCCATACGAGCGACGTGCCACTCGACGTAGCCCTTCTCGATGCCGAGCATGCACCCACGCTGGTGACAGCAGGAGATGAGCCGGCACTCCGGCTGACCTTTGCAAAGGACTACGCTGTCGCCAACGCATTCACCGCCACTTTCGGCGAGGTCAAGCAGCCCGATGCACCGCACGTCTCGGTGTTCCCCATTTCCTTTTTGCTCCGTCATGCCATCGACAGCTTCTATGCCGATACACACATGGACGTTATGTCGGTGCCACAAGGCTGGGCCGCAAAGGATCTGAGGCACTTCAAGACGGAGCCGTGGTCACCTGATGCACCATTGCCCTCTTCGGATGTTGTCGAACAAGGAGCTGTTGCTAGACCGGCGCGTGTTCCATGGGATGCCATCCGACCTCAAGACTCTCCTGACGATGCCGCCCGAACCAAAGCCCTGTACGCTCTCACCGAGGCAGTCGTCCGAGACGGATTTGCATTCGTCACCCGCCTTCCCACCGACACCACCGCGACCGAGGAAGGTCCCCAGTCTGCACGTCTTCGCGACCTGGCTAACGCAATGGGCGAGCTGCGCAACACATTCTACGGCCTCCTTTGGGACGTCCAATCCAAAGCCGACGCCCGCAACATTGCCTACACCAATCTCGACCTTGGCCTTCATATGGACTTGCTCTACTTCCAGAACCCGCCTCGCTTCCAGTTCCTCCACATGCTGAGGAACAAAGTACGCGGCGGTGCTAGCATCTTTGTTGACAGCTTCAAGGTGGCAGAGCGTATGTGGGAGGAGGATCGCGAGCTATGGGAGGTGCTTACCAAGGTACCCGTCGGATTCCACTACGTCAACGATGGCAGGCACTACAGGTTCACGCACCCAACATTCGAGCTAGCGCACGATACCGAGGGACATGCACGAGGCCCGTTGGCTGGCACGACCATGCCCAGGCTGAGCGCCGTCAACTACTCGCCGCCGTTCCAGTCGCCGATTCCGCTGCATCCGACCGAGCATCTCAAGACGCCAGAGCAGAGGCAGACCTTCTACCGCGCGTTGAAGCGTTTCTCCGACTTGACGCTTGCCGAGGAGTTCAGATACGAAAAGCAGATGGAGGAGGGAGAGTGTGTCATCTTTGACAACCGACGTGTACTTCATTCCCGAAAGGGCTTCGAGTGGGACGAAAGCAAGCAGGGCGAGGTCAAGCGCTGGCTCAAAGGATGCTATGTCGATGGTGATGCGATTTGGAGCACCTACAGAACGCTGCGCACCAAGCTTCACGGACGTGTCCCGCTTCTGGCTGCGACCGGCGGTCGTCGATCGTTCAGCACCTCGTCGAGCAGATCTACTGTCGCTGCTGCTGCCACCGCTACCTCAGCACCATCCTCTGTGGCAGCAAATGCACCAGCAACGGCAGAGGCTCCCATGGACATGAGCTCGTTTGCACCGCTTTCTGACGATCCTACCGTCGTAGACCTTCGCTCGGCGAGCGGTCTGCGATCGCGAGAGCCTTCCACGTCGTTTTCCACGTACCGCCCTGTTCCGCCCTCTCGACTGCAACGCTTCCTAAGCTCTACAAGCAGCTCTCTAAATCTCGACTCACCTTTCTCGTCGTGCTGACAGGCATGGCAGGCTACGCCCTTTGTCCTGCAGCCCTCACCGTCGCGGTCGCCTCTCCCGTCACCACTCTGCTTGCGCTCACCGCCGGCATGACGCTGTGCTCGGCAGCAGCGAACGCACTCAACCAGCTCGTCGAATCGCCTTATGATGCGCAGATGCAGCGCACGCGTGCTCGACTGTTGCCTTCTCGCGCTGTCACGCCTCTGCACGCGTTCACGTTTGCTTCGGTCTCCGCCGCTTCCGGCGTCGGCCTGCTGCTGACCATGGTCAATCCGTTGACGGCTCTGCTGGGCGCGGCCAACATTGTGCTCTACTCGTTCACGTACACGCCGATGAAGCGCAGCACCATCGCCAACACGTGGGTCGGAGCCGTCGTCGGCGCCTTGCCGCCGCTCATGGGCTGGGCGGCTTGCACAGGCACGCTGCACACCGCCGCCGATCTAGGAGGGTGGTCGCTTGCAGCTCTGTTGTTCGTGTGGCAATTCCCGCACTTTAACTCGCTTGCGCACACGCTCAGAGCAGAATACGCACGAGGTGGATACCGCATGATGGCCGTCACGGACCCAGCGCTGAACAGGCGCGTCTCGCTCCGGTACGCAGTAGCTCTGTTGCCCATCTGCACGCTCATGATGCCTCTGAGCGGTATCGTGAGCCCTGTGGCGTATGCAGTGCTCAGTACACCGTTGAACCTGCTCATGGCGCATGCGGCGTGGAAGTTTTATCGCCAAAAGACGGTCAAGTCGGCGAGATGGTGCTTTTGGGTCAGCTTGATCCATCTCCCCGCCGTGATGCTGCTGGCGATGGGTTGCAAGCCGGAAGTCTGGGACGGTCTGTATCGCTTCTTCGGCTGGTCCACAGAGGAAGGCGAAGACGCATCGAGCGATGAAAAGCTCGTCTAGATACTCACATTCTTCAACACCAATCACAAACCAATATAGAAAAATCATACACCACCTTTTGCTTTGCACTCTGTGTCACGTGCGTACATCACTTGCGCTTTCTGGCACGACCCAACCTGGGCAGCAGCCCCAGAACGTGTCGTTGTTGAGACCGAATGATTCCACGAGCTGCCCGATTTACAGCGGACGACTCTCCTCCTCGCGAGCACGGCAAGTACCGATGATGAGGCAAAGACAGCCAGCCGTTTGCCTTGGCAGTGGGGTTGCGCGTGTAAAAGTCGTACAGGTAATGCTGCGTGACATCTCTCCTCCTTCCTTTTGAGGACCCTTCGCCATGGCCTCTTTTGCCGTGCAATGCACTCGATTGGAATGCAGAGAGTGTTCGTCGCTTTGCCAGCTTTCTGAAGCGCAGGGATCGCGAGCTGCAGTTTCCATGTCGTTGCTTCCTTCAAACGCCGGTCGGTCCGGCGAACACTGACCGCCTCTTAGGGGGGGGTCCTTGCGTCGTCGAGTCGGAATGTGAGTCTGCCAGGTCGAAGCTGAGTTGCTCTGCCGATCTTGCTCTCGCCCCTTCTGGCGTTCTCGTCAACGGGCCGTTTTCTCGATCGCACCTTCACAGGTTCTCTCCCACCAGTTGGATCGATCAAGCTTTGAGCAGCACCGCTCACTTGATCGGGTCGGCCGCTGACCGGTTGCGATCGACGAATCCTACGCAGTCCAAGCACTTTACCGCACAGAGCCCCCGAGCAGCGCCGTGTTGATATGCAGAAAGGTCAGCATTGTCAAGCAGCATGAATTCGGTACTTCTGAACGTACGAGAGTGTCTGTTGCTCGGTACCTACCTTGCCGTCGTTGACAAACGTCGCAGATGCAGTCGAACTCATGCGCCGTGCCGTCGAAGTATTGATGCTCTTGTTGAGCGACGTATCGTCGAACTCGCTCATTGGGGTCGAAAGCGCCTAGACTTTGCAGAGCTGCTTGCATGTCTGAAGGGGGTCTAGAACGCTATGCATGGTGGTTAGTGATAACACGTTCTCCATCATTGTCCGAGACAGGGTCATCCAAAATCGAGCTTCTTAATGATTCTGCAGTAACGAGCTTCATCGAGTTGGCCATGGCTTGACCACTTGAGCTAGTAGTGGCTTTTGAGTTCAATGTCGGGGCTACATACATAGGATAGATTGTGGGTTATAGTGCATATGAAGCTGTTTGAAAGCGCGTCAGTGGGCACTCAGCCATGGAAGCGTTTGTCGCTATCTATCGCCAAAAAGGACTAGATATTTCCGTATGACTCGCAAACTCGACCGCAACGGCCGAGCGCATAGGAAGCGCTTCGCCACGCCCGAGAGGCTGTATCGCTTTAGCGGCAGTCAGCTGGCCGAGTGGTAAGAATCTACGCGAAACTTCTGGTTCGCGCTTGGATCGGTGCGGCGAACCCCTGTGTTTGGGTTGTTTTTAGCCTCAATTCCGTACTCATTCATGTCGATCGGGTTTCGACATGTTTGCTCCCTGCAGCCTGCGCCACAGTTCGATGCCGCGGCTACGCCCCGCAACGAGCGCCAAAAGCTCATGGCGTGGGAGTTTGTTTGTTTGGCTCCATCATGCCGACTAATGGCGCGAGCTCGGTGGCTTGATCAGACCGTGACGAAAAAGGGTCTAGTAGGTTGGCCAATCGTAGCCTGGCTCAAGACCGCTACGTGGGGCGATTGCGATTCGGTCTGGTCAAGTCTCGGAGCATGAATCATAGAAAGAGGCACAAACGCGGATCTGCGACGAGCAAAGCAACGCCGATAACGATAAGGCCTGCCTACGAAGGACCCTAAAGATGCGTTCGAATAGGCGGTGAATTTTCCTTGGTTGTGGTTTCCTTCTTTTGACAGCTGCTCTAGGCTGCGGGCGGAAAACTTGCATCGGAGCACCGCGAGCAGCTACAGCGAAAAAGGGCGAAAACTTTGCTCGCTCTGTCTCTCGCTATAGCTGATTGGGTGCGCCTGGCGCCCTTTGCTCCAACTCCGCCACGACGCAATCAAGGGTGAGTGAGTAGAGCGTCGTCTATCCCACGCTAGGGTTTAGGTCTGGAAAGCATAGCGCTAAAGCTATCCCGCAGGGGAAAGGATGAGATGGAATTGTTTCTTCGAACTTCACACGCTCGTGCAGTAATTGCATTCAACTGACACCGATTGGAGTGCGTGCGCGGCAATGCAAAGAGTAGCATGCATGAGCAGATGCGCAAGATCTTAGCCCGACTGTCTTGAGATCAAGATTGGTACGATCGATGAGTTCATCTTGAGATGTGTGAAGATGCCAAACGAGATCGTCAAGCGTGGCTCGTCTTTTCACTGCGGCCGGCTGAAAGCCGATTAGGCCCAGCAAGTCTCTGGCTGGGTGAGCCGCTTGAAACATGCTGCGATGTGTGCGGTCAATAGAAGAACAGGCTGCTTGCGGTTTTGGCCTGTGCTGTACATGCCTCGCTACGAGCAGGCGATGTTAGCGTTACCTGGACGAGCGACGACGGCAGAGAGAGGGGCGGTTAAAATTTCTCAGGCCGCGCCGTTCCGAAGAGAAGGAGACAGAGGGATGCCAGAGCCTTTAAGGTGCTGCTGCTGCTGCTGTACGCTGCGTACCGAAGATCTGAAACAGAGTCGACATCTGAGACAAGGCTTCTAGCTGCATTTTTCAGTGTTTCCAGAGTAAGTGTAAAGTACAGCAGCGCATGAGTAGATCTTGTATGCGGACAAAGCAGAAAAAAAAAAAGGAACCCTACAGTAAGTCGGCTCTCGCTTTGCTCGCTTTGCTCGCTAAAAGAGGGTGAGCAGCTGAATTCATTTCCCACCAAGCAGGGCTAATGACACATCCCGGTCGTTGGACACAGTGCGTTGACGCTGGACCATGTATCAATAAAACAAAGGGGGAAAGAAAAAGAAAAGAAAAAGAAAAAGAAAAAACAAAGCGGAGTTGGGATGGTCGAAGTTTGTCTAGGCTCTCTTTGCGGCCAGTCAGACGGCGATGCTACTCTGAACAGGACCCCTAGACTCAACGGGCACCCTGGCTGCAGCATAGCAATGCTCAGGTGTACAGTACACAGCACATTCTACAACTCTGCAAGCCAGGCAGCCAGGCAGCCAGGCAGGCACCCCGAGATCTGAACAGACCCTTTCGAACAATGGGTGCCTGGGCCGCGAGCCAGGAAGCATGCACGGCATTGGACCGCCATCATCCCACGCTAAAAGGCAAAGCAAATCGAGATTTCAACGTCCCAGCTTCCTCGAGATCTGTCAAAAAAAAGAAAAAACCTGTTCTGTCCATCGTGTTGGGTCTAATTGTAATGTGACTAGTTACCGCTCGACGTCGACGAGCAACCAAAGACAATCACAACCGACATGAACAGCGGCGTCCGGCTGTCGAGACACTCACTGCCCCTGCCGCCTGCGCATCTTCGGCCTCTTGTTCTCAAGCCACACTGCGACGGCCCGAACAGCTCGCTCGCTCGCTCAAATCCGACCAATTGGCTGCTCATTCTTATTTTGACGGCTCTCTTTTGCAGCTCGGCATGGAACTGTGTCACTGTGCTTTGTACTGCATTGTTACTTTGCCGAATAATCAGCGTGCCATCGTATCTCTCGTCGCTGCTTGGCCCTGCCTGTTCTGCAACTCGGCTTCATCTTGGCATGTGCTGACAATCACATTGCTCGCCTGCAACTCCCTTGTCTCGATAGCCGCGCCCTCGGCTGTGTGTGAATCCCCAGTTTGGCCTTTTCCCGTCGTTGCTCGTCGGAGTCTCAAGAAAGATCTGTTTATCCTTGGCAGTCACCCTTCCCCGCTGATCGTCCTCCTGTGCTTGTTTGCCCGCACTTTCGAGATACTACGCCACGGCTCGGTCAGCTCTTTCTCTCTTTCTCCCTCTGTGTGCGTGTGTTCGGCTTCTACAACGCTTCTCAGCACCTTGCCAGCTGAGACCACAGCCAAGGATCCACACCGCGAAGTCTGTTTCGGGTCCTGCTTCCTCGTCGTTCCGTCTCAGACCTGGTCCTTTTCTCGGGCCCTCTTCTTGCTCCTTCTCGTTCGCCATTGTGGCGCAGCCTTCCGGATCTTGCTTGCCTCTCGCCGCTTGTCCTCGACCACAGCTTCGGCCTCGCCCTTTTCGCACTCCGCCAAACCGAAACCCTTTCCCCCAGCTCAGCATAGCCCTCCGCATTCGACCCAAGGCCAGCTCAGAGATTTGCGTTTGACGCCCAGCGGTCTCACCCGTTCAGTCTTGGTTGACCCTTCATCCTTGTTCCCTCATCTTCACCTTCTTCTCCCTCTCCAACGTACCGCCGCTCCAATATCATTGTGCCACCAGCTGGGCCGATCCACCGCAGCATCGTGGCAATCTACACTTGCACTTGTGCGCGCCCAGCCATTTCGAACTCAGCACCGTTGTTTTGGCTTGCCGCCTTCATCGCCTTTACCCCCACGGTGACCGCTGTGTTTGCGCAGCTCTCCTCGTCGCTCGTCTGTTGTTCCTGCATCGAGCGTACCGCCGCAACGCACCTCTGCCCTCGTTCACCAGCATCACTACCTCGCTGACCAGCTCTGATTTGGGTTCAAGTCAGCGCCACCAACTTAGCAGCAGGAACGGCCATATCTACGTCTACCTTTCAGCTCTATTGTCCTTTCATCCCTTCATCCCTTCCGCCTCAATCGTTGCCGTCCATACCCACACCCGCCACCGATTTCATCATCGTCACCTCTCCTACACCACTGTCAACCTTTGACAAGGTCGCAGGCTGGCTCCATTCAGCGCTACCTCAGCCTACCAGCCTTGTCTCCAACGCCAGCCGCGTCATGCTCGCTTCCCAAGCTTTTGGGGTCAAACTTTGATCTCATCAACTCTCTCCTAAGTTCTCTTTACACAACCAGTGCCTTTGACAGTACCAGTGTTTGAGGCATCATGCCTTCGATTCCAGCAGCTGCCGCCGTCACTATGCCCGGTGATCCGTCGCGCATGGCGTCGCGCATGGTCCAGCTCTTTCGCGGTCCGTCACTCCCCGTAGACTTTCCAGCCTCGATCGTTTCCGGTTTGTCCTCGACCAATCCGGGCGTGCAGCGAGCCGCCATCGCCGAGTTGCGAGCCTACGTCAAGCGTCTTTTTTTCCTCGACTTTGCAACTTACTTTTACACTAATAGCCTCGTCACCGCGGGCATCATTTGCCTACTTGTCGTCATTGGTCTTCCCGTCGCCGGTCATCGCCTCTACCACAAACGGCTCAACCCCATCCGCGTGGAGAAACGTGCACAAGGCTCTTACCTTGTTCCCAACGCCATCAACTGTTTCCTGCTACTCGAAGGTTTCTACGGCATCTTGACCGTCGCATTCAACTTTGTCACTTGGCAGCTCTTCCACAATCACAGGGGAGGCTTCGTCAAGATCTTCCAAGCCGCCCGCTGCCTGATTTGGATCCCCCTGTACATTGGCGCCCTTCTCACAGGTTGGGGAAGTTTCTACACCGCACCCGGCGCGCTCGACAAGCCTACCGCCGCACGCCACAAGACCAGCGCCAAAGGTCATCTTCCCTGGTCCTTGATTGTCAATCTCTCGTGCTGGGGTGTGCCCGTCGCTCTCATTATTTCGCTGCTTCCACCCGTTTGCCTTTCCTCCCTCAAAATGCACAACACGTACAAGGACTGGCAGCAGTGGGACAACCGCTTTCAAGCCTTGCTCTCATCCACTCTCGCCGGTGCGCTCGTCGATCAGGCTGCCGTCAACGACTTTCGCTCACAGGCCTACACCATTTTCACCAACTGGACCCAATCCTACTACTACATTGACATCGGATACGTGCTCTGGGGCTTTTGGGCGCTTCTCTTCCTCGTCTTTTACGTTCCTGCCGGCGGCGTGCTCGTTTATCTTCTCTACCGCCAGGTGGTCAGACAAAGAGGCATCTTGCTCAGCTATCAACAGAAGCTCGAGGCTCAACTCGCACAAGAAACCAGGCACACGCACCTCAGCGTGCTCACAGGCGAATCGCGTGTCGAGCCATCCAGTCGCCTACCAGCGGGGCTACCCGAACAGGCACGCTCGCGGCCTGTATGGTCCGCAGCGCAGCCCTCGTCTGCCCTTGGCGCGCCATTGGAGGATATCTATGAAGATCGTGGTGCCTCCGATGACAGCCGCGGCGCCCGTCACAGCGGCGGAGGTGCCTCGTACAAGAGTGCTCACGAGATCATGGGCCTCGAGTCGGCGTTGCGACAGGATCCCTCGCCAGTGCATGGTGTCAACACGCCAGGTTTCGCGACTCGCAACGGACAGGTAGCAAGTTGGCCTGCGGAAAACGACGAGGCGAATGGCTCGCCGACCATCGTGCCCAAGTCGCCATCGGCGTTCCGAAGACTGATCCGACTCGACACAAAGACGAGCAGCAACAGGGGCGGCGCCGGCCAGAATTCGAGCAGGTCGATACGACGAAGGCGTCTCTCGATCACGGGCGGGCCCATGTCGCGCTACAAGTATCTACGTCGCTGTCTCATCAATCTACTCATCCTGTACATTGGCATCATCTCGGCGGCATGCTTCTTCGGCGGCATCACCATCTACTTGGCTGCCGTCGAGTACGAACATGCGTTGCGCGGACCGGACGCTGTCATCACAACGATTGGGATCGGAGGCAGCCTAGCCGCGTGGGTGTCTGCCGTGTTTGGTGTGCTCACCATCGGCTCGATCATTTTCCGCAGCTTTGATGTGCCGCAGCCGGAAGCGAGTCAGAACAGCGGCGAAGGAGGGGCCAATGGTGCCGGTGGGGCTCTGCGACGCCGATTCAACCGAAATGCTTCGGCCGGAACCGGGTCTGGAGGCGATGAGCAGGGTGCCGGTGCTGGTGCACACGAAAAGACACGCACGCTGCCTGCGGTGCCTGAGAGTGTTGACCTCGAGGCATCGATGATGTCGATGGTCCAGTCGCGGCCACGTATGGCGATGAATACGGCGATGAAATTTGCCATGGCCGAGCAGACGAGCCGACCAGGTGGATTTGTGATCCGACCCGACGATCAGCTTGCTTTGACTTTTTCGGTGAGCAATACACCAGAGATGGAGGAGCGTCGGGATGGGCAATTTGAGTCCTTGGGTCGATCGAGCAGGACCAAGATATTGCAGAATACGCGGGCTCCTCCGCCAGCGGCCCGTGGCTGGCCTGGTTGCGAGAGGGAGGCGACCATGTCGATCCCACAGGATGTGACCGAGTCGTTTGGCCTCACTTCCTTGCCCATGGTTGGGGTCGGGTCCAGTACGGGTCGCCCGCGTCCGGGCTATGTGGACCCATCCGAAGACGCACAGGGCCACTTTAGGTCGAATGATACGACACTTGCAGAGTATCCGTCGTTTGATCCGCGCGTCATCCGGGCGGCCAATGGAGAGCCGACGACGCCTCCTAGAGGGTCGGTGCGCTCACCAAAGAACTCGCCCAAGGTGGCGCAACAGGAAGCTTGTTCCGCCTCGCCCGTACTCAAACGTCATTCGAGGCGGAGGGATAGCGTCGGAGGTGAGGCTGAAACGCCGGCTTCCAAGATCGCAAGGGAGTGGGCTCAATCGCAGTACATCGCGGCGCCGTTGCCAGAACCGCCAAGCGAAGGTGGCGCGAGTGGGGACACGACAATGGGCGAGGGTACGTGGCTGGGCGAGCTAGAGGGCTCTCCGCCTGTGTCTCCCAAGTCGACGCCTTCGAGACCAGCACGCGATCTTCGACGGCTCCTTGGTTCGCGTGGTTCTGAGACGTGAAAGCCGCGGATAGGGCGGCAAGCTACAGTACATAGGGAATGTAGCATAGGGCATTTTGAGGATATACCATACACACGCATGTACACAATCACAATCTTAATTTTTGGTCTTTCGCAATCCGTGGTCACCTTGCTTACAGTGTTACCAGGTCCCTTTGGAAGGGTGTGTTGATGGTCGAAGAGGGCCGGTGGCTGTCAATGTGAGAGCTTGCAGACGAACTCAACTTTCTCTACAGCGAGGCTCGGTCTCTCTCTGACAATGCTCCTCGCTAAAGTTTGCATGTATATCATTTTGCACAACGCGACTCTGTGGTGGCTGGCGACATACTCAGTGCAGTGAGTCTGGATGTGGTTGAGGGAGCGAAGGTGATGCTCCGCGCCGACACCGACGAGGTATGATGTTGAGAGACAGCCTCTCAGGAAAGGGAATCTATGAAACGCGCGAGGCGGGGAAGGGAGGGTTATCGGCCGGAATGAAAGTTCGCGCTCCGGCGCCGAAGGGAAGAAAGATTTTCCCGGCCTTCGGCGCAACCACGCGGTCAACAATAACAAGGTCTTGAGGCAGCCTCGACTCGTCGCTCTCTTCGACGGAAGGAAGCGGTGTCTGGTCCGTGGATCAACTCTTACGCCATGTGCGACTGTGGAGAAACTCCCAGGGAGGGTGACTGTGGGAACGGATGCGTCAGGCGAGCGAATCGCAAACCGTCGTGCGACAGCTGATACCGCAGCAAAGAGCGAGACTTACCGCGGCGAAGCCGGGACAAGCATTGAAAGCTGAGTCGAAGAATGAACCGTGCTTGTGCCGACGGTCGCTTTCGAATGCCGAGGTCGAGGTAGAAGGTTCTTGCAGAGTGAGAGTGTGTGTGCGAGGCCCGATTGTTGGTTGAACAGTTTTATCAGATAAACGAAACAGGTCGAAGGAAGATCCTCCAAATCCGTCCAACCTAGGTCAGTTGGCCAAGTGTCCTGCTTTCCCCCACTTGAGCCGGTCCTTTTCCATGGACAGGGTTTGGAAGCTCTGCGACGGCCATGACGGCACGAGCATTGCTCCGCGGACCCTCTCTCGTCCTCTCGCAGCTCTAGCATAAGGGCTGCACCCACTTTGCTGCAACGTCCTCTCTAACCCCCGACTCAGCAAAGCACACAGATGCATAGATCAACCCGCCTGTTCTACTTCGTCCTGTTCCCCCTACTCTGCTCCTACTTCATCTACCTCTACCTCCATCAAGACTCTCCTCTCGAAAAACCGACGAACGTCGCAGCCATGACCGCAAAGCAATCTACCATTGCCGTCGTCGGCGGTTCGTACGTCGGCATGCGTCTCGCCCAAGCCCTAATCCCCGTCCTCCCCGCCTCGCACCGCGTCGTAGTCGTCGAGGCAAACTCGCACTTTCACCATCTGTTCGCCTTCCCTCGCTTCGCAGTCCTGCATCGAGGTGGGGAGGAAAAAGCACTAGTCCCATACACGCATGCGCTTGACGCTGGCAATGGGAGCATGGTCCACGCTAAAGCGTTGTCTGTTCACGCTTCGCCCGACCATTCAGGCAAAGGATATCTGCAGCTGGACAGGAAGGGGAGTGAAGGTGATGCTAGGTTGGAGTTTGATTTCCTGGCCATTGCAACGGGTACACAGCTGCGTCAGCCTTGGTCGCTACCTTCTACGCACAAGGATGGGGTGGAAGCGAAGAAGGAGGCGGTGGAAACGTTGAGGAGCTACCAGGATGCGGTGAAGGATGCGGAGAAGATCGTGATTGTCGGTGGTGGTGCGGTGGGTGTTCAGGTGGCATGCGACATTGCGGAGCTCTACCCGGGCAAGCAGGTGACGCTGTTGCACAGTCGAGAGCATCTGATGAACAAATTCCATCCCGATCTACACGCCATCGTTACCAAACGCTTCGCCGAACGCGGTGTCCAAACCCACCTCGGCAGCCGAGTCGTCATCCCTCCCCGTGGCTTCCCCACCTTCAAACCGGGCCAATCCTTCAGCGTCGAACTGCAAAACGGTTCCAAAATCACCGCAGACCTCGTCCTACTGTGCACCGGCCAAACCCCTCGCTCCGACCTACTCACCTCTTTCGCACCACAAGCGCTCAAAGATGGATTCATCAACGTCCTCCCCACCATGCAGATCGACGTCACCCCTTCCTCTCCAACACCACTCACGCAAAAGATGTTCGCGTTGGGAGACATCGCCAATTCGGGAGCGAGCAAAACCGTCCGCGCCGCAATGGGTCAGATCGAAACGATCAAAACCAACATCTTGGCCCTCATCAACGGTGAAACTCCCAAGGAGGAATTCGCTCCCGGTCCCTCGGGTATTCATCTTAGTCTGGGGTTGTACGAGAGTGTGATCTTCAGGAACCCGGCAAAGGAAGGTGAGGCTCCTGGGGGAAGGGGGTTGGAGAGGGATTTGAAGCTGGATATGGGGATTCAAGAGACGTGGAAGAAGTTTGGTGTTCCTCAGGGTACGCCTTGGCATTTGTAGAAGCCGCCTTGTCATATGTTGTGTGTGATCTTTAGGAACGCTTCTCCGAAAGAGTAGCAACATTTTCGCTTCTCAACAATCCTTTCTCGATGCTGTCATCTGCCTGTGTGAATGTGTTTGTATTACAATGAATTGAAAGATATCCTTGAAGGGGTTAAGACTGGAGCCCAACAATCCACCTCTTCAGATCGAGCAGCTCCCCACCGACATCCACCTTGCCGTCCTTCTCCTCATCCTGCTTCTGATCCCAACTCCTTGTCTTGCCCACACTAGCGAGCGCAAACTCGACTTTCCCTCCAAACACCACATCCTCGTCCAACCTCTCCAAACTGAATCTCGACACACCCAACGGCGTCTCGCTCGCACTCGAAAGCGCTCTCTGACTCGCCGTCCAATCGATATAATCAACCACTTCATCGTCTTCCTCCTCCTCACCGTCCGCTGCCTCAGCCGAAACATTCCCACCCGACCCTCCCAGCCCAAGCGCGCGCTTAACCCACCCAAACCCACCCCCACCTCCGCCAACAGCAGGATCGGCATCAGCCACTCTCCCCAGCCCGGCGATCTTGACACCCCCCGCTCCGCCGCCGCCAGGACGTCGACCCAACCCCATATTCATCCTCCTCTGTCCCAACTCCGTTTCAAGCGCAGTCCTACATCGCGCGAGAAGCTGCGCACGGCGCTTTCCGTCCTTCGTCGCGTCCGTTCCCGCAGCAGCGCCACCGAGGAGCGGTGACAGATCGGCGCGGGTGAACAGGACGAGCACCGATGGTGGTGCGACGCTGTTGCTCGAAGCGCGGGCGCGTTGTCTAGCCAAAGTGGTGAGGGTGGAGTGGAGTAGGTCGACTACATCGGCGATAGTCTCGGCGTCGCCGGGACGTGAGGAGGTGGAGGAGGCTTTGGAAGAAATGACGGCGTCGACGCAGAAGACGAGGCCGTCGGCTTGCAAGAGGTGTTCGTCCACCAGGGGGCGGAGTCGTGCGTGTCCGGGTAGGTCGACGAGCGTGACTGGTTTCAGGCCTGCGTCGAGCGTTGAGGCAGGGATGAGCCCCTGCGAGGGTTTTTGCGAAGGCAGCGTTGCGGGTGTAGTCTGGTAGACGAGCGACGAGAAGAGCGATGTCTTGCCCGTATCGCTGAGACCGACGAGCAGTACCGTCGAGGCTCGATTGTGCGAGCGCTTGGTGGTGTATTCTTGATCTGAGGCGGAAACGAGGTGAGGTGCGTTGACTTTGGCAGACGCCTTCGAGAGCGTGTACGTGAGGAGAACGGCGAGAAGCGTTGCGGGTACAATGACAAAGTACTGAGGTGGGATGCCCGAGTCTTTGAGTGGTTGTGGCAGGTGAGACGCCACTGCGTCGGGCCAGCGCACTGCTGGGGCGACGAATGCCATCGTGTGTTGCGTTTGATCGGTGCGATTGTGAGAGGAGGGCGAAGAAGCGTGGAGTGAGAGAGAGAGTGCGTGTGTGTGTGTGTGTGTGTGTGTTGGTCCGAGTATTTCGTGTCTTGGGCAAAGGCCAAAGTCCAAGTCGGAAGTCGGAAGTCGGACCTGATTTGGTTGAGGGATGAGATTGGTCAGCAGTAGTCAGCTTGAGAATTCCAAAGTGACGACGAGGCTTGAGCGAGAGAGACTGGCTCTGCAACGAGGAAATTACTGTAATTGGCAGGTCGATCACCGTTTCTTTGGCAACTTACGCACGCTCTGCTACGCGTTGGTTGCGGCAGTTTGGCTGTTACTTTTCAAAAGGCTCGAGCACGCTCCACTTTTGGCAATCGTTCCTCCTCCAACTCTCGCTGCGCCATCTTCTCCAACCACCTCTCCGCCTTCTACATCCTACCTCTTATCAACACACACAGGCTATTACCGCAAGGGTGACCATTTACATCTGCGCATTCACGCACGCACGAAACACAGGCGTTGCTTCTATCATCCTAAATCTGGACCCTACTTCTGTTCAGCTGACGACGTCAACCTCTGTCCCATCATCAGCTAGAAGCACAAGACCAACATGTTCCGCAACACCTACGACAGCGAAAACACCGTCTTCTCGCCACAAGGCCGATTGCACCAGGTCGAATATGCGCTCGAAGCCGTCAAGCAAGGTTCGGCCGTAGTTGGTCTCCGTAGCAACACACATGCGATCCTCGTTGCGCTCAAACGTGCCCCCTCCGAACTCGCAAGCTACCAAAAGAAGATGCTGCGCATCGACAACCACATCGGCATCGGGTTCTCTGGTCTCACCTCAGATGCTCGCGTCCTGTCGACCTACATGCGTCAGCTCGCCCTCTCGTCTCGTCTGGTCTACTCTCGCCCCTTGCCCATCTCTCGTGTCGTCGACTCGTTGGCGGACCGTGCGCAGTTCAACACCATGGACTACGGCAAGCGCCCTTACGGAGTTGGGTTTTTGATCATCGGCGTCGACTCGACCGGTCCTCATCTGTACGAGTTTACGCCTACGGCCAACTGCTTCGAGTACTACGCCATGTCGATCGGCGCACGCTCGCAGTCGGCCAAGACGTACCTCGAGCGCAAGTTTGAAGACTTCAGCAACGCCAGTTTGGAGGAGTTGGTTCTGCACGGTTTGTACGCGTTGAGGGATACGCTGCCGCAGAACAAGGATCTCGAGTTGGATCAGGTCAGTGTTGCTGTTGTGGGACCAGGTGCAGATGCGGATGTCAGCTCGCCAGATGCGAGACGTGGCGAGAAGTTTAGGGTGGTGGAGGGTGAAGCGTTGAAGCCGTACATGGACAAGTTGGAGCCAAAGACGATCCCGGGTGCTAGGGCGGCGGCTGCAACGGCTGCGACAGAAAGTGGGGAAGGAGACGCCGCGCCGGCTGCGGGTGGTGAGGCGCCGATGGAGGACTAAAGAGTCACACTCGGATGATCTGTACAGTTTTGTGTTTCAATCGTGATATTCATTTCAGTGCTGCAAAACGTCGATGAGGCTCCATGACTGTTGAGTGTTGTGTGTTCTTGGTCTATGTGTGAGCTCGATGTGTATCATTGCCCAGTCTGCGCTTTGCGCTCTGCGCCTCTTTCTCCATGTCGAGCCCTGAGACTATTGCGCTGAACCACAACCTTGAAATCGGCCTGCTGTAGCGCGTCTCACATCACAGTCAGAATGGCGAGTCGAGCGATACTTCATGTTTCAGACGAGTATATTTCGAGAGGTGAGGTGAGGAACAACCGAGCCTGGCTACAGCGAAACTAGACGGAAGAAAATGTACTTTACAGGACAGTCGAAAGAGGCGCAATCTGTGTGTGTGTGTGTGGGGGGGGGGGCAGCAAGCAGACTGTGCGTTCAGAGCGAGCTGTTCTGCTTCTTGATCGTCTCGTTAGCCCAGTATCCCTGACCGCCAATCAGACCAAGCACACCGACGGTGATGGCGCTGAGGAGGCAACGGTCGGTGCGCTGCACCTGCTCCTTGTGCGTGTATGCGTAGATGCCCAGACCTCCAAGAAGAGCGACGTTGACAGCGGCGAGGGTGGGACCCCACTGCTTGGGGTCGTTGCTGAACGAGTTCCAGAAGCTCTCGAGCTCCTTTTCGGCTTCGCCGGCCTTCTTCTTCAAGTTCTTGGCTCCCTCCTCGCCCTTCTTCCTCAATACCTCGGCGTCCTTGGACAGCTCCTTCTTGCCCTTCTCGTAGTAGTCTTCGGCCTTTTTGCCCGCCTTTTCGGCTTCGGCGCGAGCATCCTTTCCCGCCTTCTTGGCGTCACCAGCGAGGTCTTGACCGGCCTTCTTAGCGTCTTGAGCCGTCTTGGAAGCAGACTCCGAAGCCTTCTTGGCCTCGGCTTCGAGCTGCTTGCGCTGCTCACGGGCTTTAGCGACCGCTTCGTCGTACGCTTCTTGCGATTGCGTCTTGAGGTGTTCCAGGTCGGAATCAGAGGGGACGACGTTGACCTTGCCCGAGTTGACGTCCGGTGCAGCGTTGCTCACCTCGCTCGAGTCGCCGCCCTCGAGGTAGCCCAGGTCGGGCTTGGGCTGCTGCGACCTGGGAGGTGCGTTTTCGGCTGCGATATCGGCGTAGGACGACATTCTTTGTGAACTAAGATTGGCGGATGGTGGTAGTGGGAGACAGACGTAGGTGATGATGGTAGATATGAGGAAGGGGTGTAAAAAGTCAGCTAGATAGATAAGAAGCAGAGAACGAGAACAAGAACAATAACGAGGAGACAGCGATCGGAAGGGCAAGCGACTCTCGTCCCGGCCGGGATCGCCTTGATAGTCAAAAGGTCTCATCTGCTGCTGCTCAGCTGCTCTCTCAGCCTGTACGGTAGAACAAAAGACGTATAATTCTGCTCCACACAAAGCGCAGGCTGCTCAGCACGAACCATCTCGACCCTCTTTCGCGTGCTGCCCTTCTGCGCTTGAGACAGCTCGCTTTTCCGATTTTTATTGTGCTCGAACATTCAGCGGTGCAGCAACCGCACAAGTGCGTCATTCCACGCCAATTTTCGGAATGCTTGCGCACAACCAGCCGAATTTATTAAGAAATATTCTGAAAAATATTCCATTTTTGGAAATGTCCTAAATCTATCTAGTCTATCGATCGGGTTCCAAAGGGCGAAATCGGACGATTGCTTGAACCCTTTTTCGGCTGAGTTGCACTTTGCTGAATGCAGCCACTCGAGATCCTTCCTCCCATCCTTCACCTTGACTTCCCAACGAAAGCTAGATAGCTGATCCTCACGTCGAGACAGTGCTGAACACACCCGGCGCTCGATCGAATCTCGCCCAAGCTCACCAAAGGTCGCCAAAGGAGGAGCTACTACGATTGGCATTCAGAGGAAAGGTATTGGTGCCGTTGAAGCACCGGCTTCATAAATAGAAAGGGTGAGCACCAGATCGCTGGCTTTCCATCCAAACGCAGTCACGTTCAAGCTCACAACATCGAACCATGTCCGAGTTTCAGAAGGAAGAGCTCTCGCTCGAAGAGACCAACAAGCTTCGAATTTCGCTCGGCCTCAAACCGCTCGTCGCCGATGATGCGCCTGCTCCTGCTCCTGCTGCAGCCGCCGACGCTGCTCCCAAGCTAGATGGCGATGCGCTGGCAGCCAAAAACTTTCAGGACAAGCAGGAGCGTGAACGTCGAGAGCGAGAGGATGCCGAGGTCAAGGAGCGTCTAGCTAAAGCGCAGGCAAAGCGCGATGCTGCCCGTCGTCTCAAAGGTCCCACGCTCGCTGATGCGGATCAGACTGGCGAAGCTTCGTCCTCCAAAGACACGCTCAAGTGGCTCAAAGAGTCCAAGAAACGGGCAAAGGAACATGCAGCTCGCAGAGCCAAAGAGCAAGAAGAGCAAGAAGCACGGGAACAGGCACAGTATCGAGAGTCGGACCTCGCCGGTCTACGTGTAGGTCACGATGCTGACGAGTTCGGCGAGGGCGAAGAGCGCATTCTCACGCTTAGAGATGCGGGTGTCCTCGATGATGCCGACGACGAGCTCATGGATGCGGCCCTCGATCAAGCCGAACGCGACGCCAAGAACACGGAGCGTAAAAAGGGCGCAAAGGAGTATACCGGCTTAGACGATGAAGAAGCGCGGACGGGGCGAAAGCGCGGAGTCCTATCCAAATACGACGCCGACTTACCCGAAGGACATCTTGGGTCCACTGAAGAACAGTCCGGTTTTCGTCTCGGCGCCAACCTCTCTTCCGCTGACCGCCAAACAAGGCTCCGACAGGAAGCTGAACAAGCAGCCAAACTCGCCAACAAACAGCTCCTCTCGCTCGACTACACCAAGAGTCAGGAGGTGTCCGACTACTTGCAAGAAGGCGATATCGGCTTCAAAAAGCCAAAGACCAAGAAGCGCAAGAAGGCTACCAAGGTCAAGATCAGCTTTGACGATGACGAAAAACAGGCTGCTGAGCAAGGTGCAGCCACTGCGTCAGCATCAGCCACCGCAGATACAGAGGACGTCGAGATGCAAGAAACCAAAGTGTTGGCAAAACCACCCCGACGTCAGCAGACGGATAATTTTGTCGACGATGACGAACTTCAAGCTTCGCTCGCCAAGTCAAGGCGGCTGAAAGCGAAAAAGACGTTCAACAAGATGACGCCAGAGATGATTGCCAAGAATCTGGCGGCACAGCGAGCAGCCGAGGAGGCAGAGCGTGCTTCCGGAGTAGCTTCACCTGGCATTGCCAATGGTGGCGGTCCAGCGAACGGCAGCGCGGAAGGGGAAGGCGGACAAGAAGGACTGACTTTTGACGAGACAAGCGAGTTTGTCCGTGCGATCAGGGAGCGGCCAGCCGAGAGCGAGGTGCCGAGAAGGTCGCGTTCTGTCAAGAGAGAGTCTCCCGACGTGGACCTCAATGCTGCAGCTCACGTCAAGATGGAGGACTCGGCGGATGCTGCTGATGTGCCCATGCGCGAGCTCGATGCCACGACCGTCAAAACGGAAGTTGATGACAACGATGTCGACCTACAGGCTGTCAAGGACGAGCCGGAAGAAGGCGAAGCTCTCGATCCTGCCGTCAAGCTCGAAGACAAGGACGATTCAAAGCCTGAGGAGCAAGACACTGATCCGGTCATCGGACGCGGCATGGCAGGCACTCTATCCTTCCTCCGCCAGCAGGGCATGCTCCCCCAAGTCAACCCCGAACTCAAATCGCGCGAAGAACAACAGCGTCAGTACGATGCCTGGCTAGCTGCTCGTCGACGGGAAGAACAAGAACGTGAACTCGCACGCCAAGCCTCCAAAGCCTCCGGCTCATCCGTCGACCAAGCCACGCGCGAGGCACAAAACCGCAACCGCGAGCTGGAAGAAGCACGTCTAGCTCAAGAACGTTTCCGCGACTACAAGCCCGACGTCGAGATCAAGTACCACGACGAATTCGGGCGCGACTTGGATCAAAAAGAGGCGTGGAAACATCTCTCGCACGTGTTCCACGGTAAGAAGCCGGGAACGAAAAAGCAAGGGAAGAGGCTCAAGAAGATTGAGGACGAGAAGAAGAGGGAGAGGATGGCTGCGGGCGATACGCCGACGGGCATGTCTGCTGCGTTTCAGAGCAGGAGCGAGCGCACGGGTAAAGCGCACATGGTTCTTAGCGTTGGTAGTCGTGGAGCGGCGCCGCAGGAGAATGATCTGCTGGATGGTAAAGGTGCGGCTGGTATGCAGTTGAAGAAGTCGACGAGGCCGGCAAAGGAGCAGAGTGGGAAAGGGAAGAAGGTGGATAGTGGGGGAGGGGAGATGCTTCTGTCTCCACTGCCTAATTCTGTTGAATCGAGCGGAGCTGCTAGTGTTGCGGCGAATGGTGAGGGGACGGGTATAGCGACGTCGACGAAAGCGGGTGGGGGTTGGACACGCATTGGTAGCGCGACTCCGGCGCCGAGTGGTAGTGGAACGCCGTCGGTTGCAGCGGGTGGTGGTGGAGGGGCTGGGTTCAAGCCTGTCGCAGCAAACGGGTTTACCAGCGTTTCAGCTGGGTCACCTGCAGCAGCGGAGGCGGGAGAAGGTCGAGCTACACCCTCGAGTGGACCTTTCCGCCTTGCATTCAGCGGTGTCAAACGCAAAGCTGAGGGTCAGTGATCCAACACAGTGCCGCATCATGATTCAAGACCAGCATGCAAACGATGTGTACACGGCGCAGCATCTCTTTACAATCAAGAAAAGTGTATTTGTACAAGTCAACCATCGCTGAGCGTGAATCTGAGCAGCGAAGACGATTCACCCTGCCCATCCTGATTGGGCCTCGACGCACCCGCCTGATCCGCTTCATTCGTAGCACCATACGCTCGCCTCGCCTCCCTCCTCTCCTCCTCCCCGCCCACCTCCACAACCGGCTCCACCGGCCCATACAGAACATAATGCTGCCAACACAGCACCCGTCAAACGCAACACTCAACAACCCCAACCCCAACTTCCCCCAATCGCCACTGACGTCGTTCCAGCTGCCCTGGATCCACACAGCATCCACGACCAACTGAGCCAAACTGAGCACGCCACCCAACAGATCCAACAAGATATTCTCAATCATAAAACCCTTGGTACTCGCACGCCTAGCGTTGAGCCTAATCTGCGGCAAATACTTTGTCAACGTCACCGCCAACTTCAAAGTCGACGCTGCAGCCACAACGTCCAACCACCCAACCAAATTCAACCTCTTGGCACCTGCCAGAAACACCCCGCCGTCAACGCCACCGCGAGACTCAACCTCACCGTCCTCGAAACCGCCTGATCAGCTTTCCTATACGCCAGATACTGCGCAAGTGTGATGAGGGCGAGCAAGCATGCGTGAGCGGAAAACACCCAATCGTTGAGCTGCACCACGTTGTCCCTCCCCGCGTGCGTCTTGCGATACGCCCGTCGTACGGGGGGGTAGAAGAGGAGGAGCGTGTTGTAGACGAGGTAGGAGGTGTGTCCGAGCGCGTTGAGGGCGACGAAATCCGGCGAGAGGCCGAGGGTGGATTTGTGGAGATGGTTGTGGATGATTTGTGGGTAGAAGGAGAGGGACCAGGCGAGGGTGTAGATCCAACCGAGGAGGTGGGAGATGGCGAGTGGGAGGAATGGTGGAGTGGGGTGAGGGTGAGGGTGGTGTGGAGGGGGCGGGTGATGAGGCCCATCGCTGAGGGTTAAAGTGGAAAGAGAGAGTGAGAGGATGGTGGTGAACAAGATGGATAGGTGAGGGAGGGCGGGCTGCGAGTGGGCAAGAGAGTGTTGCCCCCCTCATCAAGCCCATGACGAGCATCGGCGACTGAATCACCGTCCCACCCCCTCCGCTTCGAGAGCTTCGAGAGCAGCGACAGCTGACAAAGATGGTAAAATTCGCAATTTCCACCGCTACAGCACGTCACAAAGCTAGGGTTTGCTTAGCCGACGCTGAGAAGCTTGCGGCCGTGTTTTGTTTTCGACACTTGGATGCCTGTGCAACATGCAATCACTGCGACTTGGTATGCTTGCTTGCTTTCACGATGGATGTTCTGGATGCAGATGTGACTGGATTTGGCAATGACCTGACGTTGAAGGTGACCAAAGTCGGGGAAAAGGGGAAAGAGTGCTAAAAGTACAAGCGGCAAGGGGTGAGGTAGGAAGGCTGGGAGCGGGGTCGTTGCTTGACCAGCATGACTTTTGCAGCTGGGATACGCAGCGAGCAGTTCAACTAGAACCCCTCAGAAGAGCGTATCTTCATCACGCAAATACTCGCCAACATCCGCCTGATGAAAGACAATAATACTCGTAGGATCCTGCTTCCTCGTATCCACCGTGCTCCTCGCCGTCACCCCAAAACCCAACGGCGTATTGCTCATGCTCAACACGACAACACCCGCATGTTCGGGCGTATCATCGGTGATCCTACCCAGATGCGCCTTGACCACATGGTTGCCATACAAAAACGGCAGTTCGCCATTCGGTTTAATCCACACCTTGTACTTTGCATGTTGCGCCAAATAGTCCAACGCCGTGACGTGGAGACGGAACTTGCCCGTCTTGCTAAACTTGCCGAAACACGTTCCCAAGGACATGAGGTTGGGACGGGCGATGGAGATGGCGAGTCGCATCGAGGACTCCGAGACGCAGTAGACGCGGTCGCGATGCAGGCGGAACACGTGCGGGTCATCGGGACGGTCGATGAGGTTTACGAGGTTCTTGCCGACGTAGTTGGCGAGCTTTTCGAAGAGCGTTTTCGTTTCTTCTTCTGTGAGCGGTCGCATTGTGCGTGAGAGAGAGCGTGTGTGGGCCGGAGCTGCTAGTTGTAGCAGGCGCGACCGAAGTTGGGTTGAGGTAGGGTGAGACGTGGAGATGCACCTGGCAAGGTGGTATAGAGTGGGACGCGCCTGATGACGGGGCTTTCGAGAGTGTGATCCGATCAGCGTTTGCTTGAGTTGTCCGTTTAAGGTGATGGAGAGGAGATGGTGATGATGACGACGATAAAGAGGAGATTGACAGCCATCAAAGCGAATTCCAAAGCCTAAATTTTTGCTTTAACAAGAAAATATTTGACCAAAAAAAGAGAGAAAAAAAAAAGAAAAAAGAAAAAAGAAAAAAAAAAAGAAAAAAAAAAAAAAAAAAAAAAAGAAAAAAAAAAAGAAAAAAAAAGAAAAAAAAAACCCTTTCTTGCCAACGCTCTTTCTCTCATGCTCAGCCTTCGCCCTTCATCGTTTCTCTACTCCATCATCTTGACGGGCCATTGCTGGCCAACTCATCGTATCACAAACCCTCTCTCCAGTACCGCCACCAACATGGCCAGACAGCGCGGGTCTCGCAGTGGCGCATCCTCGTCCACACCTTCCGCTGGACGTGCAGGCAGTCGTCGTGGAGGTGGCAAAGACTCCTCTGCGCCCTTCTCCTCTGCAGCTTACTCTTCTGGTGGCAACAAATCTAGACGCACTCCTCGTTCCTCTGGCTCCAACAATGCCGGCCCCAAAGGTCTGCACGACGTATACGATTTCGCACAAGCTTCTACCTCGGCTTCTTCCAAACAGGGTAGAGGTGCACGTCGCGCTCTTGCTGGTATGCAAGCAGATGATTATGCTGACCTGCCTTCCAAAGCTAAAGGCAAGCAACGACGTCGTCGTGGAGATGACGATGACGGTGAGGAGGAGGAAGGGGACAGCGACGACAGCGACGCAGCACCGATTGGGCCAAAGGTTTTCGATTCGGAAGACGAATTGAATGCCAGCATCGAGGGAAGCGACGAGGAGCTTGACTCCGATGAGGCCTTCGGCGATCACGACGAGGAAAAGTTCGAGGGCTGGACGTTTGGTAGAGGAGGTAAGAGCAACAAGCGCAAGTCTAACGATGCCGATGATGATGAGGAAGGCCAAGATGGCGTGGATGACGATGGCCAAGATGATGGAATGATGGATCTGTCTCGCATGCTCGACTCTGCCTCCGAGTCCTCCGAGGAAGACGATGCCGACAATCATGACAACCAAGACGCGTCGGACGACGAAAACGATCAGAGCAGCAGCAAGCTCGCCAAGCACATCGAGTCCTTCGCTGCTGGATCCAAGCGCACTGCTCACTCGGACTCGGAAGCAGGCTCCGACGCCGAGCCTTCCACAAAACGCTCCCGCCGAGTTCTCTCCGAACGCACAGAAGCCATCCCCGAAACCGAATTCGCCGCCGCCCACTCTGGCTCCACTTTGCGTCTCGAAGACTTGATGCACCCGCTCTCTTCCAACATTGACTTTGCCGACGTACGCAAAAACACCAAGCTCCTCGCCAACTCCAAGAAGGGCGGAGGCGCGCTCTCCGCTCCGCTCCCCTCTGTCGTACAAGACCGACTCGACCGACAGGGCGCCTACTCGATCACCCGCGACGAAGTCCAAGGCTGGCAACCCACCATCAACCGCTTACGCGATGCTGAGCACCTATCCTTCCCGCTGCAAAAACCCGCGGTCACCAAAGCGTCTACCTCAGGTCTCGTAGCCACCTTCCACCCCGACAACGACATGGAAGCCTCCATCGCCGCCATGCTCACCGAAGGCGGTCTCACCGAAAAACAGCTCGCGCAACAAGAGGATCTCGCCATGAACAAGCTCGACCCGGAAGAAGCACGTGCGAGACGTGACGAACTGCGACGCATGCGAATGCTCATGTTCCGCGCAGAACAGAAAGCCAAACGGGTGAGCAAGATCAAGAGTAAAGCGTACCGCAAGATCCACCGTAAAGAGAAGGAGAGGTTGAAGGAGCAGATGAAGGAGTTGGGTGAGGATGTAGAGGAGATGGATTCGGAGGAGGAGATGGAAGAGCGGTTGAAGGCGGAACGAGATCGTGCGCGTGAACGTGCGACGTTGAAGCACAAGAACACGTCAAAGTGGGCCAAGAACATTCTGAGCGCCAGACACGGGGAGCACAACCAGGAGGCGAGGAACGAAATCGATGCGCAGCTACGACGTGGCGCCGAGCTGAGGAGTAAGATTCAACGTCGCGAATTTGGAGACGATTCCGAGTTGGACGACTACTCGGATGGTTCTGCTGCCGGCGATAGCGTGGAGGATAGCAAAGTGGTCGGGGACGCGTTTGACGAGTTGGAGGCGTTGGAGGCGAAAGAAGCGGCAAAGCGCAAGAAGGACGAGGAAGAGTTTGAACATGTGGGTGGCAAGATGGGCGTTTACAGTATGAAGTTTATGAAGGATGCTAGGGAGAGGCAGTATGCTAAGATTCAAGGGGAGGTGGATGATTTTTTGACAGAGATGCAGGGATTGGGTGCCGATGGTGAGGATGAGGGGAAAAGTGATGGGGATGATGTCGGGGAGGCAGTGATCGCGAGGAAGGGTAAGGAGGCTGAGGTTGGGGGAAGTTCGGTCTATGTACAGGGGAATAAGGGTCGAGCTGTGTATGGCACCACTGCTCCTTCGCCTGCTGCTGCGGCACAGAACAAACCAGCTGGCAAGAAGGACGACTCCAAACCATCCTCCTCCACCACCACCACCACCTCTATCCCACCCATCAACAGCACTTCCGGCAATGTCGAAATCGGAGGCACCGCCACAATCACCAAACCAACCCCTCAAACCAAACCTAAACCCACCAAACCCACTCTCACATCCCCCGCTACCCCAACGACGACGACGACGACGACGACGACGCCACCAACCCCTGGCTAACCATCTCTTCCACCAACCACCACTCCACCAAACTTTCACGCAAGAAAAACGACTCTTCCCTCTCCACCGCCGCCTCCACCGCCGCTGCATCAAAATCGGCACTCCGCGCCTCGAAAACCTTGAACAAATCCACCGCTGCCAAAGCTTTGCGTCACAAAGACGAGACCATCGCAATCGATCTCGCCTCTCGTCTTGGCAACGATCGCTCTTCTACCTATGAGAGCGCTTCTGATGCGGAGGAGGAGGAGCCGTCGGCAGTTGTGGGGAAGAAATCTGCTTTGGGGAAGGCAGGGGGAGGGGAAAGATTACGGCGATGGAACAGCGTGAGCTGGTAGCGGACGCGTTTGCATCCGACGACGTCGTTTCCGAATTCCTCCACGAAAAAGCGGCCATTGTTGAAGCGGATTCGACCAAGTTCGTCGATACACGCTTACCAGGTTGGGGCTCCTGGACCGGCCGCGGCACCCACGCCCCTCGCCACCCTCCCAGCCTTCAAAAAATCCAAGGGATCAATAGGGAGAAGCGCAAAGACGCCAACCTAACCCACGTGATAATCTCCGAACGTCGCGACAAACACCAGGACAAATACCGACCCAAAGATCTACCCTATCCATTTACCAGCGTTGCGCAGTACCAGGCGAGTTTAGCCCAACCTTTGGGGAAAGAGTGGAATACGAGGATCGAAACGCAGAGGTTGAACTTGCCCAAGGTGACGAAAAAGGTGGGGAAAGTGATTAGGCCGGTGGTGAGGAAGTTTTAGAGACGGTTGTTGGCAATGCACATTTTTTTTGCGAGAGAGAAGGGTTTGGGAAGGTGTGTGTTGTGTGGATTGTGAATGGCTGATTGCGTGAAGGGGGGGATGTACATCTCGACTCGCACACGGCTTGGGGGACACGAACACGATCGGAAGAAAAGAGGTCAGATGTCTTTGTGTTTTGTAAACGCATGTGAATGTGTGCATGGCGTGCATAAACACCGAAAGAATGAAAGATTACATTCGTCTGGGACCATCGATCAAGTAGCGCGCAATTTGATCCTTGACACCGACTTTGCTCTGCTCCTCACCACCCATTCGATCCAAACACTTCATCCTCGGCGTCGTCTCCACATCCTCCCCCTCCCCCTCCTCCCCCTCCTGCTTCTGGTCCTTACCACCACCGCTGCTAGTCTTCTTGACGATCCTTAACGGCCTAGTCTCGCCTTCTTCTTTTCCCATAGAACTGGAGCTATCCGACCTCACGAGTTTCGGGATACCACTCGAGCTGTTACTTTTAGTGAAACTACTCAACCCATTGACACTGTCCTGTCTGCGACTGCGACCAGCGAAAAAGCTAGCCGAGCTCGACGTGGGAGGACGTGGACGATCCAGTGCCGACGTTCTGCCGCTCCTGCTCACACCTTGCACACTGTCGCCGAACCCTCCACCGCCTTGTTGAGGACTACGCTGTTGAGATGAATTCGTCTTTTCCGCCCAATACCTGTACAGCTCTCCCCTATCCGGCGCGGCTGCAGAAACAGGCATGCTGCTCAACGACGAAGATCCAGCCAGTGGCGTCTTTGCTCCATCCCTTTCCTCTAGAACAGCACGTTCGCGTTCCGCCTCCTCCCGGATCCGAGAATAGTACCTCGCAATGGGTGTCGATTCTTTCCCACCGACCATTCTGCGTTGTGAGTGATCCTCGTCGTCGAGCGCTAGAGCGTTGAATCGCAAAGCTGCATCGCGCGACCCGCCAAATCGATCCCGGTTGAGCGTCGAGGGTGATGGTCGCGATGGAGACAGCTCTGCGAAGTGTCCTAGCGATGTTGAGGGACGCTCGTAGGTGTCATGTGGCGCAAAAGAGGGTGAAGCAGGGGTGGGGGAGGTGGGACGCGAAGCAGCGGCTTCGGCAAGGTATGCGGGCAGCTCGATCGATGGCGTTGTCGAAGGCGTGCGTCGGTGGTGACGGCTCGTGTCTTGCACTGCTGCTGTTGCTGCTGCCGTCTTGCGTGTGGGAGAAGAGAGCAACGTTCCCAGACCCATAGATGAAGCACGCTTGCGCACCATGACAGGCAGCCGGCTCGATGGCGAGCCCAGCTTTTCCGGCTTGGCTGGTTTCGGAGGTGGTTGGCTTCGTTTTGGCTGCTGCGACTGCTGCTGCGACTGCTGTTCCGCCATCCCAGTCTCTGGCTTGCCAACAGCTGCAACAGAGGCAGCAGCGACTGCAGCAAAATCTTCTCCCGGCACAGGACCAGCAAAGACAGCTTGGCGATGTCGCACGAGCACCTGGAGCAGCGGCAACGAAATGCTCACCGTTGGCGCCAGCACCAATGTCAAATTGCTGATGGGCATCTTTGTTCTCGCCACCACCTCCGGCTGAGCGAGCATGCCCAAATGTTGTGTCAACTCGCGAAGCAGATACCAGTTGTACACGGGCAATTGGCGCATCAGTGGGCTCAACTCGGTCGCCACCTTTGCCGGATCGATGTTTGCTGTGCGCGCTTCCGTAGCCTTTCCGCCGCTACCACTTGCTGATGCTGCGGCCACCGGAGCAGCTGCATCCGGTGCGTCGGCAAGCAGGCGAGCAACTGCCTGATCAAGCGCCTGACTCTGCACCAGAGGAATCAATGGCTCGGGCAGCTCTCTGAGATAGCTCTTGAGCAGACTGCACACCGAGTTGATGTCGAGGTCGGCTGGGTTGATCTCGTCGAGACGCAGATCGTTGCGTGGGTCAGAAAAGTACGAGCGCAGTTTCGACGTGTGACTGCTGCGTCCACTGATCCTGTAGATGCCTTCTTCGGAAGGACCCCATTTTTCCAGACTCTGGATGCAGCGCACCACGAGGCGCGGCAAGAACAAATGGCGCGCTTCTTCGCGGCTCAGCGGCTCATTGGCCGCACCGCCAGCCACCGAGGCACGCGGAGTGACGCGAGGCGATTCGAGAAAGTTGGCGCTGAACTCCTTGCCCAGATCAGGCACGCCAAGGTGATCATCGTTGCCTTCAGACGTGATACTTGAGAGACGAGATCGCAGCACGACGTCTTGAAGAGGTGCGCCAAAGACGCTGCCAGATGAAGCTCGTACATGGCCGGAGTCAGGCGCATCGAGCAGCATCAGCCACTGTCGTGTCGGCTCGTTCTCTGCATCAGAGTAGCTGCTAGTGCGATAGCCAGCAGCACCTCCACCAACAGCAGGGCGACCGGAGGAAGCGACAGCACCCGAAGCAGTACCGTTGGAACTTTGCAGCGTCTTGACGAAATCCCAACCTCTCCTGCCCACAGCAGCACCAAATTGACCTACATGACCCAGTGCACCAACAACACCCCCTCCACTGCCCGACGACATGGTCCTTCCCATCGCTGCTGAGGCTGCTGCGCCACCGACAGCACCACTTGGATAACCACCGCGCGCCTGGTGGAGTCTGCGCGGCGGGGGCAAGGGTGTGCCTGCGGATGTGCGAAGTGCCTCTGCATCCAGCCGAGGTTCGGCGACGGCTTCTTGAGAGCGCGAGTGTGCAATGCTTTGATAGACGCCGTTGCCTGCTGGCCGTGCACTCGCTGGCGGCTTAAGCATGTCGTTCGAATTGGGACCGCTGCTCCTGGTGGACTCTAAAGAAGCTGTATTGGGCGCCGAGATGGAGCCCAGCATCGAACTGCTGCTTGCGCTAGAACGCGGGAAAGCTGTCAACAGGCTCGGTTTGGGCTTGGGCGGTTTTGGCGGAGGAAGACCATTGCTTGCGGAAGCATGGTAGGGATTGGTTGCAGAGGACGAGAAGCCGACAGTGGCAGCTGAAGAGCCACGGCCGTTGAATACCTGAGCAAGGCCATTCTTTGCGGTATCGCCAGTGCTTACGCTGCGAGAAGCACGCCCGACTGTTGCAGAGTGCTTGTTGAGGAAGGGAGACGCGGATGGACCGGGACCCGGTGTAAGATAGCCGGGCGCAGCTGCAGTGCCATTGGACAAAGGGTGAGGCTGCTGCTGCCGCTGGGTCGACGACTGATAGCGTGATGGAAAGAGGAAAGGCCTGCTGCTGCTTACGTCCTCGCTGGAAGAATTGGCGGTAGAAGGGCGAGAGGAGCCAGTAACATTGCCCTGTTTGGACCCAGCACGCCTGAGCTTGGCAAAAGAGAAGGAATGCTTGCTGCCACTGCTCAGACTACCGGTGCTGCCATTGTTGAGGGACGAGGCGTCGTCGTGGGTGTTGGCCGAGTGCGGTAGATAGTCGGTGGAGTTTTCGGAAGAGATCGAGAGGCTGCCGTTGCTTGACTTGTTGCGCGAATGGGAGAGGGCGCGCTGCATGGATGCCGATGCGGCGGACTCAGCTACGAGCTGTTCGAGCAGAGGACCGGATGATTTGCGGTCGATGGGCGAATCAATGAACTCAAGAAAGTCCGGATGATCTGCTCCGTACAAACGCGGGGGCATGGCAGGCATGGAAGTCTGGTCGGGCACGCGCGGTGTTGCTAGGCTTGGCGAATCCTTGGAGCTAGGAGAAGGAGTGTTGGGATCGGCGTCGCGCCGCCGGATGATGTGAATGCCAGCCGCCAGCATCTCTTCTTCGGACAAGAAGGTCTCGACAAGAGGTTGAGGTGACCGCGAGTTGGTTGGTGGGCCATGGCCACGTTGCGAATGATCAGAGACGGCGACATTGAGCGGAAAGAGTTTGGCGCTGTCCGAGTCGGAATGGTGTGCGCCGCGATTGTAAGGGTTTTCGAGCTCGATGGTCTTTTGTTGGGCCTGGTACCACGCCTGCTTGTGCTGTTTGGACTTGTACACGGCCGAACTTGGAGGAAAGCCCGAGGATGCGGCCGTGGAGTCATGATGAATAGAGTAGATGCTCTGGGGGAGAGAAGGGGAGGGGGAAGCAGAGCGTAGCATGGGCTGGGGTGTGGCAGCGCGCCTTGTATCTAGGGCCGAGCTGGAGAAATCGACATCCGAGCTGGAGAGAGAGGCGCTTTTGCGATGTCGACGACGAACATCTGCGTCGGGAGATGAATCGAGATGGTTGTCTCTGGATCGTAGACCCAAGCCTGTAGAGAGGATGGAGATGCTGGATGACTTTGTGCGTGTGGATCGGTGGATGACAGGTTTGGTGGAGGATGAGGGCAGAGGTGGAGGAGCTGAGCGCGGAGTGTGTAGAGGGGTAGGCGAGGGAGCCCGCCTCAGAGTGGCAGGATAGGATGGGATCTGAGTGTCTTGGGTTGCGGGCTCAGGACGGTGGCTCTGCTGCGAATCGAACGACTGACTGGCATCGAGGGTTGGAGGAGCTGTGGCGACGTTGAGCGAGTTGGACGAAGAGAGACGACGAAAGCGACAAAAGGGAACAGGAGACTTGCGGCCCGACGAAAAGAGGCGCGAGCGTGCAGCTAAATCGTGCTCTGTTGTGGAAGGTGAATCTGTGGTGTAGCGTGACGAAGAGGCATCTATGCTACTAGTGATGCTGCTGGTGTCGCTGTTGAGGATGTGGATGCCGGTGCTGCTGCTGCTGCTGCTGCTGCTGCTGCTGCCGACGTTGGCGCCCTTATCCTGGCGTGCACGGGAAGCAATGGCGGAGGAAGAGTATGAATGGGCGAAGGGCATGATGGGCGAGCACAGGAGCCGGTTTGGCAGGTCGGTGGGGGGGATGCTTGCTCAATTGGCGGAGAGCAATGTCTCTATTGAGCTTGGAGGCGCAAAGGTCGGGGATACGGTATGGGCGCACCTAGGCCAGACACGTAGCGAAGAGGCGCGATGCAGCTGTGGCTTTGCCAGAGAGTTGCTCACAAGTTGTTGGGGAAGCGTGTCATGGATACCAACGTGTGGACACTGGTTTGATAAGTGTGGAGACGGCGGATAGTGGGGGCAAAGTGAAGCAATGCCGAGTGGAATGCAGGGTGCGAGGTAGGTGGGCTTGAATTGGCCACCAGATAGTGGTTTCTGCAAGCGAACAGAGAACAATGAACGGCGGTCGAAGCGCTGAGGGTGAGCTCCAAGCGCAGTCTAGTCAGCTTGAGGAGGCCTTGTCGAAAGCGAGCAGCGCCTAAGCTAGTGGTGCATGCATGTGTGCTGATCGCAATGATGCACAAGGTTGACGGGAGGTGCTCCCAACGGGGCGACAACGGCGAGAGCGCTGGAAAGGTACGTAGCGCGGGCCTAGAACGAGTCAAGAGTTGTTGCGAAGCGTGTATGCGCAGGTATCACGGTAGAGCTTGGGGTTCCGAGTTCGAGTTGCGGCGATTGTGAATTTGGGGGTGAGAGCAAGACTGAAGGAGTGACAAAGTGGATACGATGCTGATGAAACGAGATGACGTGGGCAAGTGGAAGATGATGATGAGATGGCGTAGGAACGATGAATGCGAGACTGACACACGCCCAAAAGAGAGAGCCTTCTCGACTTCGCGCACGGCTGCAATTGTGACCTTTAGCGACTCGACTTTGCTACTGTAGACCGCCAAAAGCGAAGCTCGACTGAAGATGCGCACACTTGGACAAAGAACGGGTGCCTCGATTTGCAGTAGTGTGTGCATGCGCTCGTTTCCAAGAGGCCGACAGAGAGACACTTTTCCAATATAGCAACCTCACCAAACAAAAGTCACAAGGATCCATCCACCTTGGCAGTCGCTAAGAGCTTACAGTACAGTACAATCAGGACAGCAGCACGAGGTGGTCCAGGTCACGTCTCATCGTACAACACACAAAGACAAAGCATCGATCAGGTGTCACCTGCGCCAAGTCCAACAAGCTCAGCCCAGCTTAACCCGCCAAACCGCCCGCCATTTCCCAAAGAAACCTCAAAGAAACGCCAAACCCTTTTCCTCGCCGTCCACCTGGCCGACTGCTATCACGCTGATGGTCTTCACTCTCACGGTCTCTCGCACAAGTTGTCCTGCGTCGCTAGTTCAGATACTGTCCTTGTTCCTAAAATGTCTACCTCTACTATGATTGCTTTCAGGTGAGCAACACATCCGACGCGATGCACCCGACGTTGCCCCAGTAGTCCCTCGCCCTGACCACCAGCCTATACCTGCCTCTGCCACCCTCTTGGCCCTCCTGATCGATAATGTGCTGCACGTCGAACGCGCCGTCGATCTTGGGCTCGCCCCGGATGCTTCTCGCCGCAGAGTAGTACAGACGCTTCTCCTTCTCATCAAATTGGCTAGTGATCTTCTCGGGAAGAAGCGTCCGTACGAAAACGCCGGCATGTAGTGCGAAAACAGCTTGCTCGTCCATCGGTAAGCTTTCTCTGGATCTGGTTCGTCGCTGACCGTCGCATTGCCTTGAGCTGCTGCACCCGCGGTGTTGACGGATGTCGATGAGGAGCGATGAGAAGCACCAGACCAGTTGTTGGGCAGCTTGGAATGCTCAAACACATTTCGCCAGTATTTCTTGTCCTGCTCAGCTGTACCGCTCGGATCCGTTTCTCCACCCAGATCGCACTCCATTCCACGCCGAGGTGCCCTTTCCCCATCCAACTTTTTCCTAAACGCAATGTCCAGAGCATAGATGGCCAAGTTGTCCATTCCATCACCGGGATCACCAGGTGTCTGCTGGAAATATTCGTACCCAACAATAATCTCGGTGCGTCCTTGCAGCGTGGGTGTCCAGAAATCATTGCTCGTCGCATACGCATTCGGAGGAATGTTGAGCGGATCCGTCGAGGGCTTGGCAAAGTAGATTATCGTCGGCGAGCCATACGGCGTGATGGCCGAGCGATAGTCTTTGCCCTCGGTAAAGGCGTGCAGCGGGTGGAAGTACTGCCAACCCTCCTCGTCCGGGTGCTTCCATTCTTCCCAGCTAGGATCAGGTCGAGAGACACGCACCTGCAACGTTCGGTAGCGATAAGGGTAGTACGATACCTCTTGATCCGGCTTTGACGTGGCATGATCCGCCGGCGGCTCGGTAGAGGGAGGCTCGATCGACAGTCCTTCGCGTAAAGCATGGCCCAGCACGTTTCCACGAAGCACCGTGTCGCCTTCCTGTACAGTAGCCGTAGCTTGATCAATGCCAAAGATCTGGTACACGATGGACCATTCGTCACGGATCATGAGGCAGAAGTTGGGCTCGTCGTTTTCACCTGCTGCAGGACCGTAGATTGGCGGCCTGCGGAACGTGTACTCCCTTGCCCAAACCACCTGTCCCGACACGGGCGCAAAAACCTCCTCGGGAGGCAGCACCGTGCTCGTCTCGAGCTTGTTGTGGATATGATCTGGATCATCGTCGTCATCGCCATCGTCATCGCGTGGGTTGGTGATGCTCATGGGGATCTTGATCTGCACTCCGAGCGTCCAAGCCGACTGATCGACAAACACGCCAAAGTTGCGGTCGTTGACGTAGCGCGACGATTTGGGGATCAGCGGATTCTCCATGGCACCAGCAATACGGTTGACGTCGTCGGGATGCCAGGTTCTGTCTTCTTGACCTGGTCGCCTGTCGCGAGCATTGCCGGCAAAAGGCCAGGAGGCGCGTGACTCTTGCAGATAGAGATGGCCCACCCAGAACTTGTCGAGGTGCTGCTCTGCCTTATCGCCCTGGGACGATGTGGTTGCGCCTGAAGAGGGCAGTTTGTCGAGCTGGACAGTGACGACAAAGCTCTGCAAGAGTTCGTGCGGGGATTCCTTTCTTGCCTGCTCGACCGACTGCCAGAGTTTTGCCCAGCCGGGACACGAGCGTTCGTCGAGATGGAAGCGACCATCTGGAAGCAGCGATTGGGGACCTGCCTCACAGTCAAGGGCGCCTGCTGATGCGTGTATCCAGTCTGCATCTGGACTCGCTGGATGTGATGTCGGTGGCGGAGGATGAGCAGGCGTAGGGAGGCCGAGATCGTAGCGCTCGCACCACTCGATGCCGTGAAGCATGGCTTGATCTCTTGTCCTCAGTCGTACAGGTCCCAGCGATGCTTTTGCGCTTGTCGCAGTGTAGAGCGTCGGGTCGAAATGAACGACGAGCGGCTGCGGCTGGAAAGGGTCGGTCTGGTTGGAATGATCTGGGCGATGGACGGTCGAGGGAGGATGCGCCTGGTTGATGTAGAGACCCGAATGCGAGAGCCGAAGCGACGGAACGGGAGAAGGATCGTCATCTTCAACAAACGCGGCGCTGGCGTACAGTTCCTGCGCTTCTTCGTATGGAAGCTCGTAAGAAGCAGCTGATGTGGGAGACGACGTTGGACACGAGAATGGAATCTGACGATGGGGTCGCCTGGATCCAGCCAAGCATAGCGAGGCCTGCCAAAGCAGAAGGAGCAGCGACGTTGCCTTGAACATGGCTGCTCGTTGCTTGCTTGCTATCCAGAGTGTGAACGGCTGGAGATGTGACTCGACCCGCACACAGACCTTGTGCGGATGGGCGAGGGGTCCTGGGCACGAGATTACGCTACGAGCATCGCCAATGTGCCGCCTTGAGGATACGTTGTAAGCGGTGTGCTGATACCAACGGATGTGCCGACATCAAACAAGTGGCAACAAGCGATGAGGATGATGATGATGATGATGAGAATGCCAGTGACCATGTCGTGAGGATGCGATCAGACCATGCTCGAGACGCCAAGGCAGACAATACCGTAAGCGCAATCCAAAAATAGTCACAGAGTCACGTTGACAAAGAGAAGGCTTTCCACATGTGGCGAATCCTCATCAGCAAGCCCAAGCTTGCCTCACGTGACGGGCATGCTCCTCTGAGCTTGACTCGCACGCGTCCGCATCATCTCTCGGCCGTGTGAGTCTGAGCTGGGATACTCCACTTTGAACCAAATTCGAATTCGAATCGAGAAAAAGGGGCGATTCGCGAGCCGTGGGAGTCCCGGCCATTGTGTCAATCCAGGCAGTTTTCCAGTGATAAACTCAATTTTGGATTTCGAGAGATTTCGGTCAATCCGTCGGTGAGTGTGAGTGATTGAGCCTTGTCAGGGACAAGAAAAAACATCGGAATGCGGTCGAGTTGAATTGGATGAATGACTGTTGCTCAGCATTGCTTCATACCGCATCCTCGACCTTATCTTCCACCATCATCTCATTTTCGATACCTCTCACGCACGATTCGACTCTGCTGCTATCAACGACGCGCTCACGATCTCCAATCTCTAGACTACCGTTGACGCTCGCCAAGCCACGATCATGATCGACACCACATCATAGCCCTCGTGCCCACTCTCCTCAAAGCCTACGAAAGCTTGCTGCGGAGCTTGCTGCGGAGCTTGCTGCGGAGACGTTGCTCGCGCGACGCTTATCCACAATGGCGCCCATTATAGCATCAGCAGGCCAGACGCGGTCGCGGCTTCCCACCAAATGGATGCAGGGTGCTTCCACCACCACCAAACTTGTCGACGGTCGTACCTCTCCAAGTGAGAGCCCGCTCCGATGGTCGACACACACCCTGGCTGCTGATCCACATGACACCGTCCGCAGCCGTGCCGACTCCACCGCATCCACCTTTGTCGACACCTTTGCGCATCGTCGCAAGAACCGAATCAGCGATCTCACCTTTGTCGACCATTTCGATCAAGCCGCACTTACCCACCTTCCGCGATCAGATAGTCTTGCATCAAACCTCAACGATGCATCCCTAACCTTGAACAACGACGACGACGACAACGACGACAAGTCTTCCGATCTCACCCACCTTACGTCTCATAAAGCCGCTTCGATCCTCACCAACGAATACGACCACCACGCCTCTAACGCCCCTTTACCGCACACCGATGCAATCGACAACGACGATGTCGACCTCGAGGATGATGATGCTATGGCACAGAGGATCGACAGATTGATGGAAGCTACCATACAGGCTCTCGAGGCTTCCAACCGACTCGTTCTCGACACGCTCTCGTCCAGGGCCATGCTCGCCCAACTCAACGCCATCGAGGCAGCGCTCGACTCGCACCTCGACGCCAGAGAGGCGCATCTCAAGCGTCGGATCCAGGCCGTCACAGACATGACCGACTTTGTCGCAAAAACCTCTGCCGAGCTCTCAAAGCTTACGGGCGCTTCCAATGGTCCGCGCGTCCCCTCAGGTGTCGCCTCGACCAGCCAGCTCTCTACCCTTGCTGATCCCGCCGAGCTTCAGGTGCGAGATGCGGCGGCCACAGGCATCGTCCAGGCACTCGACCGAGACGCCACCATCGGCAAGACGGCAGCCAAGCGACTGGAGCGCATGCTCCAGACACCGTCTCCTACCGCATCGCCAACCTCTGCAGCACCAGCACAACAAAGAAAGAACTACCACAATGCGGGCAGACGTGCTTTCTCCATTTCCAGCTTTGCCTCTGTACAGTCGAGCATCGCAGAAGAGGCACAGCACGAACACCAAGGACCTATCGCAGACGATGCACCTTCAGTGTCAGCACCTGCTCAAGATGCCTTGGTCACACCATCGGACAGTTGCACAACGACCCCACACAAGAAGCGCTCAGTCAGCTACGACAGCCGCGCTCCCGGCGCCATCAAGCTTATGAGCAAACTCGCTGGTCCCACCAAAGCCTCCACTGCCGGCGCCGTTTCGAACGCGACATCAATCCCTGCGTCCTCGGTTGCCCCAGTCTCAGCGTCATCCGAATCAGATGGCGCGAAAAGGCAGACCACGATGCGACCTTCGCTCATGGCTACTCTGCGGCAAGAACCGACACTGGCATCTTCGTCCCACTCGTCTCGTGAGCACGCTACGACACGGCCGCAGACAAAAGGTGTGTCGGGTCTGCCGAGCTACAGCGCAAGTGCCCATTCAAAAGCGTCGGCGAGTGTGGGAGTGGCATCTACCAGCATCGAGTCGACGCTAGCAGCTCTTCTTGGCATGCCCTCGACGGCGGCATCCGAGTCGTCGCGCACCGAAACGCCTTCCGAGTCTTTGTACTTTGACAGCGCCATGGAGGATTCCATCTCTTCAGCGTCGCCTCCTACGCCAGGCAGCATCCACGCGATTCACGGCATGCTGGCTACTCCTTGGAAGCCTGCAACACAAGAAAGCGGGCAGGATGGTGCGGATGCGGCGCCTTCAAGTCAGCCACGATCAGCTCGACGTGCTTCGATCTACTCGAACATGGTAAGCCCCAGAGCCTCGCTATCGCTTTCGGATCGCGACCGAGCACAGCAGTTGTCGTTACAGCTTGCCGAACTGGCCTCTGAGCGTGTCACATGGAATCCACAATCGGTCGGAAGCGCCGACTTGAACACAGCGGGCAGTTGGACATCTGGAGCGGGCGCTGGTGGAGGTGGAGCGCTGCGTGCATTGCAAAAGCTCAACGAAATGTCGGCGGCCAAGATCGCTGGACAGGGCAGCACATCTGCTGAGCAACAAGGCGGCAGCAAGCGTGTCTCACTTGGGCTTGGCCTGCCTAGCTTCTCGGCCTTGAGACCGAGTGCGAGTCGCTCTACCTCTACGATGAATGCGTCGTCAGTCACCGTACCGCCAGCAGCATCTGCAGAGGCCTCTGCACCATCGTCTTCACCCGAGCAGCCTCCCTGTTCAGCAGTAGAAGAGGTTGCCTCTGCGAAAGCAAGCGGCAACGCAAATCTTGCCCGCGATCGAGCACCGACGACTGATTCAGATACAAACGCCGCCGCCGATGTCTCGTGTTCGTCCTTGCTTGGCGGAGGTTGGCGCTCCTGGGCATCATGGAACACTGCGCCTGCAGCTCCTGTCAATGGCGAGACTTCCACTCCGCAAAAGTGAAATAGCCCCTTGGTTCATTTCCATCTCACTCTATCCCACTCTTTTTTATTTCTTTACCATTCTTCGCCTTGAACGGCAAACCAAACCGATCTGAGGATCCTATACCAGGCTTTGCGCCATTCTTTGTATTTCTAGTCTGCAGTTGTTGTAGCAAACATCAGTCGCATACGGCATCCATTGAGCGAGGATTGAAAGTGCTGGGCAAGAGTCGTGTGGGCCCAGAATTTCAAACGTGGCCGTGCGCCACAGTCGTTTCTCTCCACACGCGGAATAAAATCAAGGGTCTGATTCGAGCAGGCTGCAAAGAGCCGTCGTTTTCGCCGTTGATCCACTCTCACCATCACCATCATCACCGCCGTATCTTTTTCGATCAAGGACACTCTAGCCATCATGGTGTGGCGCAACGATTGTTGAGGCTACCAATAGCCCTGGCGAGTCCTGTACCGAATCGACCCGCGTCAGCGTCCTCCGATTGCGCACCTGCGTGAGGTCCAGCCTCGGCTTTCTCGCTCAACGCACTCATTTCTGCATCAAAGGCTTCACAAACCGGCACGTTAATCTCACGATCTTTGCGGAGCTACCACGTTGCACCCCCCCCCCCCCCCGATATGAGCTCTGCCACTGTCGAAGAATTCATCGAGCTGCTGAATGCAGAACAGCACGTGGACCTGCAAAAGCTGCGCGATCTCGCCCGTCACGGCGTGCAACCGTCGGTGCGCGGCGAAGTGTGGCTCTACCTCCTCGGCGTACTGAGCGACGACAAGGGTCAGGAAATGACGTCGGTGCGTAGCAAGTATCTTGCGTACGAGGCGCTGGACAAGCACAATCCTGCGCTCGAGAAGCGTGTACGCAGCGAGTGTCAGCGGTACTATCAGAAGCGATTGGGTACGCGACCGCCGCCGGGCAGGACGCTGATGCGTAGTTCGAGGAGCGTGCTCTCGCGCAAACCGGGTGGATATTCCGCTGCGATTGGTGGGAATGGAACGGGCGGGCTTTCGTTGGGTAGGGATTTCTCGTTGGATGGAGCTTCGTCGCAGAGTTCGTCCTTGCCCGGATCGTCAACGGGGGATGGTACGCATTTTGCCATCTCGGGATCGAATGCGAGTGCGCTGGCAACGACAACGCTCAACGGGTGCGATCGAGGGCCGAACCGTGTCAATGACGGTCGAATTCATGCTCTGGGCGGCATCATTGGCGAAAGCGGCGTCTCTGCGGCTATGGACGCCGACGATCCAGATGCAGCGGCAGCGCTCGAACTCAAACGTTTCGGTCGCAGTGTCGAGAATATCATTTGCGCGTTTATGAATCGATGCGCTGCAGCAGAGACGGCGCGCAGACAAGCATCTCAAAGTGCAAGCGATGCGGCTGCCTCTGCGTTAGGGTCGCAGAGGAGCTCGGAAGCTGCTAGCAATGGGATCTCGAGCGTGATGTCGTCGGATCAGAGACATGCGGAGGGCGCGAGGGGTCGTTTGCAAAGCGCAAAAGATAACGAGGAGGCTCTGTTCCGATCGAGCAAGTCGGCAGAAGGAAGCGGCAATGGCAATGGGCTGTTCAACGACGTTGACGCAGCAGGCTCAACATCAGCACGGCATGGACACAGCAGCGGCACAAGCTCACGCTCTCGTTCAAGAGCCGGATCGCTCGGCAGTACGAGCAACGGCCATCCCGGCGGCTCCACCAACCTTCCCCCACTACGTAGCGCAGTCAGCGTGGAAGAATCTGTGCGCTCACGCATGCCACGCGAATACGAATGGCAACCACAAGTAGACCACAGCACGAGCGGTACATGGGGAACAGCAGCCGAATTCCACCCAGCCCTGGTCTACCTCTGCGCCCCCTTCGTCCAATGCGTCCGCGTCGAAGCGGGCATGTACTTCGCCTTTGAAAAGCTCATGACGCTCATGGCGCGCCACAGCTCCCGAAACCCACTCGCTCGCCAAGTAGCCACGTTCCTCACCCTCTTCCGCACCACCTTACCCGAACTCCACTCGTACTTTGAAGAGGAAGAAGTGGACATCATCGGATTCGCCACCAACTGGCTACAGCACCTGCTGGCGGGAGAATTGCGGATTGAAGATCTCATGCGGTTGTGGGATACGTACTTTGCATTGCCGGATTTCTTGGATCTGCATCTGTATGTGTGTATCGCGATATTGACGAACTGCAAGGATTCGTTGGAGGAGTTGGATCGGTCAGAGACGAGGAGTATGTTGGATAGTTTACCGCCTTTGGATGTGGATAGGGTGATCAATGAGGCTATTAATATTCGGTTGAGTCATCAGAGGTCTCAGCGTACGGACGATTGATGGGTGGTAATGCAAAAAAGATGTTGGGATTTGGTGTGTGTGTGTGTGGATCGATCATGCTGCAAAGGCTGCTTGCTAGCTACAGTAGAGATGGCCGTTTTGGCAGCGCGCAGACGAGTTGTTGCTGCAGGCACATCGAGACGGCTATGCTAGCCACTCGCTATCCTGTCTATTCTACCAGCAGGCGAGGAGCCGTCGTTGTCAAAAAGATACAGTGCAACAGCCACGTCAAGGCAAGCAGCCTGAGTGTTGTTTTCAGGCAGCGCCTGGCAGCGCCGTTTGGCGCAACCTTCGTCCTTGATGCTGTCACTCTTCAACCTCAGAGAGTTTGTCGAGCGGTTCGATCTCATGTTGCAATCCACAATCGGGTCAGTACCAAAAAAATGCAAGCTGCGTACGTGATGGATGTTGTTCTTCTCTGCCATGTCTTTGATCTGGACTGACAAAAGTTGATCTATCCTGTGGGACGGGAAAGACGCACCGCTGTAGAATGGCACAAGTCAGCTTAGTCTTGCTTGTCTTGGGCTGCTAACTTAACCCCTGTCTTGACGCACGACCTCTTAGCTCGCCGAACACTGCCCCAGCCGAGCGACAAGTTGTTGAAACTCCGCACTCGCATAAAGTTGGCTTGCTGCACTATACGTCTGGACGTCGTTTCGGCGATCAAATGCCGTCGTCTCGAGAGCAGACGGGTCGGAGGGGGAGCGAGTGAGGGAGCGAGTGCAGCGATCGAATCCAAGACAAAAGGGGATTCACGGATCGGCGGCCGTCTTACCTTGCTGTTGCTCGTGCTGTCAGAGATGCATGGCGAGAAACACACACACGAACACTTTGGCTGAGAAACAAAGCAGAAATGCAGGCCATGCTGGCCATGCTGGCCATGCTGGCTGACGATTTGTGTGTTGGCCAACAGCCTTCTTCGAGACTCCTTTGCATGCATGTCCCTGCTTTTCTGCCGCTGCTCCTCTCCATCTTTCTTGGCCGTTTGTTCTCGACTCAACCAGACGATCCTTTGACGAGCGCAGACTCTACTGTGACTTCATCATCATCTTCCAACACCTCCGTCACCACACCACCATCAACCCACTTGAAGCAGCTGCAACGGGAATTGCTTTCTAACTTCCCACACTCCTTCAATCCACCTCTACGCAGAGACTACTTCGGGAATCCCACGCCGTCCTCACAAAGAGGCCCAAGCACCGTCATCGGCATCCTCGCGCCGGATTTCTCTCTCTGCACGACCCGCGCATACAGCCCCGCCTTTGCAACGCCGGCACAGCCCACGCATCCAACGAGCCAGTTGCAATGAGCTATGACGCTTACCAGATGCGGCCCAGCCAAGGGCGTCAGGCGCGTCAGCAGCAACAGCAGCAGCAACGCTCTTACCAGCTTTCTGTAAGTTTTCTCAACCCCACCTGCTGATCCCAGTGCGGCGGATTGCAATGCAAGTAAGGCTTGTTGCTGCACAGCCCTTTGCATGGGTTCGAAGCATGTATAAAGCACATTCGGCTTGAGACTAACCTTGAATTTGCTTCTCTTTCGCATGCCTCCCAACTCTCCCCCTCCATCGCGTTTTGGCGACGATCAACCCCACCAAACCACTTTTGCGACTTTGACGACCTCGACTATGTCGTCGATCCGGCGCTGGTTCGATGGGTTTCGGCCTGTTCAGGATGACCCCCTGAGCCAGCCCAACCTGCTCTACGCCTCCCGCCACGGTGACGTCTACGGCAGCTCCACCAGCATGCACCCTGAAAACCCCTTCTACGCAGGCGAGAACCCGAGCTTCCAAACCCTCGCACCTGGCACCTCGGACGGTCACGGCATGTACGCCTACGAAGAAGACAAGATCCCCCTCACCGACGCAGCCGACGAAAAATACGGTTACTCTCAAACCGGTCACAGCGCCTACAACCTGCCCGACCCCACCAGCTTCCCCACGCCCGCACCCTACGGAGGTCCCTCCTCCTACTCGTCCAGTCTGGGCCCGGAAGACAGCGCAAGCCAAGTCGCCTGGGCCAAACGTCAACAGGCGCCCAAACGAGGACTCACCAAAAAAATCCAGCTCACCCGCGGACACTGGATCGTCGACCACCCCGTCCCCACCGCGGTGAAAAACTCGGTCGAACCCAAATGGGCCCAACACAGTCGAACGCAGGAATTCACCCACATGCGCTACACCGCCGCCACCTGCGATCCGGACGAATTCACCCTGGAGAACGGCTGGAGCCTACGAACGTCCCAACAGTACGGTCGCGATACCGAGCTGCTCATCGCGATCACGTATTACAACGAGGATCGTATCTTGTTGGCGAGGACGTTGCACGGTGTGATGCTCAACATTCGCGATATTTGCAAGAGCAAGACGTCGAAGTTTTGGAGGAGGTCCGCGGAGGAGGGGAGGCCTGGTTGGCAGAGGATCGTGGTCAGTTTGATCTTTGATGGGATCGATCCGTGCGATAAGGAGGTGTTGGATCTGTTGGCTACCGTGGGTGTTTATCAGGATGGTGTGATGAAGCGTAAGGTGGATGGCAAGGATACGGTGGCGCATCTGTTTGAGTATACGACGCAGCTGTCGGTCGACCCTACTCCCGCGTTGATTCAACCGCATGGAGATGATGCGTCCAACCTGGTCCCTGTGCAGATGATCTTCTGCCTCAAACAGAAGAACAGCAAGAAGATCAACAGCCACCGATGGCTGTTCAACGCTCTCGGAAGACACTTGCAACCGGAGTTGTGCGTGCTCATCGACGCAGGTACCAAACCAGGACACAAGTCGCTCTACTACCTCTGGGAGGCTTTCTACAACAACGCCAACCTGGGCGGCGCATGCGGAGAGATCCACGCCATGATCAAAAACGGCCGCAAGCTGGTCAACCCGCTAGTGGCAGCGCAGAACTTCGAGTACAAGATGTCCAACATTCTCGATAAACCGCTCGAATCGACGTTTGGATACGTCAGCGTTCTACCCGGTGCCTTCAGCGCCTATCGGTTCCGCGCGATCCAAGGTCGACCTCTGCAGCAGTACTTCCACGGTGATCATACGCTTGCTGACCGACTCGGTAAAAAAGGTCTGCATGGTATGGACATTTTCACGAAAAACATGTTTCTCGCCGAAGACAGGATTCTGTGTTTCGAGCTGGTGGCCAAGGCGGGGGATAAGTGGACATTGACGTATGTGAAACCTTCGAAAGGTGAAACGGATGTTCCCGAGGGAGCGGCCGAGTTGATCTCGCAACGACGGAGGTGGTTAAACGGATCGTTTGCTGCGTCGATCTACTCGTTGGTGCACTTTTTCTGCATCTACAAGTCGAACCACGGCATCATTCGATTGTTCTTCTTCCATCTGCAGGCGTTGTACAACGCCATCGTGCTGCTGTTTAGCTGGTTTGCACTGGCGAATTTGTGGTTGACGTTCAGCATCATTATCGAGTTTTTACCCGACGAGCTGTTGAAGGATTCTTCGCATACGACGCTGGTGGTGTTTCATTGGATCAACCAGGCGGCGAAGTGGGTCTACGTGTTCTTCCTCGTGCTGCAATTTGTTTTGGCGTTGGGGAACAGGCCGAAGGGGGAGAAGGCGACTTATATTGCGTCGTTTATCGTGTTTGGTGTGTTGGGGTTGTATTTGCTGTTCACGTCGTTGTGGCTGACGTTGAAGGCGTTGGTGAATACGACGGTGGAGGGGGATATTTGGCATACGCTGTTCAACCAGACGACGGGCGTGCTGATCGCCGCACTGGCTGCCACGTTTGGCATCTACCTCATCGCATCGATCCTCTACGCCGACCCCTGGCACATGGTTACGAGTTTCCCGCAGTACATGCTCATCGCTCCGAGTTTCATCAACATTCTCAACGTGTATGCGTTTTGCAACCTGCACGACGTAAGTTGGGGTACCAAGGATTCGGATAAGGCGGACGCTCTGCCGACGGTGGATACGAAGAAGGACAAGTCGACCGAGCCGGGTACGGTCGAGGAGATCGAACGTCATCAGGATGATATCGACGAGACGTTCAAGAGCGTCGTTTCAAGAGCGGTGGCTCCGTTCAAGCCGGAGCAGACGGTGGAGAGACCTACGGCGGACGATAGCAACAAGACGTTCCGTACGCGATTGGTGGCGTTTTGGTTGTTGACCAATGGCGCGCTCACTGTGGCCATCGAGAACGTTAACGGTTTGAATTCGGGTTTGACCAACAAGCAGATCGAGCAGGAGCAGAGTTCAAAGCAGTCGACGTACTTTAGGATTATCCTGTGGGCGACGTTTGGGTTGAGTGCGTTCAGGTTTGTTGGCTGCTTGATCTATTGGGTTAAGAGGAACACTACAAGGTGCTTTAGGAAGACGTAAGAGGCATCCTCCTTTCACGATTAGATTCACTTTTCTTAGCTGTATGATTCTCTCGCAGATTACTTCTGTCGTTGTGAGAATGGACAATCGACTTTGCACTTTCATTGCTACTGTTGTTGTTTGAAGTGGTGTTGTGTGGTGTGCCGATCGTGAGCAAAGGGTTTTTGGGATGCGTATGATGCAACCCAGCTGGCTGAGCACGTCAGTTTCCTTTTGGTCAATCGCGGAATGCGCGAGAGAAAAGACTGGCATGCTGAGCGCGCACGGAGCTACCTTTGGCCTTCTTCCAACGACCATATCGACGACAACGTAACAAGGACTTTGAGCTTCTTCGGTCATCACAAGAAGAAGGTTAACACCTCACCACCATTCTCGCGATAAGCCCACCACTTCTAAGCGCGAGGTTTGGGCCTCCACCGTTCCGACTTCGAGCACACCGAACATACCTCGGCATCAAACCCACCAATCCACACACCCAAATCACACTGCGAACCAATGTCGTCAGATCAAGTATCCACATCTGCCTCTGCTTCCTCCTCCACCACCACCGCCGCTGCACCCTCGACCATCCCAACCACACCCGCCGCCCGCTCCCGTCTCTCCTCGATCCCCAAACTGCTCTACGGCACAGCATGGAAGGGCGACTACACATCCGACCTGGTCATCCTCGCCCTCTCGCACGGTTTCCGCGGGATAGACACCGCAGGGCAACGCAAACACTATCGAGAAGATCACGTTGGTCAAGCGCTCTCCACCGCCCAATCCGAAATGGATCTCGATCGACGCGATGTGTGGGTGCAGTCCAAATTCACACCTCGATCAGGGCAGGATTGGTCGCATCCAGAGTTGATCCCGTTCGAACAGGATGAGGCGGTGGAGGTGCAGGTGAGGAAATCGTTCGCTGCGTCGTTGAGGAACTTGCATCCTTGGTTGCGCTTTGAACCGCTCGACAAGGTGGCAGCAAAGATAAACGCGAATCACAACGGCGGTGCCGAGGGGCAAGATTTGGACACTGGTGTAGAGTACGGCGACGTAAACGGACAAGCCTACCTAGATAGCTACATCCTCCACTCGCCGCTAACCACCCTCGAACGCACCCTAAAAGTATGGGCAACGATGGAATCCTTCATCCACCTCGGCCTCGTCCGTCAAATCGGCATATCCAACGTCTACGATCCAGACATCTTCCAAGCCATCTCCCGAACCACCCTCATCCCCCCTTCCATAGTCCAAAACCGTTGGCACTACACCACAGGTCACGACGTAGCCCTCCTCTCCCTCCTCAGCCCCACCCTCTCCCCCAACGACTTCGACAAAACCCAACGTCAACCCGTCGTCTATCAACCCTTCTGGTCCCTAACCGGCAACCCGAACCTGTTGGCAAGTGTAGAGGTGCAGGATCTGGCGATTCGTAAAGGGTGGACACCGCAACAGGTGGTGTACGCGTTTTTGGCGAGTGGGATGAATATCCCCGGTTTGACGGTCAGTGTGCTTTCGGGGACGACGAGTGAGGAGCACATGGTGGAGGCGGTGAGGGCGGTGGAGGAGGCGCAGAGGGAGGGGACGTGGGAGGAGGGTGAGTTGGATTCGATTAGAAGGGTTGTTTATGGAGAATGATGTGTGTGTTAGGGGTGGCAATGAGAAGTGATTTTGTTGCTTGCGTTTGCTGTGTGTGTGTGTGTGCGTGTGTGATTGGTAGAGTTGCACTTCTCACCTTGAAAGAGGTCCACTCACCCAACCACTCTCTCAACTCTATGCTCTTCCATCCTCAGCCACGCACAAAGCATCATCAACAAGAAGTAAAGTTCTGCGGGTATATATTGCCAAGAATGGCTAAGCATAAGAAACGGAAAACAATAAAACAGTCCTTAAACCATCAGCGGCAGAGTTGTCACTCATCCTCCTCTTCCTCCTCAATAATCTGTGCAGGTTTGTGGAACGAAGCAGTGATACGACTGCCACCCTGCTGCTGTTGCTGCTGTTGCTGCTGCTGTGCCTGCGACTGCTGCGACGCACCTTGCCCAACCCCCGACTCTGTCGCACCAGCATTACCGGCCGTCGTCCCCTCCACCAAACTGCCCAACCCTCCCCCACCTGCACTCGCCTTGGTCGGCGAATGCAACGTCGTCGACAACAGTTTCGGCGCAAACTCGTTCCCCAAGCTCAACGAAACAGGCTGATGCGAGCGAGATCCAAACCCTGTCACGCCACCCGTAGCAGGACCTTGCTGGAAAATGCTCCTCACGCCAGCATAGCGAGACGAAAAGGGCGCTGCAGCGCGGAACGCGTTCGACGTCGAATCATAGCTCGTCGAACCTTGGCTAGAGTACGTGCCTCCCAAGGCTGCATAGTTGCGCGTCGCATATGGTGAAGACGAAGCTACTCCGCCGCCTCGGTTCAGTGTGCTCGACATGGAAGAGAGAGAGCCCATCTGGCCTAGACCGCCAGAATACGTCTGCTCATCCTCCTCGTCCGTCCAGTCGTCGTCTTCCCGATTGGCAAACACGTCTCGCAGCTTAGGTCTGTCGTCGCTCCCATCACCTCTCTCGCCAGCTCCTTTTGTGGAAACTTCATTGCTGGGAGGCGGTGGATCGACAGGTCCTGCCCAGCAAGGTGGCGGCCGACCCCACGAATATCGCCACGTGCCCGTACCCGTCGCTGGCAACCCAGTCGAATTGCTTGGCGCCACATGAGTGGACGCCTCGGAGGTGCCAGAAAGACTGCTCCGTCCTGACAACTGCGATGCTGCGCGAACAAGACTTCCGTGCAGGTTCGGATTTGCAGAAGGCGGACGATAGGGCGAACGCGACTTGTGAGCTACAAAGATGCTCTGTGCGACAACCTGGTGGTGGTGGGGCCGATGATGGTGATCATGGTGGGACTGTGGCGAAACTGCATCTGCCGCATCGCCAGGCTTACGATGATCAGACAGGCTGCGAAGCTCGAGAGACTGACGCGGCGTGCTGCGCGTCGAACGCCTTGCGCCTGAACCGCCTGCATCGCCATCGGTCTCAACATCTGCGCCAAACTCGCTCAGGCCTGTCATGGCCCAACCAGGTGAAGAGGCACGAGACTTGATCGACGACGGCCGCGATTCGCGACGGAAGGAACCGTGACGACTCGGGCTTCCCGAAGACGATGCATAGATGCGATGCCTTCGCACCATCGTGCCTCCGTCTGGACTAGGTCGTGGATGTCGTCGTCCGCTTCCCGTCGAATAGGTACTGCCCGCTTGACCAGGACGATAGACCGAGCTGGTGCTGCCCGTCGAGCCTGCTTTGCCGTGCAATCCAGAGCGGGGCGCAGCACTGGAATGCGCCAGCGAGTGAGAGCTCGAGGGTCGACTGTGACGTGAAGAGACCGCGGCTGCTGCACCGCCCAAATCATTGACATAGTCGCCGTACAATGTGGCAGTGGGCGTGATGCTACCTGCACTCATCCTTCGCATGTGCGCAGGTCGGCTCATGCTCTGCTGGAAGCTGTTGGGAGGAAGGTCGAGATGAGCCTGGTACGAGCTGCCGTTCGACGATCGGCGACTCACTGAGCCCAGATGCGGGCTTCGCGGTCCACCGCGTCGGGCAACAGCGTTTTGATGATACTGCGCCGACCTACGACACATGCTGGCACTTCGCGAGGGTGTTCCATTGGCAAGGCTCGAGATGCTGCCAAAGGTGCCAAGCGTGCTAGTGGGCGACTTTGTTATCATGCTGCCATCAGCGATTCCAAGACCACGGTACGCTGCGCTACCCTTCTTGCCGGCCTTGGCCTTTCTCGCAGGCTTCTCGTTGCCTCCGAGCCAAGTTCGCACCGTCGCCAAAAGCGAAGAACCAGCTTTGCCGCGCGCACCGCTCTTTTCGCTCCCTTGTGGCGTAGCGGACATGGTGCTGAAGGAATCTTGCGATGCGGACGGAACGGCGCCATCAAGCTTGTCGTGTGCAGAATCTGTGGCCGAGGCCGACGCTGGCTGAACCCCGGTTCCGGAGCGCGATGGAGAGCTCGACGCAGAATCCGCGCTGCGTTCAAGCGCTTTGACGCGGTCGAGATCATTCTCGCTGCTCTTTTTGGCTGTGCTCTTCCGGGGCTTCTCTAGCGTCTCGATGGCGTTCTTTTTGGGTGTCGATGGATTTGAAAGCCTGCCCACCATCGAGTCCTTGACATTCGAGACCGTGTTGCGGCGGCCAAACAGGGTCGGGCTTTTGGCTCGCCCGAGCGGAGGCACCTCACCGGCAACGAGCACTTCGTCTGGAGGCAGCACTGGGGGTGGTGTACCCGACCCTTTGTCCTTTGTGCCCAAGACACTTTGCGCAAACTGCTTGACGGAAAGTGAGTTGCTGCGAGGACGGTCGATCTGCGATGAGCGTCGCGTTTTGGGCCCCTCCGATGTCGGGCTATTGCCAACGAAACTCGCCGCCACTTGCTGCAGCTTCGAGGGGCTGGCGACAGCGGTGGTGTGACGATGTTGCGATTTCGGCCTGGCGCTTGTCGAGTCGGGTGTGCTCGTCAGGCTTCGGTCGTTGAGAGACGGCGGGGTCGACGCAGCCACGTGCTCCAAAGGCATTGAGCTGGATGATGGTATCGGCGAAGGGCGATTTGCCGCGGACGACGAGTCCTTCATGATCTCGGAAGCAGAAGCGTGCAGAGTAGGTGTACTCGACACGTTGAGCTCCTCATGCGAGACAACGGTCTGCAAACGCCGATTGCTCCCTTCTGCCAGGCCATAATTCTCGGATCTGGAAGCTGTCACATATGAATTGGATCGTTCTCTTGACCGAGTCTTGTCCTCGGACATCCTTGCCGGATCTTTGAAGGGAACTGGCGGTGGTTGCGTGTTGACGGGCACTGGTGTCACGCCCAAGTCAGCATCGCTCGGAACAGATGGGGTGATGGCCGTGAGAGGAGCAGCTTCGTTGATGGGTGAGTTGATGGCGGGTTGCTCCTTTTGGCGATCCTTGGCCTTTCGCAGCAGCATCCACCAGGTTGCGCCGCTGGCATCACAGGCGTCTGTGACGACACTGTGGACCATCTGACCAACATCCATTCCAAGCGTGCTGAGTTGATGGAGCAGGTTCTGCTCGACGCTGGTAGAGAAGGTGGCGGGTTGCAGATCTGCCAGCTGCGAGACGTAGTCGACGGGCTTGCGTCCCAGCAGTGGTGGATGGTGATCTGAGAGACCGCCGGAGGAGAGCGAGCGGCGTTTGGTTCTTGATGGGGTGCGATGGTGGCCGCGGGACGAGCCTTGAGACCCCCTCTTGGTGAGCGGGACCGACTGATACATGGGCACATGAGCATCTTCAGCCTTGGCGTCTGATCCAGCCGGCAGCTCGTGGTGTGTGGGAAGCGATGTGGACGTGGACTTGATCGGCGGTCTGGAAATGCCGCCGAGAGAAGCGTCGCTGCCGTTGGATCCCAGGCGTCTAATGGTGGTTTGAGATTCGTTGCGATGCAAGCCGATGGTGTGCTTGCCCGGAGGCGATGTGACAGGCGTAGTCGCAGGAGCAGTTGGTTGCGAGGCAGCGTTGATCGAGCCAAGGGCGTCATCCAATCCTGCGACCTCGTCGGTGCGACTGAGGCTGTCGGCGGTGGTTGGGTCAGTAAAGTCGGTGTTGGTGGAACGACGATCGCTCGATTCGCTGTCGCTACGAGCCGAATGATAGCTTTGCTCTGAGGTGGCTGATGCAGATGATCCTTGGAAATGGTGTACATGCTGCGCGTCTGTGTCAAACGCAAGATCAGCTGTTGATGCTGCCTTGTATGGGTGGTGGTCCGTTTCTATGTCTGTTTGCGGCTTTTCTGCTGTTAGCTGTGGTTGTTCGGCTTGGTAAGTCTGTGCAGTATTGGCCAGAGACTTGCTGTCAAAGTAGTCTGTTGCGTTCTCGTTTTCCTCTACCGTCGACATGGGAGTATGAACCATCATCTTTGAGAACCAAGGATGCGACAGAATGGAGTGGATGCTGGGTCGCTTGGACGGATCTTGCTGGAGGATGGACGCGATGAGGCTTTGCGCCTCTTCGGAGAGGCAGTCGGGGATCTCAAAGTCGCCTTGCAGAATCTTTTGCTTCATGACAGCCTCGTCATCGTCATCGAATGGCAAAGCTCCGCACAAAAGGGCGTAGAGGATGACACCGAGCGACCAGATATCGACCTCTTCTCCCGTATACCTCCTGCCGGCAAGCATCTCTGGCGAGGCATAGCCGGTGGTGCCGCAAAACGTGTCCATGAGACGGTTGCGCTCGAACTCGCGCGTAAAGCCAAAGTCGCCAAGCTTGACATTGCAGCGCTCGTCGAGGAGAATGTTTTCGAGCTTGAGATCGCGGTGAACGATGCCCTTGCTGTGTACGTAGGCGACGGCGAGGCAGAGCTGGCCAAAGATTCTGCGAGCTTCGGGCTCAGCGAGCACTTGGTTCTCGACCAAGTAGTCGTAGAGCTCGCCGCCAGCGCATATTTCGCTGACCATCCAGATGTACTGCTCTGTGGCGATGACTTCGTAGAGTTGCATGACGTTGGGATGATGGAGACGACGGTGGTGGTGGATCTCGCGAGTGAGGCTGGCGGAGTGGGCCTTGGGTATCTGTTTGATGGCTACGCGAGTGTTGGTGAGACGGTGAAGGCCGAGACGGACTTTCCCAAAAGTGCCTTCGCCGATGGGTCGCTGGAGGGTATAGTTGCCGACAATCTTGAGTTTGGAGGAGGCGAGCTCCTTGCCAAGCTCCTGGTAGGCCGAGGCGAGAGCGGCTTTCTGGTTGATGGTAGAACCGCTGCTCTGACCGCCATGGTGGCCATAGCCTCTGCGAGCGCCGGGTTGACTCATTGTGGGATAGCCCGTCGGCGCTCAGCAAGGGAAGTTGTGCCTAGTGTTGGGCCAAGTGCATGCGATTTCGATTAAAAGGGTTGGAGCGGTGATGTCCGAGTGGTGGGAGCTGACAGCAGCGAATAGCAAAGCATGTTATATGCGAACAAATGGAGGTAGGTAGGATCCTCCTGGCTGTCCCGACGATGGCGAGAGTGCAGGGTAATGGTGGCGGTGGTGGTGGGATGATGACGGAGATGAAGAAGAGTTTGTTCCCGTAGCAAACCAAAGCGTGAGCTCAGGTGTAAATTAGATGAGTTTGCTTCTCGAACCGATGAATGGAACCTGGGATTCCGATTGGATGAAAGGTGGATCCGAGGTACGGCAATACGTGGTGCTGCTGATCGTCGATGGGAGGAGAAAGTTGCAGCGTGCAAGGTCAAAGTAAGTAGAGAAGAGAGAGAAAAGGCTCGAGATTTGATTGATTGATGAGAGTCAGACAGTGTCTCGGATGTTGCAATGACGCTCCGAAACTGCATCACGTGACGGCGTGTTCATCTGAGCTCGCTTACGCGCCCACAGCCAGGTCTCTCGTCGCTCTCTCCTCTCTCTCCTCCATCATCTTTCCTTTGGCGAGCGCCGTGGTTAGCACGCACTCGCCTCTTTCTTTTTACCCGCCCGATCCCTCCCTTGCGTTCCGCCTGTATGTTCCGCTCTTCTCTGCGCTCGACCGGCCCCTACGGCGGGCTGGGAGCCTCTGAGCCAGCAGACTTCGTCGCTGACCCGCAATCCTATGACCGTCTATGCCTCCCCTCCCCTGTGTCTCTCTCGGCCGAGTAAGCATGAGCTGGGATTGTCGATTGTCGGGCGATGGCTGTGCCCTTTTTTCGCCTGCTGTTCGGGATCAACGGTCGATTTTGAGCCTATCTGACATGTGCTATTTTCAGCCTGGGCCCGTCTAGACAGGCAGATTGACGGTGTAAAGGGGCCTCTTACCCTTGGCGGATCGAATTCCGCCTCTTGTATTTCCAGACGCGTCGCAGCGAAAAGCTTGCCTGCTTGCGACGCCGTGTAGAGTGAGCGGTGCGAACAGGCGACACTTGATTTAGCGTGCTGCAGATAGGCAGCTGCACAGGGCGTATGCTGTAGAAAGACGAGCTGAGGCGTGGCGCTAAGAGCGACAGAGCAGCCCAGCTTTGGTTGGTTTGCGCGACACGATCCCGCGCCAGCACCATTTCACCCGATGGCCATCGAAATCTCTTCCGATTGCGACAAAGGAACCGAACTGCCAGTTGCAGATTTGGTTCGGCTGTGCTCTCTCAGAATCGTCGCTGCAATAAATAAATAAATAAATAAATAAAAAAATAAATAAACACTTGGCGCTCTTCATCGGGCCCGCAGCTTTTGCTCTGTCCGCACATCGCCCTCTTTTACTCTGACGAGCCATGGTGCTACGGCAGTCATATCTGCGGGAGACAAAGTCGCAATGCGGTCGTCTGCAAGCCCAAGTTTGGTCCTAACACCAAAAAGATCGCGGAACGCAAATGTAGTGATTGCGTGGTTCTAATGTACAAGTAAATATGCTGGTCTGCTGCTGCGGTGCGTCGTCGCATGAGTGCTGAAAGGCTCATGCTGAAGATGCACGAATCGTGAGACAAGGGGGAAGCCCTCATGGCTGATGGCTTTCAGTGTTCCTTAGAGTCCTCCTTGCAAGATTCTCTGTGCGACTCGCTCCTTGAGGCTCGAGTAGGCGCTCATGATGGCTATCGGGCAAAATGGAAGGCAAAAACGAAGGAGTCAGCATTCGGAAGTGGGCACAAGGAAGGCCTTGGCAACATGCGACAGGTGAATACCGTGTGTTTGGCGGCAAACAGCGACGTCCACCAAACGCAAGCTTGCTTTTGAACTTACTCTGTTCGTTGATCTGAATTTCGTTCACATCCGGTCGAGGCCGAGATACACGCGAAGCAATGGTGGTGCTGTCCGTCTCGAGGATGATGCCATCGTCCACCGTCTCGTCCAGCGCCAGCGTCACCAGATCCAAGTTTTCCAAGATAGCACGCTTCTCCACCTGGTGGCGCACCAACATGCTCGTAGCATCGTAGAAAGCGCTGAGCAGTCCCGAAAGCATCAGCTCGTTCTCTGCAGCAGGGCCAACCACATAGAAAATCACGTCGAGCGATGCCTTGAACAGCACCAGATGCGAATCGTACAGTACGATGTCGCCCGTCGCTCGCTTGGTCTTGTCAAAGATGGCCTTTTCGAACGCACGCTGGTCCTTGAGTGTAGCCAGCGGGTTCTTGGCAGAGAGCTGCGGTGTTGTATTGGCTACTGCATTCTGCTGTGCGGGTGTCGCCGTCGAAAGAAAGCTGGCAGCATGAGGAGGCTGATAGTACTTGGCAATGACTCGGTTGCCCTCGGTGTCCAAGATGAGCACCGCCGATGTGGTGTACAGCGTCAAGTTGTTGAATGTCATCCTGTGGGAAGAGATTCAGAGTCCGAGACAAAGTCGACGTGGGATGGTGATGAGAGCTGCAAGACCAGGTGATGACAGCGTCGGAAGGTGGTGTTGGTCTCCAGAAGCTGCTGCCTCCAAGCGCTTTTGAGTCGTTGACTTGGCGGTGTGGCTTGAGCGTTTGACGCTTCATGATTCCAGCTCACGCGTTCTTCGCTTGTTTCAGCTTGGACTCGTGCGAGTAAGGCGGCCCCCTTTTCCGGGAAAAAAAAAGAAAATGGGCTTGCGAGACCCTGCATTTCCTCAGGGCGAAACCGATGATCAGCGTCTGCAGCGCCGCAAGCTCCGAGTCGAAAGCTCAGCTCAGCTCAGCCAAGACGCACACTCGAAGCGGTCAAGACCCTGGTTCTGAAGCGTTCAACAGCCCACCACCTTGCTTTTGCCCGCCACTCTCTGCATCCTTACCATCACCTCTGTAGACAGATTGAAACGATGCGGGCCACCATAACCGCACTGCTTGGCGCTCTTGCCGCCTGCGTGGTGCTTGTAGCTAGCCCCGCTGAGGCTGTTCCGTTCTCGTTGCTGCCTAAACCGCACCCTCTCGTCATCTGGCATGGTCTTGGAGACAGCGCTCACTCCGAAGGTATCGAGTCTTTTATGACACAGCTCAAGGAGGCTTTCCCTGGACTCTATGTACACTCGGTAACGCAAGACGAAGCGAGCGACTCGGAGGATCGAAGGCAAGGCTTCTTTGGTCACGTCAACGATCAAGTTGAGAAGGCGTGCCAACAGCTTGCTGCCATCGACGAACTGCGCAATGGTTTCGATGCCATCGGCTTCTCGCAAGGCGGTCAATTCCTCCGTGCCTACGTGCAACGCTGCAACACTCCCAGGGTGCGCAACCTCGTGACTTTTGGCAGCCAGCATATGGGCATCGCCGATCTGCCCGCGTGCGGTCCGACGGATTTGCTCTGCCGCGTAGCCGAGGCGGCTCTGCGAGGTGGCGTCTACACCGACTATGCTCAGTCGCACCTCGTTACGGCCCAATACTATCGCAACCCCAAGGATCCCAGAGCTTTCGCTGCCTACTTGGAAAAGAACGACTTTATCAAAGACATCAACAACGAAGGCGAGCAGACCAACGCTACCTATGCCCGCAACCTCGCCTCGCTCGAAAACTTTGTCATGCTCATGTTTGGCAAGGACACCACCGTGGAGCCCAAGCAATCGTCATGGTTCGCCTCGTATCCCATTCGCGACGAGACTGACTCTGTCCGAGGCGGCAACCTAGATGAACCCACACCGCTGCGACAGAGCTCCATCTACCTCGAGGATCGCATCGGTCTCAGACAGCTGGACCGACGAGGCTCGCTCGTCATGGAGCTGTGCCACGGCGTTCACATGCAGATCGATCCCGCATGTCAGCTCAAGGTGTTTGGCAAGTACGTCGGCACTCCGTCTACTGGGCTGGACGGCTCGATCGCACGATGGATCGACCGCACCTGGCGTTGGACGCTGTACAACACCACAGGCCTGCGAGTGGAAGAGACGGGAGGAATAATCCTCACGCAGAGCTTCATCTTCATCGGACTGTTCCTTTCGGTGCGCATGCTCTTTGCGATCCTCATCCGTGCTACCGACGCCGCTTTTCGCAAGCGCCGTGACGCCGGCGATGTTCATAGTGGTCCCGGTCCCATCCGTCTGCCTTAGAATCACAGACAACAAGCTTTGCTTAGCTGGCCATATACCCCAAGCTCCCCTGCTTCTCTCCATTCCCCCAGCAGTACGCTAGCACCCATGCTGCCAATCGGAACTATTCGTGACTGTCCAGCATTCGTCTTCGTGTTCATGATCGTACCGTTGAATTTCTGTGCCACAATCTATGCCTTGAATCTTAGCCAAGTTACAGCATGCGCGCAAAATTGTCGGGACCTGAACCCTTGATTCGCCACCGGCTTGGGGTAAGAAGATGCTACCATCACATCACCGGCGTCGAATTGCCCAGCTGATGGATCGAAAGGCGGTGTTGGTCACTAGACCGTGCATTTGTATACAGTTGCCGATTCATTCGGAAAGATGTCCGCTTTGGCCGCTCCGAACGAGGCAACTGTGTGATTTGACCGGCGGAATTCGCGGATGGCCCGTGTGCTTGATTTCTGCTGCTTTTGAGCTGGCGGGAAATGCGGCGCGAGACAAGTACTGTATGCGCAAAGAGTGCATTTTTCTTGCGTGGAAAGTCGCCGTTGACGCACGTCCCAGTTCATTCCTGGAGAGCGAGTTCTGACTTTGGCACGCACGTTTCCAAGAGGGTGGGCGAGTCAGACAGTTGCGTCAACTCAGCCTTCGCTCTCGTAGACGCTGACAACCATCACCACCATCATCATCAACTTCAAGATCAAGATTATTGACAGTTGCGCAGACTAAATCCGCTTCAATCTTCGTCATCATGGCTCCTCAATCTCGCATCTTTTTGACAAGACATTCGCAAGCAGAGCACGTAAGTCGACTCGGTCAAAAGTTTATATGCATACGCCACTCACTGACCCCAGCTTGTTTGCGCTGTCCAACCTGATTGCCTGCAGAATGTCGCTGACGACTACTCGATCCCGGATGCTCCTTTGACACCGCTCGGAAAGCAGCAATCGGCGCGATTGCCATCGCTCACTCAGGACCTCCAGTCACGTGCCCAAGTCATTCTCTCTTCTGCGCTCAAGCGCACGTTGCAGAGCACCAAGATTGGCTATGCTCCTGCCATCGAGCGTCTCGGCGGCTTGGGCAAGGTCGTCTTGCTGCCCCAGCTTCAGGAGTGCAATGCCTTCCCCTGCGACACTGGTTCGGCAAAGGAGGTGCTCGAACGCGACCCCGAGCTGCAAGGCTTTGACTTTTCGTCGCTGACGCCCGACTGGACCAGCAAGCAGGGCTTCTACGCTGCCGACGAGGTCTCGCTCAACAAGCGTGCCCAGTGGGTGCGTCAGTACATCCGCAGCCGACCCGAACAAGACATTGTCGTCATGGCCCACGGCGACATTCTTCGCAGGATCACCGGCGAGCCCTACGTACGTACCATCATGGTTGCTCGCCACGCCTTTCATTCGAACCGTGTCAATGGAACTGACCAATCGATCTGCTCACTCACTTCTATTTTTACAACAGCCTTGGAAGAGCGCCGAAGTGCGCCTGTTCCAGTTCGACCCTGCCTCTGTCGACACGGATGCGTGCCCATTGGTTCACGTCCAGAACATTGCTACTGGCGGTGCGGTAGCCGAACCCACCTCTGGCGACATTGCTGCTCAGCAAGGCGTCCCCGCAGCAGGTGCCGGCAAAGACGCCAACTCTGCTCTGTGAGCATCTTTCCCCCATCTCTTTTCTGTCGACACCTTACGGACAAATGCACCGCTGCACCCAGGCGCATCGAGACGCATCGACGCCGCCGGTGATATCAGCTTGTATACTGTGCTGCTCTGTCTCCAGTATAGACGCTCACCGAGTCATGCTCCGGCGCCTCATGAGCAAATGCCATACAAATTCTACACGTCTGGAACACGCACTCGAGCTCCAATCGTCCCCATCGCCCGCCTCATGCCTCCGTGTTTGGAAAAAAAAAAAAAAAAAAAAAAAAAAAGAAAGAAAAGAAAGAAATAGAAGAGTATACTGACCGCTTGTCGGCTTTTCTCTCTCCAATCATGTTCGACGACCGAAACTCGGCAGGCCTGCGATCCCCATTTCGAACTCGGGCTCTTTGCCTCAATTCACCGCAGCGCCCGCTGCATCCGACACAACGGTCAAAGACGCCGAGCTGAAGAAGATCGAGGATCGCGTACGTCACCGCCAATCGATCCTTCTTGAGCAGACCAACGAGCTGCAGGAACTGGAAAAGCGTTTGCAAGCTGCAGAAGCACGAAAGAAGGAGCTCGAGTCGCGAGGCGGCTTTGTGTAGGCGGCAGTCCGTCTTTCACCGTTCAGTACGCTCAAAATCTTTAGCATTTACTAATCTAATCTCTTTGGCATCCATCGCCCTTTGCGCATTCCAAAGTTGCAGCATTCCAATTGTGAAGCAGAGCGAAGCAGAGCGAAGCAGAGCGAAGCAGAGCGAAGCAGTGTGTGGTTGAATGCTGATCTGATGAGCATTCGGGACTCGGACCAACACTTGACAAGCCGCAGCTGGCTCAAATTTTGAAAGAGCGTTCGCAACTTGAATTTTTGGAAAAGGTGGAGTAACCAAGTTCAAGTGAATGAAGACCCTGAGCGCAGAAGAGAGCCTATCACTTTCTTTCCTTGCTTCCAGCATCACCAACTCAGTTTATCTCGAGCCTGGCCACTCCTGAGCTCCGAGGGGACAATTTCGCCATAACGTCAAGAAGCAATAGCGGTAATGGCAGAGTTGTAGGCGGGCAACACTCAGTCTTTTGGCCTGCCATCGACTCAAGCTTGGGAGGCTGAACAATTTCCCACGGCGCACTTTTGGTCTCGGCAGGATGAGTTGGCTCAACTCGTTCGATCCAGCAGCTCCCAGGAACCCGGCTGCATCAAGCTATAGAGACTCGTACGCCACTAATGAGTCTCAGCCACGTGTTCAGCAATCAACATCCTCGCACGCGGGACCTTCGACGACACGGCCCAACAACGGAGCGCCTCGACAGCCTCTTTCCGGTCCTCATCAGACCGGCCGCACCACCCGTCTCTACCAACCCTCAGCAAGTTCCGGCTCAAGTAGTCCAGCATATACACCTCGTCCTCGTCCACCTCAACGCACCAGAGCCGCTCCTCCTTCGGCAGCGCTGAGGTCAGAAGATGCGCAACCAAACGAGAATGAGGCCAGGACAAAGCCGTGGGAAATCGCTGCGCCGCCTGCGATAGGCAAGTCAAAATCGAACATGCCTCCACCTCGATCATCGACTCGGCCACGATCACATCAGCACAGATCGGCTTTGCCGCCGAGACCTTCTGCAGCTTCCCAGCCTCCTGCACGTTCATTACCGCAGCGGCCGCCTCAGCAACCACCAAAGTCCAAACCACATCCTCAACCGCAAGCAAAGCATCAATCCAAAAGCGGTCCCAGGCCCCAAACAACACCCAAGCTCTCGAAGAAACAAAGGAAGAGGCTGAGACGGCAGGAGCAGGAACAGATGGAACAGCGCAGGCTACACAGGCAGCAGGCTGACAACGCTCCCCAGCATCCAGGCCAACCACCGGCGAAGAAACCAAAGGTCGATGGGGCAGCTCCGCAGCCATCTTCGGCATCGCATATCAGACCGCAACTGCAGCAGTCGCGTTCGCAACACTCAAGCCATGACAGCCAGGTATCCCAGGGCATACGCACGCCTTCTCCACCGCCTGCAACTCCGCCGCAACCGAAAGCGCCTGCTGTCGAACCAGCGACAAATGCCGTTCAAGTCGAGTCGGGTTCTCGGGTTTCTCCTAGCTCCGAGCTCAACAAACCAACGCTGTCGAAGCTTCAAAGCATTCTTGGTATAGTGTCGAAATCGCCTGAAAAGGCACGCGTGTCGCAGCAGCAGCAGCAGCAGCAGGCTCAAGCTCCGGTAGTGGAGCAAACTCGACCTGTCGAACAGGATAGACTGGCTGAACAGGGTCGATTGTCTGAACAGGCACGTCAGACCGAGCAGGCCCGAATAGCTGAACAGGCAAAACAGGCTGAAATAGCACGTCAAATTAAAGAAGCTCGTAAGGCGGAGCAGGCTCGAAAAGCTGAAGAAGCTCGGCAAGCCGAAGAGCTGGCGCTCTATCTCGAACAGCTGACGGACGACGAGTCTGCCGCTTCCGCCTCGGAAGAACCTGCCACTCTCGAACCTGCTCCTAAACAAGGATCCGACTCGCTGGCAAACGTTTCAAAAGCTTCAACGGCTGCAATCAATACGAAAAGCGAAGGAGATGAAGAGGACGAGCTACTCGACGAGTCTCCAGCTACGGTGAGTGCGTCAGCGGGCAAAAGAAAAGATGCCAACGTCAGTGAAGCAAGCGAGGATGACGACGATGAAGAAGATCAACCTCTGGCCGATGCAATGTGTTCTTCCGGGCGCAACATCGCCCGGTCGAGTCTTTCTTCTCAAGCACGACACCTCGACACTGCCGAGTCCGATTCAGAAGAAGACATCCCCCTACAAGACCTGCTACAACGTCGCTCTTCCGAAGCGCCGTCTGCCCCAAACGCGAACAACAGCGCCTCAAAATGGCCCTCAACACCCTTTGAGCCAAAGATCACGGGGCTCCACTCTGGTGCCCCAGGCATGTCGATCAGACACTTTGTTCCCATCGCGAGTTCAGCCCTCGAGACGCAGAGTCGAGCCATCGTACGGAACCGGGCAGCCGTGTTTGACGCAGCTATTGCTGTGGGCGAATACGGTAAAATCGCCACATTTTCGCAGAAACCCATCAATCGATCTTTGGATTGTGAGGATGTGCTGCCGAACAAGATGATGGAATTTCAATCCGATGTGGAAGGCAAAGGGAAGGGGGTCAAGTGTTCTACGGCCATCGATCGGGTGGAAGATGTAAGTCGTCTCACGTCGAAAGTGTGCGGTATTGCGTCTTCTACGAAGAAACCGCTGGGTTTGGGCAACCACGCAGACTATCCATGTCAAGTGAGTCTGGTCACAGTCAACGATACGGGCCGAGCTCATCGGACGTACCATCTCGACGAGCGACCGCACGCGTGGGGGGTCGCTAGCATCTCGCACTTCCCACGGACCGATCCGAACGACGCCTCTTCGATCGACTTTGCCACGGGCGGTATCGACGGCACCGTCAACCACTGGCACTGGAAAGCGCGCTCTACCAAAGCGACCACCTTCCGCCTGCACACCTTGCACGATCGCAACTCCATCGTCGCACTCGAACACCTTTCCTCTCGCACCAACGTCCTTGCTTCCGCGTCGCTAGGCACGGTGATTGGCTACGACCTCGCAGCGCTCACGTTGGGGTTCTCGTGGAACACCAGCGATCACATTGTCCATTTGCAGCGCACCCCCGATCCCAAGCTCATGTTGGGCGTTTTGGCTAGGAGGGATTACGATCAATTTCGAATGTTTGACGTCACGGGCAGAAACGGTCCCATTTCAAGACCGGTCATTTCGTTTGGCTGGTTGAACAATTCAGAGGGCAAACTGCCGTTGGGTAGGGGCAGCTTCCATCCGACGAGGCGGGCGATCTTTGCCCATGGTGCGGAAGATGGACGGGTGAGGGTGTGGGATATGAGGAATGCAAGGGATGCGTTGGTCGATGTGAGGTTGGGTGACGAGCCGATCGTCGAGGCTGTTTGGGGTAGTGGGGGGGAAGCGGAGGATTTGCTGTATGTGGCGAGTCAGAAGGGTGTTAGGAGTGTCTCGCTGCTGGCTCCGTAAGGAAGCGCACCGTCATCATCATCATCTCACGGCTGATTGCGATACACCACTCTCCCGGTAGCACTTTAACATCTTCAAGTACGAACACACACACACACACACGGAAACCTGTCGACTAACTTGGGCTGTAATTCGATTCAACCGACGTAAGAATGCTACAGTGAGATTCAAAAAAAAATAAAGTGAAAGCGTGTAGCACGTGAATGTTGGTAGGGGGATGTGTTTAGTGGTGTTGCGCTTCGAGAGCAGCTTTTTTCTCTGCTTCGGTGAAGATGGGAGGAGGAAGGTTGCGTTCCCACTTTGTGCCGTCTTCGAACATCGCGGCTGTTATTTTTTTGGAAACGGTAAGAGAGGAGAGAGGGAGAGAGAGATAAGGTTGATTGTCAGTTTTGAGTTTTTCAGCAGTAGAGCAGCGAAGGAGGTTGCAGAGAGGGGGGTGTATGTGTGAAGGAGGCTGCTACGGCTCGAGCTAGGGTAAAGGTCGTAAGCGTCGACGAGTGTGTGTATAGCTGGTATAGGAGCGTGAAGTAGTGATCTCGGAATGCAATTGTCTCTGCAAATCGTTTCGCTTCGGTACAGCGCTGAATCTCGTCGACACGTCCACCCCCAACCTTGACCATCTTCGCCCCCCCACAACAAAACCACCTCAGCGTCAAACTTACGTCGGTGTGGATCAGGATGCTGAACACGCTTAAGCTCTCTCTCGGCCCTTTCGAACAGACTAGCGAGCTCCCTCGGGTTACGAACATTACGATGACGTTCGAACTCAACACGAATCTCGATGGCCCTGTCACGCCAGACGTCTCTGCGAATGCACCAGTCGAGCGAGTTTTTGAGATAGCGTCGGTAGAGCGACTTGACGTACGACTTGTGAGCCTGCGAGAAAGCCGATGCGCTAGCGGTGGAAGTGGACGCCGCTGCGTTGCGTAGAAGTGGTGCTGCGAACATTGTTAACCGGTTGAGTGGTGGAGAGGGTGGTGGGGAAGGTGGTGAGGGTGGGAAAGAGGGGTTGGAGATGGCGGGAAAGGATGCGATGTTGGAGAAGGCGATTTCCTGCCGCACGAACCCGCCGATTGGAGATTTCTGATTGGTATCACGTGCGACAAATCGCCGATGGTAAGGCACGAGGAGGTTTGCCCCGATCTGATTTCGGTGTCACTTTGCGCTTCAAAGGTGCGATTCAATGAAAGATGTCTATTGCTCTGCTGATCCGATACAACTACAAAGAAGCTTGATGCAAGATTGGTAAAGAGAGAAGGAGAGAGGCGCATCATGATGGGTAAAAGAAGCCAAGAGTAAATTCTTGGCAACGGCCGCTGATGAACACGGCTCACTCGCCGACAACATCAGCGCCTGGCAGCATGGATCGAATCGTTACACTCAACCGGATCGACCGCTTCAACGCATCAACCCGATCCGACCCATCTTCAGCTTGAACATGATCCACATCTCTCGCAGAAATCCCGTGCTTCCAATCATAACGCGCCTCTCCAGACAGCACGAGAACAGACCCAGAGGGCAAAAACAAATGCTGAGCGGGGTGCACTGCATGCGTAAAGTCCATCACGGTGCCCGTACCATATGGACCGAAAGAGCAGAGCACGATGCCGTCGGCAAAACGGTTGACGAAGTCTACATGCGGTGCGAGGCCTTCGGCGCCGTTGTAGAGGTTGAGGATGAGTTGGCGCGAGAGAAGCTGGTCTTGCGGAAAAAGCTGTTGTTTGACTCGGAGAGGGAAATGATGATCCGGCTGCGATGTGAGGAGCTCTCGTAGGTGCTGGATGAGGTCGATGGCCCAAGAAGGTAGACCTGAGCAACCGCTTGGGCTCTCTTCGGATGAAGGATTGCTGACCTGTTCCGCACTGCCGGAAGCGATAGTCGATGCAGGTGAGGCTAGCGATCGTGCGAACATCATAGCTTGGTTACGTGGTGACCGTCGGTACGCAGCGTCCTCTGAAGATGCAATGTCGCTCCCGTCTTGGAGAGCAAAGTAGCCGCATGCTGACACTTGATGCAGCACCCTGTCGTGGAGCTCGCGAGAGATCAGGTTGGGGAAGAAAAACATGCCAAATATGTTGGGAGCCGTTCGTGATGCTACCGGACCTCCATCTAGGAGCTGCACCTCGTCGGCATTGACCACATCCTGATCAGAATCGGAACCAAAGAGCGAATCAACATCGTCGTTGACGTCGACATCGGTATCCATTTTTCGAAGTAGTCGAGTACGAAGGGGATCCAAGCATCACTTCTTGGCGCACAAGGAGCTGCTGAACGATAAACTCCAGCAGCTCATGGCCTTGACAGCATCGTGAATGAAGAACCACGAGGGATCGGAAGCCTAGGTGAGGAGGTAGTGTGGAAAAGCGTAGGAAGAGGAGTCGAGCGGTTGAGTATCCGTGCGAGGCTCGGCAGCAACGGCGACTTTTGTGGATTTGAGAAATTCATCATTCCGAGAGGGAAAAAAAGGACACCAGGGCTACTGTATAAGCAGCATGTGGTGCTTGCACAGCGCTTCCCGAAAAAATCTAACAAATTTAGCTCTCTCTGTTCCGGAGAGCAAGAAAGAGAGAAAGAAAGAAAGAAAGAAAGAAAAAAAAAGAAAGAAAAAAAAAAAAAAAAAAAAAAAAAAAAAAGTTTGATGCTGTTACACACGACAAAGCCTTCTTATCCATCTTCCTGTCTATCTCACCCTGACCCACACTCTCGCTCACCCTCAGCGGAAAATCATCACATATCCACCATGTCTGTCGAACAGCTTCCAGATGACCATTTCCGTCCCACGTACGAGGACATCCACGTGCAGATCGGCGAGGCGGCTCGCAGGATCAAGACCGAGTTCGACCCTGACCTCATGGTGGCCATCGGTGGCGGTGGCTTCTACCCTGCTCGTGTGCTGCGAACCTTCCTCAAGAAGCCGTCTGCGCTCGACCCTTCCAAGATGCGCAACATCCCCATTCAGGCTATCGGCTTGAGTCTGTACGAAGAGGTTTCGGGAACCTCGGAAGGTCAGATCGGTAACGAGGTGGTGCGCACACAGTGGCTCGATGCCAAGACGGTTACGGGCCACAAGGGACCCGGCAAGATCGAGGAGGGCAAGGACGCCGGTGGACTGCTTGGCAAGAACGTCCTCATCGTGGACGAGGTCGACGACTCGAGGACCACGCTGCAATACGCCTACTCGGAACTTCTCAAGGACGTCAAGAACGCCATCGCCAACCTCTCGCCCGAAGAGCGTCAGAACCTCGCACCCACCCGCTTCGCCATCTTTGTCGTACACAACAAGGAGAAGGCAGGTGGAAAGCGCGGAACCCTGCCCATCTTGCCCAAGGATCTGCCCAAGGGTGAGGACAAGATCGTCGACGGCCTCAGCGAAGGCGTGCGATACTACTCGACTCAGGACATCGGTGACGTTTGGATCTGCTACCCATGGGAGGAAGAGGACATTATCGAGCACAACCGCCTCGCTGCTCTCGCCAAGAAGCTCGGCGTCAACCAACCCAACTAAGCTTTTGTTTTGGCCCCCATCTTTGTATATCATCCAGATTCGTCATGGAAACTCCCTTGTATATCCGAGCTGCTGATTTTTCAGTTCGCGCCTGTGCGACCTCGAATGGACCCGGGTAAGGGCAGCTATGCACGGGGCAATGAGTATCAACAACCACGTCGATGCGGTTCGCCAAGGATAAAAGACGACACGCATCTACTGTATCTGCCAGAGTTCTCAAGTGTGATTGTGATGCAGTCGCAGAACACAAGGCGGACGATGCAGAAAAGGACCGGCGAGAGGGTATCAATGGCTCTAGTAGCAAAGTTTGCGTGCCAAAGTTCAAGGTGTGGCCGACGTCGAGCGAGTCGCGGCAGCAGACGATCCTATCGCCTTGCGCCCATCTTTGAGCAGACTCCGACACTCTGCAGCAATTTCGCGTACTCCTGCCACACCAGCGTCTGTCCACGCCGCCAATACGGGCTCCATTGTGCCCCAGAGGTGCTCGGCTTGGGTCAGGCCCGCTTTCCTCGCTTCTGGATCTTCCTCTTTTCCACCACTTGCATCGAGTCGACACTCGATCAAGTCTGAAAGCGTTGCTGGCAGCGCGACGATAGGCTCTAGGTCGCGCAGTGGATCCAGGTCGCTTGTATCCGATGGTTGGGCCGCTTTGGGGTTGGAGGCAGAGCTGCGTAAAACTTCGAGGTTGGAAGCAAGATTCGACATGGTCTCGAACGACGTCTTGAGCGAATCGAGGGAGGGATCGAGAGATTCCGATTTGAGCTTCATGTTTCGAATAGTGTCACTGGCAGCGACGAGCTCGTGATGATGGTTGTAGACCAAGCTTTGACGCTCGCCATCGAGTTGGCGGATCTGGACGATGAGTTCCGACTCCTTGCCGAGCAGAACGCTCAGGCTACTGGAGCTTAGCAGCGAGCGAAGGTCGATCTTTGGCGCTGATGTAGTAGTACTCGCATCGTCACTACTTGGTGCGGGAGACTGCGAGGTCGAAGGTGCATCTGATGAGAGTCCATAGTAGTCACGAAGCAGATTGGCCGCCCGCCGTTTGTCTTGTTTTGGCCGCGGTGCAGAAGACGAGCCTGCACTGTTGTCGGAGATTCGGCTCTGTGATGGCCGTGATGCCAGTGGCGCTCTGGATGAAGCGCTTGTCGACGCCATGATTCAGCGAATGATGACGGTGATGAACAAGGAGGTGTGAGTAAGTACAGAATACAGAGACAGAAGGCAAGCGTCGTTTCGAGGTCCGAGCGGGCCAGCGTGGAGCAAAAACAAAAAATTCGTAAATGTTAGCCCGCGATAAATAACAAATTCTAGGGTCGACTCGGATGCGCAGTCGTCTGAGCGTGGTTCGGATCAAGCGAAACGAAATGAATCACTCTGCCGATACGGTAATGCCAAGCACTCTTTCGCCCTCAAGCACACTCATACACTCAGCTTCTCATCAGCCCGTCTTCTGGACACCATCTCAAGGGCTTCTCCGAAATCATCCGTAGTAAGGGTGATCTCTGCACCGACGACGATAACCAAGCTTCTCGAGGCCCCCTTTGCAGCACAGCCTTCAGCATTCGACGTCCGATCGTCGATCTTGGCTTGACTCAACCTTTGGCCGCGCTGCATGGTCCGCACACCATCGCTCTCGATATCCTCTGGCGAGATGGACAGGGAAAAGGCTACCCAGACGCTTTCGTCTGCCTTTGCCTCCATGATGGCAGTTGGCGCTCCATACCAGACCTCACGTAACCCCTTTGCCGCCTCCGCCTCGCAGCTCAAGATCGATGATGGCAGCGACTCGCGTCAAGGTCGTTCCTCTTCATCATTAAGAAACAATGATGAGCGCTCACAAAGGAAATCGCGCCGATTCAGCGCCTTCAGTCGGTCTGGTCGAAGCATATCGCCGTTCCGTTTCGGTTCCAAGAAACGGTCTTCCTCAGCCAACCGGCTCAAGATCGATCCAGATGACGACGCTGGCGCCGAAAACGGTAATAGAAGTGAGCGAGAAAAGGACAGCGATACCGAGTCCGTCATGAGCTCTGCTTCAGGCATCATCCCACGCAACAGCGCCTTCTACAACCACGATGACGACGACGACGACGACCTCGACGCTTCCCTTCCTCACTCTCATCGTCGCCATCATCCAGCATCGCTGCATGGATCAGAGTCACAATTGCCCCAATCTGGCTCATCAACAAGCCTCGCGTCAACCACGCAGCCTCTCGAGGATGCGCATGGAGCTGAAGCAGACGTAGAGTCCGACGACGAAGAGGACAGTTCCGATCTCGATGCCAAGCATTCATCAACAAACGGAGACGAAGCGGACAAAGACGATGAAGATGACCCCGATGACATCGATCCCATCGTGCTCGACAACACCATCTACAATGCAGAGTATCTCACTTCTCACGAACATTGGCACGGCGCCAAATCCGAAGATGGTCAACCGCACTTTGAGACGTACGAGGACGAGGACCTCGAGAGGGACGACGAGCACATCACAGCACCCAACGTCGTGCTCAGCGAAGACCAGGTGTCCACCTTCCTCCAGCGCCGCGGCTCCAAGATGCTTACACTCACCACCTCTCGACCCCGTTACGAGCGCAATCGGTGCACCATCGGCATCAGTCACGGAGATGCCGATGCCGCCGCCAAGAGGAGCAAGCGTCCCAAGCGATACGTTGTGGCTAGCGATGGTTCCGAGGAGTCTTCCTACGCTGTCGAGTGGACCATCGGCACTGTATTGAGGGACGGCGACGAGATGTTGGTTGTATCTGTCATGGAGACCGACACCAAGCTCGACGCGCTCGATCCCACCCACGAGGAAGCCTCGGCGAGGATGGAGCACCAACGCATCCGTCAGGCCATGGCATCCGTACTCGCCAAACAAGCCACACACCTCTTGGAACGCACCCGGCTCGAAGTCAAGATCTCGTGTCAAGCCATCCACGCCAAAAACTCGCGCCACATGCTGCTCGATCTCATCGATTTCTACGAGCCAACCATGGTCGTCGTTGGCTCGCGAGGTCTCGGCTCGCTGAAGGGCATCTTGCTCGGATCCACTTCACACTACCTCGTGCAGAAGTCGTCGGCACCCGTCATGGTAGCGCGAAAGCGTCTCAAGCTGCCTGCTTTGCCGCGTGGCAAGGGCGATGTGGTAGAATCTGTGCGCGCTCGGCATATGCGACTGGACCAAGCTTCGATAGAGAAGGTGTCCAATGTTGGCGAGGATGCGGCATCGGTCGACAAGGATGCACAGGGCGAAGATGCTGGTGGCGACGACAGTTCGCCCGACAACGAGAACGGCTCCGCAGACAAGGCAGACAGCGCTGCAAAGGGTGCAGCTGCTACAACTGGTGAGAAGATTCCCGCCTCGACGGCAGCTACTACCTCTGCACCACCTCGAGACACGAGTCCCGCACCTTCAAAACCCGTCAGCTCAGACGGCAGCCCGAAACTCCAGCGCAAAGGCTCCAAAGCTGGCCCCACAGCCATCCCGCATACCTCATTGGAGGGAGAAGCAGAAACACGCATCCAGATCCAACAGCGCAAAGAGGAAGCGGCTCGCCTGCACGAAGGCGACAAGAAACGACATGCTTTCGGCCACCATTCACATCATCTCAAGACATCCAAGTCTCCAAACAGCGACGACGATACCGATCCAACCGACGACGATGCCAAGCACAGCAAACCAGCACAAATGATAGACGCAGCAGCCAAGAAAGAATAAAAGGGGTTTTTTTTTTTTTTTTTTTTTTTTTTGGTCGATACAGAAGATTCAGAGGTTGGCTGCTCTTGTCACGACGCAAATTTCACATTGGTTACTACAGCCTAGTGCAGCTCTGCTTGATATCTGCCTTTGCAATTCTCTCTGTGACAGTCCGTTCCTCAAAGAAACGTGGTTGAACATTGCAGAGCTAGGAGGGAGGAGGTACCTTACATCGTCGAATACAAGCAGAGAGTCAGAGCCGGATCAAGGGGGGAAAGGGGGGCAAACAGGCATCCGACAAGAGGGCGGCGTGGTACTATGTCATCATGCGCTCTTTTCAGAGCGACGCGGACTCTGGCCAATAGACCTGAAAGTGGACATCATGAATCCGACGTACTCGTCCATGCCAAGCGCTTCGAGGTTGATGTGCGTAGCTTCCTTGACCTGCTGAACCGTCCCAGCCGCCTCGGATGAAAAGCGCTTGGCCGCCTTGTTGAGCCCTTTGGACGTGGTTCTGGCCGCTTCGACGGCTTGGAGCCGGAATTCGGCCATTGCGGGAACGAGCACCTTGCCGTGGTATTCGGTGGTCCGTTTGGCCGTTTGCATGGCCTGCTCGCGAACAAAGACGAAAGCGGGTCGAAGGTGCCCTTCGCTGTACTGCGTGGTAAATTCGGTAGTTCGCTGGGCGGTGGATGAGAAGCGCTTGGCCGCCTCGCTGAACCCGTCGGAACCAGCCTTTGCCGCCCCAGCAGCGCGGTGGCGAAAGTGCGCAAGGGCGGGGAACACGACTTGTTGATGGTAATCGGCAGTGCGCTTGGCAGTCTGAGCGGCCTGATGTCGGACAAAGGTGATGGCGGGCTTCAGCTGATCCTCTTTGTACTGCATGGTAAAGTCGGCGGTTCTCTGTGCGGTGTGGAAGGCGTGTTGGCGGAAACATGCAAAAGCAGGCAAGACTTGCTGTTGGTGATAGCGCTGGGCGAGACGTGCGGCGTCATACGCTTGCTGCTTGGCTGCTAGGATGGCGGGTCGCACAAAGAGCTGGTAGTAACTGTCGAGCTCAGCCGACCAAAAGGCCCAAGATGTCGTGGTTGCGTTGTCGAGATAAGAAGATCCCGGCACTGAAGGGAAAACAGGCAGGTCGTGATGCAGATTGAATGCCAATTGTCCGGCAAACGCGGCATATCGCCTGCTCTTTGCTTGCTTGAGGCGAGCATCCGGGGCTCGGACAGGACGTTGGACCTTGCTCGGATTGGCAGGGAGCTGCCTGACGACGGAAAGGCTCTTGGAGGTGGAGGCGGTCTTTTGCAGCGCGACCGAGCTAGACCGACGAGGAGAGGCTCGAGGAAAGTCGGGTTTGCGAGTGAATCTCTTGCACTCTTTGACGGTGAGGCCGGACGGAGATGGACTAGGAGCCAGCGCGACCGGAGGAGGTCCCATGCGGGTCGACGACTCGAGGAGCTGCGAAGCGATGGAGCTGGCGGAGGAAATCTGGGAAGGAGCGGCGAACTTTGCGTTCCAGTTGGTGTCGGCCATGGTTGCGCCGTGCGAGGGGGATGCCCTGGGCGTAAAGCCGAGGAGCGTGCTCGATTTGAAGCCAAGAAGAAATGCGGCAAATAGGGCAACGAGCCAGGTGGCTTTGGGAGCCAGAGTGATCAATCTGCGATGCGGCTGCGAAGGGCCTGGCAGCTTTTCGTCGTCCTGTTGTTGAGGCGTGAAATCCATCTTTTCGATGACACCGAGGTCGAAGACAGCCTTCGGGCTTGCATCCGGATCTGCAGACTCTTGTGGCTGTTGCTGGGAGGTTGCAAGGGGAGTATAGATGGAGCTGGACTCGATGTGGAGCTGGCCCTCGTTGAAGCTCGAGACGGGATCAGGGAAGTGGAATCGGCTTGCATGCAGCTGCGGACTGGGCGGGGCGGAATCAGCATCGGAAACGTTGCTGGCAGCATCCGAGCCAATGGACGAAGGCGCAAAGTAGCGAACCTCGTCCTGTTCGGCGTCGATCAGCTCGAAATCGGACGAAGTATCGGTTTCGGGGAAAGAGAGGATGTCGAAATGGTCGCTGTCGTTGCTGAACGACATTGTTGCGGAGATGCACACAAAAGTGCGGGTGTCGGTGGTCGTTGGTGGGTGAAAGCCAAGATGGAAGGGTTTGCCTTGCTGTCCGATGCTAAACTATATCCTCGACCCCTGTTGCGAGAGAGAGAGTGTGTGTGTGTGTGTGTGTGTGAAGACAATCGAGCCGATGCAACGAGAGGCGGAAGGAGGAGCGGGAGGAGGAGCGGAAAGAGGAGCCAAAGCCCAAAAAAAGCTGGCATGGACCCTGGACTGTCCCTATCTTTACCAGTCTACTGTCGTGCGCAGCAGCAGATTAACTAGCGTCAAATTTGTCAGTCGCAGTTCGCAGTGCGCAGCGCAGTCGAGCCCAAAATTGTTCAAGTGTGGAGATCGCAGTGACAGACTACTGTACTGTAAGCCGCTTTTTCGGGCGCAGTCGCAGTCACAATCACAGTCACAAGACCGCGTAAATTGCACAATCGGGCACAATTCCAGAAAAGTGTCTGTCCCGCGCGGGTGAGTTAGGATTCAGCATCTGAGAGCGAAAAAGAAGCGCGCGAAATTTGAAAAATCGCTTTTGTTAGGCCTCGTCTAACTTGACATTTTGCTAATTTTCAGAATCTCGGAACAAGGAACACAAAACGGGCTCGAGCGAAAGAAGTCTCTGCATCTGCATTGTTCGACATCACTCCGACCTGTTGGTCTCGCTTGAACTACACACTCACATCTGCAATCCTTTTCGTCGGCTGCCATTCAGACTGCTGATTGGATCACTTGACGTAAGCTTGGCCGAGCATCACGCCATCGCGATTCCTCCTGGGCCACCACGTCAAGACTCCAACCGCTCTTCGACGTGCAAGGCTGCAACCACCGAGCGATCGTCCGGCAATGGACTCGCGAACAAGTACCAACAGAATCTGCTAGAGCTGCAGAGCCCCTTCTTCGATCCATCTACTGGCTTGAACTGCTTGCCTAGCAGTTCAACTCGTCCAACATGTCGTCTCCACCTCACCGCGATCCACATGCATGCGTGGCCGACTGCGTCACCAACTGGAACGACCATGGCGCGTCGCAACTGTAAGTCTCTTCACAACATACGGCAGCAAGCACTCGATTCGCGGCTTTGTCTTCGGATTGACACACGCGGTCTCGCCAACTTGACACCCAACTGACCAACCGATCAACCCATCTCGCAACTTCAGACAAACCTCTCTCGACGAGGCCTTGGCACATGCATACCAGAATCAAGACGACTCGCACCTGTCTGCGCTACTCGTTGCCAGTCTTCGTCTTTATTGCTTGACAACACGCGCACCGGAAGATTTCCCCTCACAGCTTTTCCATCACGCAAGCCAACGCAATCAAGACGCTCAAGTCCACTTACTCTTCTCAGACTCCCTGCTCGACTCAATATGGACTATCGATCTCGAGATCGAGTCACGCAATGATCTCATATCCCTTCAAGGGCAGACCACTGGCGTCAGTTCCATCGGTATCGATTCTCAAGACTCAATTCCTACCGTAGTCGCGCGGCAGCGACTTGCCGACCTCGTCAATCAGCTCCTCTCTGCCTCCGTAATCACCGAGTACCAGGCAGGCGAGAGGCTTGAGACTAGCCTGCTTGCCTTGGTTGGTCTTATCCCCAACGAAGCCTACTTTAATAAACGCTTCGTCCAGCTTCGCACCGCGCGTCTTTTCAAGCAGCAAAAGTTCAACCTTCTCCGTGAGGAGAATGAAGGGTACACCGCACTCATCACCGAGATCGTCACCAACCTTGGCCCTTCCGTCGTACCCATACGATGTCGACAGCCGAGTCAGAATGGTCACTCGGTACCTGCCTCCATCTTCGACGGCACCACTCTCACCGTTGTCGAACAGGAATCTCCGCTCACCCGAAATCGCCGCGCAGCACGCGTCATGAACAACGTGCAAGCGCTCATCGGCTACTTTGATCTTGATGCCAACCGTGTCCTCGACGTCATTCTTGATCTCTTTGCCACCGAAATCATGCGTCACTACCCCTTCTTCCTCGCCTTGCTTGCAGAGTCTCCCTGGACAAGTTCAAATACACCGTCGCCATCGCCATCTTCCTCCAATGGTACTACCACACACCTTTTCGGCGGGGTAGATCTCGACCTCTCAGGTGACTCGGGTGATCGTATTTGCGCTCAGTTGCTTGGCTTCAAATTTTCCCACTACTGCCATGCTGACACCAAGGACTCAACCCCGGACGAGCTCTACTTCCTCGCCGCTCTCCTCATCAAAGCTGGCTTTGTCCGTTTCGCTGATCTCTACCCGCATCTTTCGCCGAACGAACAAGGCATGAACAAGCTTCACGCCAAGCATCGTCAAGCCATGTCCGCCAAGGTCTCGAGCGCTCGAGCCAATGCTCTCTCCATGGCTGCTCCTCTCACCGACGACACAGACGCATCTTTGGCGCGCAAAGACTCGTCCAAGGCCGCCATGGAAGCGCCGCCCAAGGAGCCGCCCTACCAGACCGTCGGTCTGCTGCGAGCCTTGCTTGCGTTCGGTGACCTGCGCCATGCCCTTTTCATCCTGGCACGCTACCCATGGCTGTGCTCGGCCTTTGACGAGATCGCTGACCCGTACATCCGTCTGCTCAACGTCATCATCCAGCCAGCTTACGACGAAATTTCGTTCTCGCGCATGAACCCAGCCTGCGCCAGCCCAACAGTCACCGCACCCAGGCCGCGCTGGGATGCAAAGCTGCACGAGGCCATTCCACCTGCAGTCAAGAGCCTCGCCCTGACTCGCAAAGTACCGGAGCCCGTTCCTTCTCTGAATTGTCAGCAAGTGTTCTTCTACCCGCACTGGGCCGACTCTCTTCCCAGCTGCCGCAGTCTCGACGACGTTGTTCGCATCTTCCTGCCCCTCCTCAAGATCCTCGGTGTTCCTCTGTGGAGGGATGCTGCACTACTTCAAAAGCTTTGCCGCCTGGCCAAAGTCGGTTTTCGACTGGCCAACGCTGCCGCAGCTTCGAACGCCGCTGCAGCAGATGACTTTGACGACTTTGACGAGCCTCAGCCGGACCCTGAAAGCCAGGTTTGGTACGACGTCTTGCGATTCCATCTTCTGCCCGCGCTCTCCTTGTCGCCTCCTAATTCGAGCATCGTCGACGAGATCTGGATGCTGGTTCGCATCATGCCCTACGAACAACGGTTTTCATTGTACGGCCAATGGAAGAACGACCTCTACCAGCTCCCTGAGCTCCGTGCAGCCCAGGCCTCGACGGAAAAGGAAGCTAAAGGCATTCTCAAGAGAATCAGCAAGGACAACATCAAGCAATCCGGTCGCAACCTCGCCAAGGCTTCGCACTCTAATCCCACCATCTTTTTCACCGTCGCACTCAACCAGGTCCAGGCGTATGACAATCTCATCCAGCCTTTGGTCGAATCAGCAAAGTATCTCTCGCAATTCGAGTACGACATCTTCTCGTTCAACCTCGTCGACGCTCTCAGCAATCCTGAAAAAGAGCGAACCAAGCAGGATGGCACCAACATCAGCTTGTGGCTCAAGAGTCTTGCTGCCTTTTGCGGCACTCTTTTCCGCCGCTATGCCATGATGGACTGCACTCCCATCCTCCAGTACTTGGTCAACCAACTCAAGGCCAACAACTCGAAGGATCTCGTCATCATGTCCGAGCTCATCACCAAAATGTCGGGCATCGAGCCTCTAGCTAATCTTGCTGATGCACAGATCGCAGCTCTGACGGGCGGCCGCCATCTGCACATGGAAGCCATGATGGCTGCCAACGCACTCACGGGCAGCAAAGAGCGCATCGCATACCGCCGTTCGGGTCAACGCCTGCTCCATGCACTGGTGGAGAGCAAACTGTCTGTGCCTCTCCTCATCTTGGTCGCTCAGCAGCGCCAGGCCTGCATCCATCTTGTGCCGGAAAGCGAGGCGCATCTCAAATACCTTGGAAACCTCTACGACTCGTGCCAGGAAGTGCTTCTGCAGTACATCGAATTCCTCTTCAATCATCTCGAAACGGCCGACTATGCCTCGCTTGTGCCCTCGCTCCAACATCTTTGCGTGCGCTTTGGTATCGAGCCTGCCATGGCTTTCTACATTGCCAGACCTAAGCTCGTACACAGTATGAAGCAAGTCGAGGCTGCAGAAGCCGCCGAGAGGCTTCGTGCCGAACTCACAGCGAGTCGCGCAAAGGTCAAGGCAGCCGAGCACGACAAAGCGGCATCTGACGAAGTGCAGCAGAACAACGCAGAAGGGGAGAAGGACTCGACTGGTGCGACAGACGCAATCCAAGATGGCGATATGGAGATGGAGGATACGGACACAACGAAACCTGACTCGGAAAGCGCGGCGATGAGCGTCGAGAACAGCAAGGATGCGAATGCTGCCGGTGCAAATGGTATCACAGCGATGCAAGAAGGCGAGTCCTCGTCACAAGCCACAAAACCCTGGCACAAGGGCTTGCTGGATGCCATTGCCGCTGCAAAGGAGATGCTGCCAGAATCCGCCCACTCGAGCCTTGGTGTTCACTTTTACGTGACTTTCTGGCAGCTCAGTCTGGCCGACATCAATGTTCCCATCGAACGATATCAGCAAGAGGTGAAGCGGCTCAACGCCCTGATTCGCGAAACGACGCTCGAAGAACAACGAAAGCGACTTCAGGACAACGTCAATCAGCTCAATGCGGAGATGAAGGACCAGATGAAGTCGCACGAAGTGACGCGAAAGCGACTGATGGCGGAAAAGGAGCACTGGTTCAGCGACAGTGCCGATCGAGGTGCGATCGTGACGCAGTTGATTCAGTACTGTCTGTTCCCGCGTGCCCTGCTCTCTCCCACCGACGCCATCCTTGCCGGCAAGTTTATCCGCACTGCACACAACCTCGGCACCCGCAACTTCTCCAGTCTGACTGCGTATGACAAGATCTTTGTCGACCATGTCGCTGCTGTCATTTTCTCCTCGACCGAGAACGAGGCGCGCAACTATTCAAGGTTTCTGTACACGGTTCTGGCTGATCTTACTCCGTGGCACCGTTCCTCCGAGACGTATGCCAAAGAGGCGATTGGTCAGAAGCTACCTGGCTTCCAAATGCGATGGCATGACCGCCACGGTGGCGAGGAGATCCCATCAGCCGATCTGCTGTCATGGGAGCAGTATCGCATCATCTTTTGCAAGTGGCAGGACTGCCTTCAGCGCGCATTCAAGAGCTGCCTCTCGTCCAAGGAGTACATGCGCATTCGCAACACCATCATTGTGATGACGAGGATCTCGCCATTTTACCCGTTGATCGAATCCAACGGCATCGAGATCAGCGCACTTGTCGAATCACTTGCAGCAAATGAACAGCGAGGAGATCTCAAGATTCTCGCGCAGGGTCTGTTGGCCACGCTGAAGGCCCGTAAGAATTCTTGGATTCCTTTGAGCCGGGCTCGAACGGTACCAAATGCTCCTGCTCCTGCCAAAACACCCGCCGCTGCAGGCGATGCAGCCAAGACAGCACCAGAGACAACTTTCTCGAACAAAGACACTCAGAAGACAAAGGAGGCGGACAAGCCGCAAGAGTCTGCGAGTGCCAAAGAGACGGCAAATGCAAAAGCGACGACTCAGCCAAAGGAAGCCGCTTCTTCCTCTGCTGCTCAGACCAACGGCGGCAGAGCAGACAAAGCTTCTGACGAGGCTAGCGCTCCTACACCAGCTGGGCCGCGAGCTTCAGCTGCACCGGCGGGACCAAGCGGTCGAGGCGGCACTGCAACCAAAGTGCCACCCAGTGCCAACCTCCCTACTCGGCCAGGACTTCCATCGCAAAACACTGCACCAGCCGAACCAAAGGACCGTCGATCTGCTGCTCCAACCAGTTCGTCTGTTAACGAGCCTCGACGCGGCGATGAGCGCAGCAGTGCAAAAGCGGACGATGCTTCTCGGCGTGGTGGTGCAGGTGACCGCAATCAGACTGCGCCTCCGTCGGGACCTCGTGGTGATGCTTCGCGTGACAATGGACTTCCCACACGACCCTCTCGTGAGTCTGCACCTGCCAATGATCGCAACCGCACCAGCAATGGAGGCGGCGACCGACGTGCACCGTCTCAGACAGCTCGAGACTCGGGCGACAAGTCGTCTGCTCGGTTAGGAGGCGCAGGTGGGGAAGCCATGAACCCGCCTTTGGGCCCTGCTAGCACTACGAGTGCACAGGCCGCTCGCTCGCGTGCCGATCGCAATCGAGCCGAGCGCTCGTCGTCAGCTTCCCTGTCAAACATTGGGAAGGATAAAGACGTTCGAGACCGAGATCGCGACCGCGACCGTGATCGAGACCGCAACGATCGTCAAAACGACCGCGACAAGGCACGCATCGCCGAGCGGGGACGCGAACGTGAACGGGATCGCGAAAAGGAACGCGATCGACGTGATCGGGATCGCTCAGCTCGTGATCGCGACCGTGACCGCGAACGGGATCGAGAAAGGGACCGCGAACGCGAACGAGAGAGGGAAAAGGAACTGCGGGATCGAGATCGTGCACGAGAGCGGGAGCGTGGAGGCAATGCTCGCGATCGAGAGCGGGATCGAGATGATAGGAAGCGCGGTAATGGTAGCGCACAGGCGAGCAGAAACGGTACGCCTACACGAGAGGTTGCGGACGCCGGTCGTAGGAGTGGCAGCAGTACGCCGATTGCTCCTCGACGCGATCGAGAGCAATCACAGCAGCAACAGCAGCAGCGAAACCGAGAATCCGCGGCAGCCACACCCACCTCTGCTCGTTCTACACCTGGCATTGGCGGTGGCGGCGGTGGTGGTGCTGCAGACGAAATCACTATCCGCGGCGGCGCCGAACAACAAAGAAAGCGCACACTCGTCGACCGTTTGGGAGGATCCTCCTCAGCCGGTGCTTCGCCAGGCGGTGGCGGTGGCGGCGCATCACCGTCCGCTCGCCCAGCCGAGCCAGATTCAACAGCAGGATGGGACACGGAAGAATCTTCGAAGCGCATCAAGATCGATCGCAACAGCAAATACGCTGCTACGGGTCCACCTGTGCCGGCACCCTCTGCCGTGGTTCCAGAGGGCCCGCGGTCGGATAAGCGACACCACCAGCCGCGCAACTCTCTCGGTGGCGGCGGTCGTCGTGATGGCGGTGGACGTGATCAACGGCGGGATCGATCTGCTCGCAGAGCTGGTAACGAATGAAGATATTCTTGTACACCTCACAATCCGGCTTGGGATCACAGTCAAACAGTCACAATCTCTGCAAACATAACCTTCCATGCACAACACACCTTCGAATTTTTTTAAAAAAAATGACTGTCAACACGGAAACATGCAGCCATTCGCGAACCTCGTCCTTCTACATCAACCCATGCCTAACCAACGCATCTCTAAACGTCTCTGTCTGACCTCTCTCAATCGACAGATCACGCTTGAGCCGTTTGCTCTCGACCTGCAACTGGTGCTGATCAGCTTTTGTGCGTTTGAGTTCGTTGCGCAAGAACGCCAATTCGTCCGCTTCGGGCGTCTGCGTGTGCTCGTAGAGCATGTCGAGTTCTTCGTTGAATGCCTTGTGAATCTCGGTGTTTTCGAGACGTCCGTCGGCTTCGAGTGTGGTGAGGAGTTCGCATTTGCGTTTGAGCGCTGAGAGTTGCAACTCGAGTTTTTGCTTTTCTTGGATGAGGCTGGTGTCGGCGTTTGGTTTTGTGGGGCTGGTCGAGTGAGAGGACTGTTCAGCAGCAGCAGCAGTGGTAGTGGGGGCGGTGGTTGTGGCAGCGAGGGCGGAGGTGGCAGTATTCAAATCGTGCACGATGCGGTTATGCATACGGATCGACGAAATCCACTTTGCATCTACATCCGCATACAAGAACTCGAGCTTCTTAACGCGTGAATGGATGTGGTCCACCTCCGCACTGATCGAAGCCGCCACGTTGAGATCCATCTCTTTCAGCACCGCCGACGAATCCTCGCCGCGTCGTTTGCGTGGAGTGCGCGCATCCGTCTCCATAGCCGCCATACTGCTCTGCAGGATCTCGACGTCGCAGCGGAGCAGGTTCATCTCTTCCTTGACCAGACGCAGTGCGTGCTCCATGGCTTCGTTCCTTCGTCGTGCCTCGAGCGACTTGGAGGCGGTGGACGAAGTGCGTGCCGGTGTGATGGTCACTTTTATGGGGGCAGCTGCTGCCGTCTTGACGTGATTGTTGCCGTGACCCTGCTCGGTCGACGTCTCGCTTTCAGAGATCGACGGGCGTTGTGTTGGTTCTTCGACAGACAGTCGAGCTAGAGGTGCGGAACGTGGCAGAATGGCAGGCTCGCGAGCTTGAGCCGCGCTATCGTCGCATCCAAGAGAGGGTCGCTTGCTGAGCGACCCCTCTCGCGCTGGCTCGGCAGTATCAGCGTCGCTCGAGGAAAGAGGCCGTTTCGTACCGGATACGCGTCTCGTGGCCACCTGAGGGATGTTTTCGCTACTTTGGTCCGACTCGACCGCTGCATAGGTGCTCATACTGGATATAGGCCTCTTGCCCTTTTCTGAAGTCTCGCTGTTGCTGTTCTGCTCCGCTTTCGGCGCCGGTTTCCGGCGAACGTTGAGAGGAGTGGTGGGTCCGCTCGTAAGCCAAGAAGGCGAGGCGGGCTCGATTCGTAAGGACCGCGGCGTAGGACTGGGACTGGTCTGTTCTCTGGGACCCGTGGGTCTCCGACCTGCGGAGCTCGGCGTCCTGCAGAGTTCGACTGATCCAGTCCTTTGACGTTGTTGGTAGGGCGCTTGAGATTTGGTTGGAGACCAGCTCTGTGTGGTGGGTGCTGCGCTCTCCGTTCTTGCGCGGACATGGCCGCCGACGCCACGGCCTCCGACCAATGTTCCAGTGCCCGTCCTGCGCGTGGAGAAGGATGATTGAGAGGTATCAGCGGAGGTGGACAGCAGCGAAATTGGGTCAGGTGTGACGGCGCGGGCTCGACGCGCTTGTCGATCCTCCTCCTCATCCGCGCTGTCTGCGCCGCAGCGGCTGGCGGCGCTGGAAGGCGGGCCGACTGAAGAAGACCTGCGTCGACCAAATCGCCTGAACGAGCCAGGTGAGTTGGTTGCGCCACGCGTCAGAGCGTCCAAAGCCCCGCTACGACTGCTGATGCTAGTGCCGGCGGTGGACATGGTCATACCGCGGCTGCTGATGGAAGCAGCGTTGCTGCTAAAGGTGCTCTTGGAGGCATTGCTGTTGGTGCGACGCGCTGGAGATCCAAACACGTCGAGGCTGGAGATGCCGGCGCTGGAAATGCTCGATGCTGCACCGCTTGCGCTGAAGAGCAGCGAACGGCCGAAGTTTTCAAGCCCTGCAGCAGCCTTTGCGCGCTGACGGAAGCCGGATCCAGACGGTGTGCCTGGCTGGCTGAGAGCGTAGGTACGAACCGCGCTGCCAAAGCGTTTGTCGACTTCATCGGACAGCTGCGCAATATGGTCCCCCAGATCTACCGAAGACAGCTGATGCGGTTCTCCAAGCACTTGACCCCCGTCGTGTGCGGCCTTGGTGCGCACTTGGGCCACGAACTCCTCTTCCATTTCGTCTATTTGGCTAATGTCCAGAATGGCGTGTGGATGTGCCGAGTCAGAGCTGCCGAGGCTTGTTCGTTGACCGATACCGTCTCCGTCGACAGAGATGGCCACGGCAGATCGACACTGCTCGTCTGCGTAGGTCTGCTTGGAATGCAGATGAAAATAAATGACTTTCCGCGCGTCTCGAAGCCTTGCGCTTGGCTCTGAGACGCCGAGCAAGGCGTCGCTGGAGTCCGCTCGTGAGCGCGAGGCGGGAAGGACCATGCATCGTGTTTCGCAGCGACTCTGACTAGCTCTGTACAGGGCCTTGGCTTTCCATACACTTTCAAGGAAGCGCATCTTTTCGAGCTTGGCCGAGACGTCAGCGTCGAGGGAGGAGGACGCCGACTGACTACGAGAAGCGTGCGTCAAAGAGGGCGAGGCGGCAGTGTCGACAGCAACGTACTGGCGCACGGGTCGGTTTGTCCATCTGTCTCCGGTGGCATGGCTGGGCTGACGCAGCAAGGTAAGCTGAAGATCGGTTCCTCCGAGATCCTGGACATCGATGTCCATGAGGCTGATGGAGCCACGGAAAGCAAGCTCGGACCTTTTGGCGGGGGCCAGCAGAGAAGAATTGGTGCTCTTCTCGGTAACGGTCTTCATATGCGATGTGAGTCGACCAATGTCGTCGAGACCGACGAGCTTGCGACCACTCGTGGACGCATGGGCGCGCTTGACGATAGCTAGGCGGTCGTCAAAGAGGAAGAGAGTGCATGGGAGGGGTTTGAGGCCAGAAAAGGAAGCAGCAATGCCGGACGAAGCTGCGGAGCCGTCGAGAGGGAAGTCGTCGACGTCGATACAGTCGATGAATCTGCGGTGGGCGCTGATGAGTTCGGGTGGGAACGAATCGACGTTGCGGCTGAAACTCCACAGTATGGCGGCCCTGCGAGTCTTCTCATCTGCTTCGCAGCTTGCGATGCGACTGACGAGGGTGATGGCTTGTTCGAGGCGAGTGCGAAGTGGGTCGCGAGGCTCAACGTGTTTGAGGATAGCGTCAATGAGGAGCTTGTAACGTGGAATGCGCTGGATGGGCTCCATGAGGAGATCTCGGAGACCGGTGTTGCCAATGTCGGAGACGGAATACTTTGTTCGATCTGCAAACTCGCAAAAGGCGCGGTGCTTTGCTAAAGTTCGCTCGATATGCTTGGCCTTTTCGAAATTGGCAAAGTAGTCGGTGTAGCAGGAAAAGCAGGACATGTGGTTGTAGAGAACGTCACCAAGACCAGCGCGAAAAGCGTCTTGATCCTGGGCGGCAAGACGCTCTAGATCGTTGAGAAAGGCACGATTTGCGCCAGCAATCTCGCCGATGTTGCCAAAGAGCCTTTGGGCTTCGTAGAGAGGGATGATGGCGGTTTCGCGGTTCTTTGCGAGTGTACGTAGAGGGATGGCGTACTTTTGGTAGAGGACATCGACGCGTTTGACGTAGCTGCGTTCGGTGTCGATGAGCTCCTGAACGCGGCCGAAAAGCCGTGAGGGGTCGACGTTGGAAGGTTTGGTGCTTGTCGAAGGTAGAGGCGAGCTGTTGGAGGATGAAGAGACAGCAGTGATGCTCGAGCCGCTCGAGGATCTTGGAACGGGCGCAAAGTCTTGTGAGGTGCCCGTCGCAGTGGACGAGTCGGCGTCGTAGTCGTGGACAGCATCGCCAAGCCAGGCTTCGAAAGCGACGGTGCTATTGGACTTGGAGAGAGAGAAGGAGGAAGCGGGGATGGAAGGCGACTGCTCGAGGATGACGTCAAAGTAGAAAGCGCGCGAAAGGCTGTCGCTCACGCCGGAGCTGACAAAGTCGGACTCGGAAAAGGCAGCGAAGGTGTTGTTGGAGTGTGCATCGGTGAGTGGAAGGCCACCGTGCCGCCTAGGAGTGGTATTCTTGTCCTGGTTGGAAGCGCCGCCTGACAGCAGCGAAGAGCGTATGGGAGAGGTAGGCTCGCGTGTGAGGCTTGCTACGATGCTGTGACCGGCGCCGATGCCTGCAAAAGGCGATTTGGGCAGGCTTCGAGGTGGCATCGCCGACGTCAACGGTGCGAGTGCTGTGCTGAAACGCCGCTTCCTTGCATGTGTGTTGTGAATGTCAAGCGGGTTCTTTTTCTACAAGAACATGCTGAAAAGATCGATGGTGGTGGAAGATAAGAGGATCAAGATTGCAGTTTAGAGAGACCAACACCAAATTTTCCTCCACCAAGCGCAGTAACCCCTCTTTACAAAACAACACAACGCGAGCCTGAGCTGCAACGCGTGTGTCTTGTCCGCATGACCAATTTTTATCTCTTGTTAGACTGCACGGGCTAACTCAGCCACGACCAAAACGGGGCCCAAAAAAAAAAAAAGGCGGCTTAGTCAACAAGCAACAACCAACAACCAACAACAGCACAAGGCGAGAGGCGACGTGGAAAATCGCTTGCTTTCTTCTCAAAAATGGCCCAAACGCTGCTTGGGTTGCTGCTGCTCAGCAGCTGCTCAGCAGCTGCTCAATCGCCCCCCTTGGAAGATTCAACTTTAAATTGCAATAATTACAAGCCGTGGTCGCGCGCTCAAGGCCTGCCTGCTCTTGTCCAAGTGAGAGAGAGTGGCGTGCTGTGCGTTTCTGAGGCAAAGAACCCTCCTGGCACGCCTGCACCGATGAAGCCTTGCTTTTGCCTTGTCTGGTCTCTCGCTACTGTAGACTCACAACAGCCCAACACGGCGGTGCCACCTAATTTGCCTGTCCTTCCTTTCTCTCCATTGCCTCCACCTCTCGTCGTCACCACACTCACGACTCTCGCACACTCGAACCATTGCTACCTGTCGCCCACGTATCACATCCACCCACTGCTACCATCGCTTTCAGTCGAAAGGATCCCTCTTCAACCCCACAATGACCGACCCCAACCAGAGCATCGTCGACCCCGTTGCCAACAACGTCCAGCCCGTCACCAAGTCCGAGGACGACGACAAGAAGGTTTTCGCCGGAAACCTCGCCTTTGCCACCACCGAGGAGCAGCTCAAGTCGCTCTTCTCTGAGGCTGGTAATGTGTAAGTACAGACTCCCCCGCTTCCTCCCTGCACAGCATCGTTTGACTGACCCTCATTCTTCGCTCCATCCTATACAGCACCCACGCTCAGATCATCACGCGCGGCACTCGTTCTCTCGGCTACGGATTCGTCACCTTCTCCACCGAAGCGGAAGCACAGACCGCCATTCAGCTCCTCAACAAGCGCGATGTCGGCGGCCGCGAAATCAGCGTAGAGTCCGCCAAGCCCCAGTCTGCTGCCGACGCCGAAAAGCCAAAGGCGCACAGAACTCGTTCCAAGAAGGGCAAGGAGTCGTCGCGTGCGCCACGCCGTGCTCGCGCCGATGAGGGCGAGGAGGGTGCCGCCGAGGAGGACGCAGCGAAAGCCGCTACCAACGGCGACTCAGCAACCCAAGCAAACGGCACCAAGCCTTCCAAGTCGGCCAGGCGCAGGCAGAAGAAGAAGGCCGTCGCTGCTGCTGCTGCTGCTGCTGCTGCTGCTGCTGCTGCTGCCGCCAACGGCGAGACCACCACCACCACCGAAGCAAAGCCCGAGTCGAGCGAAGCCAAGCCACGCGCACCTCGGGCCAAGCGTCAGCCCAAGGGCACCCCGCAGGGTGAGCCTTCCAAGACGCTCGTCTTTGTCGCCAACCTCGCTTTCAGCACCACCGACGACTCGCTCAAAGCCGCGTTCGCAGACTACAAGGTCACGTCGGCTCACATTGTCAAGCGACGCAACGGCAACCGCTCCAAAGGCTTTGGCTTTGTCGACTTTGAAGACGCTTCCGAGCAGCAGCGTGCCATCGCCTCGGCGCAGGGCAAACAGATCGATGGCCGTGAGGTCACTCTGCAAGTCGCCGTTCAGAACGACAAGGCCGGTGAGCAGTCCGAGGCTGCCGAGTCTGCTCCTGTCGCTGCCTAATCTCAACCATCCTCTCTCTACTGTCAGCTAGAAACATCTCTCACACCATGTAGGGCTCACCACAAGCTTTTCGAAAACGTTGTCTAAACACACTCGTTCTCGCTCACACGCGACAAAAGCACAGAGTGACGCAACATTATTCCCATTACACGATCAACCCCCCTGTGTGTGTGTGTGTGTTTTCAGTTCCATATCAATAGCTCGTGCGCTTCTGAGGGCCGACTTGCGCTGGCTGCATTTCCATCTCGATCATCTCGTCGCCATCCTTGACCGACTGCGATGCAGACGAGCTGCTGCGTGATGTTTTGCGCCAACGCCGTCTTGCTTTCTGCTTTGGCGCGCGAGGACGGTCGAGACGTGTTCGAAGGCCGTCGACAATCTGCTGTGCCACGAGTTCGCCCAGCAACACAGCAGCACAGATGGCAAGCGCTCCATCCAGCGCAGCATTCGTAGGCACGCCTTCAAACACGGTAAACACCACTTGCAACAGCACCAGCACCACTGCAAATCCGAACCGCAACCCCATGGCCCATCGAAACGAGCGTAGCTGGCGATTGGCCGAGCTCTGCATCGTCTTGATCACAATGTCGACGGTCAGATACACGGCGCTCGCCACGTAGATGTACTTGAACTGGAACAGCGATTTCACCACGTACTGATACATCGAGTCCGGGTTGATGACGTTGTCGGCATACTCGAAAAAGGTGCGGAAGGGCAGCACCAAGCTAGGTGCGAATTGCGACGACAGCGCATGGCTCGCGTCGGTCACGTTGGCTTGCGCTACGAGCTTCTCCGCTGCCTCCTGTCCTCCAGCAAGGCCGACGACCGAATCGACGAGACGGCGCGCTTCCGAGAGCGAAGGGATGTTGGCGCCGTCGTTGCTCTGAATCACAGAGAGGATGGCGTAGAGGCCGCTCAGCGTTCCGTTGGTTGCGAGCGGACTGGAGCCGTCGTCGTCGTCGTTGTTGAGCTGGTCCAACACCTGTTGAGTCAAATTTTGGCCGAATTGCGCATCCATCACGTACCGTTGTGGATCGTCCACGAAGCGGCCAATGGCGTTGAGCGTGTTCATGAAGCTGAGGATCTTTTTGAGACCAATGACGAGCAGCGCTGAAGCCATGTGCAGTACGACGTGAATGTAGGCCCACAGCACCACCAGCATCGAACTGAGATCAATCTGGCTCGTGGCGCGATGAAAGTAGCCGGCGAATTGGAGGACGACGATGAGCACACAGCTGACCGTCTGCAGGATCGTGTCAGCGCCCCAGCCTCCGCTCTCGATTGCAGCGCCGCCCACGTCTGGGTTCCGCATTTTTGCGCCGGGACTGATCTTGTTGAGTGTTTCGGCAATTCCGGTAAAGCCTTCGCCAAGGATGATGAGGCCAAAGAGGACCAGACGCTCGGGCAGCACACTGTGTCCAAGAGGCGAAAGACCGCCGCGCACCTCGTTGACAATCTGTACCGCAGCCTCGATGGCGACACCGACGATCCACATGACGAGCAATGGAGCAGTGATGCCGTTGTGACGGACAAAGCGGCTGAGGATCCAGAGGAGGCCCGATGCGACCAGCGAGGCAATGGACAAGAGATGGGTTTGGAAGATGCTACCAGAGCTGTGCGGCCGATCGACATGTCGAGATGGGAGGTGGAACGGCTCTTTTGATTGACCTGAGATGCGATCGAGGCCAGCTAGCCGAGATCTCGATCCGCCTTTGCGCCAACGCACAAGATCGTCAACAAGCACTGCGACATAATCGAGGGCCAATGCGATGCGAGAAGCGCCGTAGATCTGGGTGAAGTTGGTGAAGCTGCCTCTGGAGAACTCGGAAGGCGTGGTGGAAAAGGCGACCCACAGGCCCAGCACAGCTACGCGGACGATGCGCTGGCATGACTTGAAGAGATACGGCTGATGATGCGAAGGGCGACGATATCGAACGTCAAAGTAAGCCTGGCTCCACCAAGCCCACCAGAGCGCTGTAAAGTATCCGAGAAAGGCGGCGACATCGCAGAAGCGCTCGAGCGAGACGGCATTGCTGTAGGTGTTGAGGCAGGCGGCAAAGAGCAGGTCGAAGAAGAGATCGCTGTAGCTTGGGGCGTGGGAAGCTCCGTGTGCGTTCAAGGCAGCCATGGCGGGAGCATCGGGAGAGTCTTCCTCGTCTGCGGATTCGGGCTGGTCGGAGGAAGCGTGAACGGCAGGTTGAGGAAGGAGACGAGCACGATCGCTATCGACGTGATGCTGTTGCTGGTGTGATCGGAGTCGCTCCTCCGAGGGTGAGGGTGCAGGTCCTGCCTCGGACTTGCGTTCTGTGCTAGCAAAACTTGAATCGAATCGAGCGTGCGTGTCCTGATAAGGCGGAGCCTCCGACATGGCTTCTTGCCTTGTGGTTTCCATGATTGCTGTGGAAGACGGCTTGTGTTGCGATGCAGCAGGGCTTGAGATAACTGAGCTCGTCGGCTGGTCCGAGTTGATAGGTCCATGCACCGCTGCTGCTGTTGGCGCTTGCTTGCTGGTGCCGTCCATCACGGCATACTGAATCGGCTTCTCGTGGGCGTGACCGAAGCTCAATATAAGCACACGCTAGTTACACGTCAATCAGAGATAATCGGCAAGAGTAAGAGGAAAAGACAAAGCGAAATGCAGGCCGGACCCATTCGAGGAGCAGCGAATGAAAGTGAAAGCGGCCCTTCTTGGTCTGGTCTGGTCTGGCCTTTGGCTCGGTAAAGCCGAATCGGCGGAATGGGTGGTTCACGCACACTCACTTTGGACACTGCGAATTGCGAGTTGCGTTACCGAACAGCAAACAACGCTCTCTTTTCTGAGTTTAACAGCCAAATCCAATATGGAAACCGTTGCCTTCGACGTCTCTGTCTATTCGCTCCAGGTTGGTGGAACACCGACAGGCATGCATCCGCACAGCCATGCATGTCTTCCAGACCAAAGAAAAAGAACCGTCTGTCACCTGCCACCCTGGGCCCAACGCTCGTTCCACTCCCTCTTTCCCGAAAGCTACAGCAGATTGAAACTACAATAGCCCAGAACGTGTTTGTGTGTCCTTCCCCGAACTTGTGAAGGCCCTGCTGCAACAACGCTCCTTTATCGACTCGACTCGACTCTCCTTCGCCGTGCCTGTCAAGCGGTCGCCTTTCTACAGTTCCTTGTTCCTGGCAGTCTCATCGTGCCGAGTTGATTCAGCCCGACCATCCTTTTTCATGGAATACAAACAACGTCTGAAAAGAGCAACAACATTAAAAAAAAACGCACCCAAAAAAAGGGAAAAAAAAAAAAAAAAAAAAAAACCGAAAAAGAAAGAGAAGCAACTGCTCCCTACCAGGATTGAACTAGTGACCTCACCATTTCGAGGTACGCAGGCACCGTACGAGTGGCGCGCTCTCCCACTGAGCTAAGAGAGCTTTGGAACCATAACCTTGGACTCTTGGTGGCGACCGGACATCTATGAAGGCCAGAGGTGTCTTCGGCGGCGGCGGCGTTACCCAGTGGTGATAGCATGGGCGTCCTCGAAAGGTACGTAATCGCTGACACCCCGTATGGGGATCGGCCCGCCCTACTCGTCCGATGAGGACGAGGAAACAATGACTGCAATGGACACGACGGCACGACATCCCGACCTCAATCGATTGGTCGGCCTTGTCTGCACTCGAAATCCTTGCACTACCTTGGTATCACGAATCTTACGGCATTGATTTCCCAGCAGTAGACTCGTGGAATCGACTCGAGATTCATGTCACCAACCTCGGCCGCCAGGGCTTCATTTTGTTTGCGGATATTTTGTGGACAAACGGTAGAGAGCTATGCATCCCTGACTCCCGTTCCTTGGCAGGTGATACTCAAACGGTCTACATGAGCGTGCAGTACTCACGCTAGATTGGTCGAGAGCTCTTTGGCGAAGAGCCAGTTCAGGCAAATTGGACAACCATTGTCTGGTCAGCTAAGCGCTGGTGGCCCTATCTCTCGCTGCTACCAGCCCCTCTCCAGCAAATTCTCGTCTCGCTCTCCACCACAACGCCTCGTCCGGAATCTTCAACGACGATCTGTCCACTAGTGCCTGGCAACGAGAGATCGCATCTATAACTTCCTTGGCAACATCTCACCTTAGCGGATCAACCTCTTTCTTCAATCACCTCAAAACGCACTTACGAATGGGTACATCAACACAAAGTTCGGTCTGCTCACCCCATGCTCTCAGACGAAGTAGAGGACAACGTGACGTGGGATTGGCCCTGGCTATGGAAACGAATTTTTGCCGTTGACTACGCAGTTGGGCAAAGCAACTGGCTCGTACTGATATATGGACATTCAGTTCTTATTAGGCAGGAAGACATGATCGTCTTCACCTGCAGTGGTGGACAAGTCGACTCCGCTGCACATGCAGTGTTCGCTTTCCCGCTCCTAGATCCTTTCTGGCAATACGCCTCGGATATTGCAGCTGCCTGGATGCCAGGATTTGCAAGGGTACCGCATATTCGCAACCTAGTAGAGTATGTCCACGGCTGGCCATCGACGTATCAAGCCCTCCAGGGTCTTGACAAACTGCGCATGCAATTGGTCTACACGGCGAGCCTCACAGCGTTGAAGGAAACCCGTTTACGGATGCGCATCGACTTCGATCTGGATCAAGCTCGGGCACGAGTGCTCACAGAGATCCTCAGTGTCCGACTCTCATCCACCAAGCTCTTCGATAACACTCCTTTTTCCTCCAACCAAGCGGCTTCGGTGGATCAGATCCAGAATTTGGTCCGAATTGCCACGGAGACGCGAATCGCGTTAGCTTAACACACTTTCTTTTCCTTTTATTGACGATTTTCTTTCTTCCACGGTCCCGATCCCACATTCACTCTATTTATCTAGTCACTCTTATACAGTATAAGAGATGACCTACAGCTATTTAGAGCGTACGTCATCTCGATCATGTTCATTCTTTCTCATCACGCTTGCAATGTGAATCAATTTGAGAGCCAGAGATGTTCTCTTCATACCGGGAGAGGCAAGGGTAGCGTATATATAGCAATGTTTTTTTATGGACCGATTTGCTTTAAGAAAGCGCACGGACGCGAGTGGAGTCGCATCTTCTCACGGAACGCGGAGAGACTGGTGTTGAGGAGCCAGAGGTACTGTACAGTAAGCGAGAGAAGGAGAGTGACACGCATAAACGATGTGGATTCAAGTGTGCTGGCTGAATCTACTGTAGTTATGTCCATGACTTGAAAACCCACTCGACCCTCTTCTTCTCCTCCTCCTCCTTCTTCGACACCACAGCACAGCACGGCGTCAGGCGGACAGAGCTCCTTGCGACACTCTTGGCATCGGAAGTTCGATTTCCTGGGCAGCTTGGATCTGGCGGTGTCGATAATGGCACCACCGGCATCTTCCTCGCGAGGAGGCCAGACGAGGAGGGCAGGCGACTTTGACGATCAGGCTTGGGGGATCGAGTCCGACGATGACGACTTTGTCACTCGGGTCGCACCCCGCACCAACGTCCCTCGCAGTCTCAAATCTACATCGCGCTCCTCTTCCTACTCGGCTACCAACCAACAACAACAGCAGCAGCAGCAGCAGCAGCAGCAGCAGCCACCGAAACACATCGGCAACGACACACGACCCCAGCAATACAGCAACCATCCTTCTTCCTCTTCGCTTCAGAGTCAGTCGTCCACGTCAGCTTCAGCACCAATAGCGGCCGTTCCCATTGCACGGCGTGAGTCACGTAATCGACGCACCAGCTGGACCGTCATTGAGAAACAGCAAGGCGCAGGTGCAGGCGGCGTTCAAGACTTGCTCGACCAAACACCCATCGCGGGCAGTCCGCCTACCGATCTCGCAGATGCCGTCGCTGCAGGTCTCGCCCTCGATCGCGCCAACAGTGGTGGCAGTGGTGCCGGCTTCCAGCTCGTCGATGACGATCCAAGGCCCGGGAGTGGAAGCGAAACCGAGGATGTGGACCTCGACACGGGCAAGACGGTGCGCCGCAGGCGCTCGCAACGGGCAGCGTATAAGCTCAGCCCTGGAACAAGCGAAGCAGAAACGCTTCGTCGGTCGCTGCGCAGCGACTTGGACCACCTCGTTCGAGATCCCGCCCACGCCTTGACCCGTCTCGCTACACAGTGGTCTGCCTCTGCGCACCGTTCCACTCCATCTACAGAACAAGCCGCCCAGCCTGTCCCACAGCCACTCACCACTACCAGCGGACTTGGTGTCGCGCCAACGCCGACAAAGCACGACTTTACCTTTGACCCAATAGCTGCGGCCGGTGACGGTCTCATCATGACCGGTCCCAGCTTTGCAGACACGGCGTCATCTAATCGTGGGCTGTCCACCTCCTCATCCTCCGCTTCCCACCTGGATAGTGCCGCAAATGCGGAAAGCGCAGATGTCAGCTTCAGCAAGACTGGGACCAACACGACGCAAGATGGGACAGAGCAAAGCGCCGATGGGGCAGCAAGCAACCGCAGCCTTGCGCGCAAACGCAGCGTGCGTACATCCCGACGTCGACAGCAGCTTCTCAGCTGTCTGTCCAAGCAAAGTGTCGACATGGCACTGCTGCGTACACTTGCTTGGGCTGGCGTTCCCGACGAGCTGCGGCCCATTGTATGGCAGTTGCTACTGGGTTACCTTCCAGCTGTGGCATCCGTGCGTGCTTCCACACTATCGCGCAAACGTGCCGAGTATGCCGCTGGGGTGGAGCTGGCGTTTGCCAAGGGCATCGCAGCACTCGACCAAGCAATCTGGCACCAGATTCACATTGATGTGCCTCGCACCAATCCTGGCATCCGCCTGTGGCAACGCCAAGCAACCCAACAAGCGCTCGAAAGGATCTTGTACGTCTGGGCGATCCGCCATCCAGCAAGCGGCTACGTTCAGGGCATCAACGATCTTGCCACGCCCTTCTTTGAAGTCTTTCTCAGCGCCTACATCGAATCGGATCCCGAGCTGTTTGACGTGGCCCTGTTGCCATCAAACGTGCTCGAAGCCATCGAGGCCGATACTTTTTGGTGCCTCTCGAAACTGCTCGACGGCATTCAGGACAACTATATCTTTGCGCAACCGGGTATCCAGCGACAGGTTCGCCGTTTGGGAGAGTTGGTTGCACGAATCGATGGTAAGTGAAGGTCACGTCGCTCATCACTGCTTAAGAGACCATTTCTGCTCACTGACATTCACGATCTCTTCCCTGTGATTCTCGCAAAACAGCGCCCTTGCACGCTCATTTGCAGGAACAGGGTGTCGAGTACATGCAATTTGCCTTCCGCTGGATGAATTGCTTGCTGATGCGAGAGATGAGCGTGCGCAACATCATCCGAATGTGGGACACATACCTGGTAAGTCGAACGAACGAGCAGCACCTGGTCATCCGGGCAAAGACTCGTGCTGACCCTTACATTTGATTCGATTCGATGCATCCGTTTGGTGTGACATTACAGGCCGAGGGACCGGACGCCTTCTCCGACTTTCACCTCTATGTGTGCTCCGTGTTTCTGCACAAATGGACGGACAAGCTGCGGACGATGGATTTCCAGGGTATCATCATGTTTTTGCAGTCGCTGCCCACGCAGAACTGGTCCGACAAGGACGCAGAGATGTTGTTGAGCGAAGCGTTTATGTACAAGACGCTGTTTGGCAACACGGCGCATCTGAACAAGTGATCCCAGGCCAGCCTGTAAAACCTTGTAGTGCGCAAATATGCATCAAAATACCAAAATCGCAGAGCAGCCTCATTGTATGCAGAGCGTCCGACGTCAGAGCTAGCGAGAAGTGAGAGCCGAACCAGCCAGCTTTGCAATGTGCTATGTGCCAAGGCGTTTCAGTCGAGCGTGGCAAGATCCATTCGGATTTCGGAATGCGGAGAAAAAGTCACCGAGAAAAAAGCGGAGTTTTTTGGTCCCGCGTTCGAGCCAATTGCCTTCTTCTTCTCATTCTTCTCTTCCTCTAGCTTCTAGCCTTCAGCCTCTTTCGCAACCCTTCTCACCTACTTCGACGACTCGATGCATCTCGGGGCTACCACGATGTTTTGACTAGGCGATGAGCTGGATCGTTCCCGCAGCTCAGGCTGCTAGACCCGGCGGCTCCGCTTTAGCCCGGTCTCGGCACTCTTTGCATCCTGGCTCTTGCTCGAGTACTCCACGTCCGTCCATTCGGATCACGCCAGCAAGCATCTCGGGAAGGCTCTACATATTGACGACTTTGGCGGACGAAGAAGCTGAATACGCGCGACGACGCAGAGTAACACCCAACTGCGCCGTTCAGGCCAAGGTCAGAAAGCATCAACAAACTCAAAAGGCGCCATCGCAGCGAGCTCTGCTACGTCTCGACCCAAAGCATTCGATCCTTCCGTCTCTGACATCCACCACCACACGAGATGGAAATAGCAATCAAGACAGCCTGAAACAGAAACGAGCAAAGAGGCTAGGCCGCTTGCACGTTGCTCTTCAGTCTGGCTCGGCCGATGCAGTGTGGTCGGCCTATCTCGATTTGCGACATAGTAACGGCGCATACCAGATCTATCCTTACACCGACAACACAGCCTCGGACAGCGTCTTGACTCCGGATGAATTCCGGTCTGTGGTCAAAGTTGTCAGCAATAATGCGGTCCGGACAAAGCGCGGTGTCAATCGAATCCTAAAGCTCATGTCAGACATCCGAGGTGAGCAGCGTCGCCTGCTTGCCCAGCTTCAGCACGCTTCTGATGCTGGCGATCCTGCTCGCAGCCGTATAGTCAAAAGCGAGCTCGAGGAGTGGGATCATGTCGTGTCTCCAAAGCTCCTCAACGCCACCATATCGCACATCGGCAGGAGCCTTCGCAGTGTCGGCCTGGATGAGATCGATCAGATGCTGGATCAGCTACTGACCTACGAGGCAAACGAACAATCTAGGAGGAATGCGACTCACCACGACAATTTTTCTTCCAAGCACGTCTCGCCACTCTACTCGGCAGGAGCAATGGATCACCTGCGCACAGCCATCTCGTCGCCCACGGCTCGATCTGCGCTGAGCAAGAAGCGAGGCAAACAACGCCAGCCGGTTTTTCCAGATCTGGCCATCTACAACACGATCCTCGACATAATCACACGTACGGTGCATCGAAGCTCAACAAAGCGCCGTTCAGAGACAGAGCAAGCGCAAGAATACGACGAAGAAGAGGAAGACGTAATGTCGAAATTCGCCGAGGAGCAGCTCGAGTCGCACTCTGCGGAGGTCCACGCCTCGCTCGCAACGAAATTGCGCCGCTTCGACCTCGATGCAGATGCTGTGCCTCTCCATGCGGACGCGTTCGAACGCGCAGATCGACTGTTTCACTCAGTGCTCGAACGAATGCAGCGCAAGAGTGGGATCGAGCCGGACGCGATCACGTTCAACATCATGGTGACCATGTACTGCCTATTGGACCAGTGGGAGATGGTGCATCGTGTCATTCGTACCGCCAGCGACCAAGGAGTGCTTCGGATCGACTGCATCAACAACGCGCTGGGACATTGGCTAGTGAGGGGTCCTGCTTCGACAAACGCCTCTCGGAAGAATGAAGGTTTAGAAATCAACGCGATCGACAGCGCTCTGGAGGTGTATCGTCAGCTGCGACAGAATTTGGTGCATGCTGAATTGGCGTCGCAACACTCTTCCATCTCTTACGGCAGACGAGAGACTGACGCACAAGATGCGCACGGCAAGGACAGAGACAGTCACAGTTCACACGACACACTAGGACCGCTCGCCTGGCCGGACCGAGACGAAGGGCCGTCGGATCACTCTGCGAGCAGCTTGTCGATGCCTGCCAAAAGCGGTGCTGTCGAGGCGATCCTTGGCATACCAAGGCTTCCGCTGGAGGTGATGCCGGATAAGATCACTCATTCGCTGATGATCAGCAGCCTGACGCGAGAGGGGCGATTCGCAGATGCACTGAGTGTATTCAAGGATCTCGTTTCGACGCCCGTACGCCCGACTGGCAAAGACGCCGATGCCGGACCAAACGGCCCAGGAACGGAAGAGAGAAAGATGAAACCTACGCTGGCCATCTTTGACAGCTTCTTCCAGGGCTTCTCACGGCACGGCCGACCGAGCACATCAACTAGGTTCGATGCGCAAGACCCGGAGAGCAGCACGTGGGAGCTCGTAAAAAGCTCGGAACCGTCCGAAGCAGACACGGGATATGCATCGCAAGTCGAGGAGCAGCAAAGCAAAGATGGGCCTCACGCCCAGCAGCTGCAATTGTGGAGAATCGAGACGTTTCAAGAGATCTTTGATGCTTTCCTCCACTTTGAACCGGACGTCAGCCAAGTGCTCGGACAGGGAGCAAAGCATCAGGGTCAAGGAGCAAGCAGCAAACGAGCGGAACGGCGCATTTCGACGCCGTTTGGGTGGCTGACTTTGGCGGAAAAGCGGCGTTTGGATGCGCTGCGACGGGCGCCTTCAACGAATCAGCTCTTTTGGATCCTGACTGCGATACGTAGGGTGAGCCACGATCATGCGGGATGGAGTCTCGCCATGTGGCAGAAAGTGACGGACAAGTTCGACCCTGAAGCTCCAACGTCATCCGACGCGTGGACGGGCTTTCGACTGGATAATCGGCTGAGTCGCGTGTTGGACCATCTGAAAGCTCGTCTGAGCCAGGCACAAGATGCCGACGAGGCGTCCATGACAGAAGACGAGGCTTGATACGAGTCTTTCTAAAGCCCACACCCGACCCGTCAGCTGTAAGGACGGCGGGGTGTCGTCATGGTCGCGGAAGCACGGATCCGTCGTCATGTCAAAACACCCATCAGTCAGGATCCCAGTCTTTTCGTTCCGTGCTCCAAAGCCCTATTTTGATCGTCTGTTGGCGTGTAGACGTGTGAGATTGCGTGCTGGCTGTGCGGCAGCTTCGACGGAGTGGGTTCAATTGCTCACACAAACTTAGGTGGCAACGAGAGATGTTTACAAAAGAAGCCGGCATCTAGAATTTGGGAGGTTTGTGGCTTTTGCCGCTTGTTCTCCGTGGAAGGCTGGAAGTCAAGAACCGAACAAGCAAGCGCCCCTTTGCCATGCGCTTCGCAAAGCAGCCGAATGTGCATGTTCTCCTCATGCCACCTACTATGGTTCGAAGAGCGACCGGCCGAATAAGTGAAACAAAGCACCGAAAGAGAAAACACGCTTCGATTAGAGTAATCGACTGTAAACGACGCAAAATGCCGCCCTTCCATGACCGGAAAAATGCATCCGAACAAGTGAGCATGAAGAACCTTTAGAGTGTTTTTTTTTCTTTCTTTTTTTCTTTTTTTTTTTTTTTTTTTTTTTTTTTTTTTTTTTTCTTTTTCTCTTTTTCTTTTTTTTGGGCAGCCGAATTGGCCGGATGTCGACTTCCGCGGCTGCCTTTTTCGACATTTGGGTTTGAACCGCCTCCTGTTTTCAATCCGTTTCCCCCTCACTGTGGCCGCATTTCCAATGTTGCTCCGCACGTCGAGATTGACACGACGAAACGGCTTGCATAGAATCCTTGACCGCGCTCGAGCAAAGAGAACACCTTCATTTGCTTCAAGACTGGTGTCACATTCTGCAGGCAAACAGCAGACGGTAGCTTAGTCTGATTAAAGAGTTGGTATTCGGGGGTCCTCGCTTGGCGAATTCATGGAGAACCCGGAACCAAACCACCGGGCGAGCTAACTTAGACGCAAAGCAAGGACCCTCTTGCACGCTTCTTGCTCTTGCCTAGAAAGGGCCCCAAGAAGCGCCGGCCAAATCCTGTTTAAATATTTTGTCTGATTCTATCCATTTTTATTCTCAGTCAACAAAGAAAGGCATTGCCAAGAATAGCGGCGACGTAAGATTATTGTCCGAACCCGGTCTGCTGGTGGTGGTAGTGGTGGTGGTGGTCTATCAAGTTTACAGTCCGCTCCTTGTCAAACCATTTGTCTGAGATTATGCTGCTGCTCAAGCTGCAGACTGTCAAATTGTGACGAAGTTTGCTGCAACTAGAAGCATACAACGAGAGCCGTGCTACACTTCGTCAGACTGTGAACTGTTCGGGACACTTTGCATACGGAAGTTTCTGCATGCCAATCTCCGCGGCGAAGTGGTCCGTTGGTCGGAAGTGCATTCCGTGCCAGCCCTAGTTTCACACCATGTGTCTCCTGCTCGGACCCTACCAACCGACTCAAATCGATTGGCTGCCTGCGTGGGTTACTAGTTCTGTTGTGCATGTGTTTAATGCGAGACGCCTTCTTTCTGGTGCGACGAGCTGTCAACGTCGGCATCGTTGAGCGAGTCGAAAGAGCAAGGTCGACAGCCTTTGTTCCAGCTGATCTCGCGTCTTTTGATATAAACGCCCCCAGTCCGACTCTCTGTCCCTCCTCCTTCTTCCATTGATTCCTCTTCTCGTTCATCACCTCTACCCTCTCTTTCCGGGAAACGCTCTACTGTGCACCTGGCTCAGCAGAGGCCTCCTTTGCATCATGAGCAATCAACCAGCCTTCAGCGGCGCTACCACGCCAGCCGATTTCCCCGCTTCACACACTCCAGAGACCCGCAGCTCCGGTCACGGCGACCACTCCACCGTCGACATGTCGTCCGACAACTCCAGCCCCAATGACGGTCACGTCGACGTCGAGCGCGCAAAGGCCGAGTTCAGCATGCTCCAGACCTCTCTCAGTCGTCAATCAGAGGCCACCCGTCAGAACAGCAGCTCCTCGCCAAATGACCTCGAAGCAGGCAAAACCACCAGCGAGCACACCGACGACGATGACTCCTTTGACCTCGTTCAATACCTTCGCTCTACGCAATCCCAAAAGTCGCAGGCTGGTATCAAGTCCAAGCACATCGGTATCTCTTGGACCAACCTCGAAGTCATCGGAAACGACTCCATGTCGCTCAACATTCGAACCTTCCCAGACGCCATCACCGGTCTCTTCCTCGGCCCAATCTTCAAGATCATGGCCCTCATGAACAAGAACAGAGGTCGAAAGCTTCTCCAGAACTTTACCGGTGTCGCCAAGCCAGGCGAGATGGTCCTCGTCGTCGGTCGTCCCGGCTCTGGTTGTTCCACTTTTCTCAAGACCATCGCAAACCAGCGCTCCGGCTACATTGCAGTCAACGGCGACGTCAAGTACGGCGGTATCAGCGCGCACGAGTTCGCAAAGAAGTATCAAGGTGAAGCCGTCTACAACGAGGAAGACGACGTGCACTTCCCCACCCTCACTGTCAAGCAGACACTCGAGTTCGCCCTCAGCCTCAAGAGCCCCGGTAAGCGCCTCCCCGAACAGACCGTCAAGTCGCTCAACCACGAGGTTCTCAACACCTTCCTCAAGATGCTTGGAATCCCCCACACCGCCGACACATTGGTAGGCTCGGCTGTTGTGCGTGGTGTTTCTGGTGGTGAGCGCAAGCGCGTCAGTATCGCAGAGTGCATGGCCTCCAGAGCCGCTGTGCTCAGTTGGGACAACTCGACTCGTGGTCTCGATGCCTCCACCGCTCTCGACTATGCAAAGTGCATGCGAGTTTTCACCGACATCGTCGGCCTCACCACCTTCATCACTCTCTACCAGCCAGGTGAGGGTATCTGGGAACAGTTTGACAAGGTCATGGTCATCGACGAGGGTCGCTGCGTCTACTACGGCCCTCGCGACAAGGCTCGTCAGTATTTCCTCGACCTCGGCTTCAAGGACTACCCACGTCAGACTTCGGCCGATTTTTGCTCGGGCTGCACCGATCCCAACCTCGACCGTTTCGCTGAGGGTCAAGACGACACCACCGTCCCCTCGACTTCCGAGCGCCTTGAGGAAGTCTATCTCAAGTCCAAGTTCTACCAAGACGTGGTCCGCGAGAAGGAGGAGTACGACGCTCAGGTTGCTGCCGATCGATCTGCAGAGCAAGAATTCCGAGAGGCCGTCCTCGAAGACAAGCACAAGGGTGTTCGCCCCAAGAGCATCTACACGGTCAGCTTCTTCCGCCAGGTCCAGGCTCTCACCGTCCGTCAGATGGAGATGATCCTCGGAAACAAGTTTGATATCTTCGTCTCCTTCTCCACCACCATCGCCATTGCCCTCATCGTCGGAGGTATCTTCCTCAACCTGCCCGAGACTGCTGCCGGTGCCTTCACTCGTGGTGGTGTTCTCTTCATCGGTCTCTTGTTCAATGCTCTTACCGCCTTCAACGAGCTTCCCACCCAAATGGGCGGTCGTCCCGTTTTGTTCAAGCAGATGAACTACGCCTTTTACCGTCCTGCCGCACTCAGCTTGGCGCAGATGATCGCCGACATTCCGCTCTCGATCAGCCGTGTTCTTCTGTTCTCCATCATCCTCTACTTTATGGCCGGTCTCCAACGTACCGCGGGCGCCTTCTTCACCTTCTTCATCTTTGTCTACTTTGGATACCTCGCCATGTCCGCCCTCTTCCGCCTCTTTGGTACCGTCTGCAAGTCGTACGATGTCGCTGCCCGTCTCGCCGCCGTCATCATCTCGGCGCTCGTCATCTTTGCCGGCTACGTCATTCCTCGTGATGCCATGTACCGCTGGCTCTTCTGGATTTCCTACTTGAACCCGCTCTACTTTGCCTTCTCGGGCGTCATGATGAACGAGTTCAAGGACCTCGAGCTTGCCTGCGTTGGACAGTACATCGTTCCACGAAACCCGACCGGCTCCAACCAGTATCCCAACAACGTTGGCCAGAATCAGGTCTGTACGCTAGCAGGTGCTAAGTCTGGCAGCCAATTTGTCGCCGGTAACGACTATATCCGCGCCAGCTTTGGCTACGATTCGGGCGATCTTTGGCTCTACTGGGGTGTTGTCGTCATCTTCTTTGTCGGCCTCGTCGGCGTCACCATGTTAGCCATCGAGTTCTTCCAACACGGCCAATTCTCAAGCGCGCTCACCGTCGTCAAGAAGCCCAACAAAGAGGAGCAGCAGCTCAACCAGCGTCTCAAGGAGCGAGCTTCAATGAAGGAGAAGGAGTCCAGCAAGCAGCTCGATGTTGCATCCAAGCCTTTTACGTGGGAGAAGCTTTGCTACGAGGTTCCTGTCAAGGGTGGCAAGCGCCAGCTGCTCGACGAGGTCTATGGTTACTGCCGTCCCGGAACTCTCACAGCTCTCATGGGTGCTTCGGGTGCCGGTAAGACGACGCTTCTTGACGTACTTGCCGACCGCAAGTCCATCGGTGTCATCACGGGAGACAGGCTCATCGACGGCAAGAAGATTGGCATCGAGTTCCAGCGAGGCTGTGGTTATGCTGAACAGCAGGATATTCACGAGGGCACAGCTACCGTCCGCGAGGCTCTCCGTTTCAGTGCCTACCTTCGTCAGCCGCCCCACGTTCCCAAGTCGGACAAGGATGCGTACGTCGAGGACATCATCGAGCTGTTGGAGATGCAAGACATTGCCGATGCCATGATCGGTGTTCCCGAGTTCGGCCTCGGCATTGGCGACCGCAAGCGTGTCACCATCGGTGTCGAGCTTGCTGCTAGACCCGATCTGCTCCTCTTCCTCGACGAACCCACCTCTGGTTTGGACGGTCAGACTGCTTACAACGTCGTCCGCTTCCTCAAGAAGCTCGCTGCTTCCGGTCAAGCTATTCTCTGCACCATACACCAGCCCAACGCCCTGCTCTTCGAACAGTTCGATCGCTTGCTCCTCCTCGAGCGAGGTGGTAAGACTGTCTACTTTGGTGATGTCGGTCCCAACGCCAAGCACATTGTCAAGTACTTTGCTGACCGAGGTGCGCGGTGCCCAGACAAGGTCAACATGGCCGAGTACATGCTCGACGCCATCGGAGCTGGTTCGCAGAAGCGTGTAGGAAACAAGCCTTGGTCCGAGCTGTACAAGGAGTCTGACCTTTTCCAGGCAAACCTGGCAGAGATCGAAAAGATCAAGCAGGAGAGCAGCGGCTCGTCTAGTTCGGAAGGATCGCAGGAAGCACGCAAGACAGAGTATGCTACGTCGTTCCCCTTCCAGGTCAAGACGGTTCTTCATCGTGCTCTCCTCAGCACGTGGAGGCAACCCGACTACCAGTTCACGCGACTCTTCCAGCACGCTGCTATCGCCCTCATCACCGGTCTCTGCTTCTTGAACTTGTCCAACACCACGGCTTCTCTTCAGTACCGCGTCTTTGGTATCTTTATGGCCACCGTGCTTCCTGCCATTATTCTTGCTCAGATCGAGCCCTTCTTCATCATCTCGCGCTCCGTCTTTATCCGAGAAGATTCGAGCAAGATGTACAGTGGATCCGTCTTTGCCATCACTCAGTTGATCCAGGAGGTTCCCTTTGGCATTGTCTCGAGCGTCGTCTACTTCCTGCTCTTCTACTATCCCGCCGGCTTCCAGAGCGGTTCCGATCGCGCTGGCTACTTCTTTGCCATGCTCTTGGTCACCGAGCTCTTTGCTATCACGCTTGGCCAGGCGCTCTCAGCCATCTCGCCTTCGATCTACATCGCCTCTCTCTTCAATCCTTTCATGATCGTTATCATGTCCCTGCTCTGCGGTGTCACCATTCCTTACCCCAACATGCCCAAGTTCTTCCGCTCTTGGCTGTACTGGATCAACCCGCTGACGTACCTTGTCTCAGGTTTGGTCACCAACGAGATGCACGACCTTCCCGTCCGATGCTCTCAGAAGGAGTTTGCCGTATTCCAGCCGCCCAGTGGCGAGACTTGCAGGGCCTGGGCAGCGACGTTCGTCAACGCCTTCGGAGGCTATCTCCAGAACCCAGATGCCACCTCGGACTGCCAGTACTGCCAGTACACGGACGGTGATCAGTTCTACGCCACCTACAACATGAAGTTCTCCCAACGAGGCAGGAACATTGGCATCATGATCGCCTTTGTCGCATTCAACGCCTTCCTCACCATCCTCGCCTCGCGCTTCATCAAGTACGCCAACCGTTGATGGAGCTCGGATGGTGTCCAGACATTCCATTTCCTTTTCCGTTCTACTTAGATGATCGCAACGTCGTGTTTCAGACAGTCCCTTCTAATGTTTCGGTTCCAGTGCGCCGTCTAGTCACTCTAGATGCGTCGTAGATACCTCGCCCCTTCATAGATGTTTCGTCATCGGCTTGTCCCTCAGCGTGCATGCCCGTTTTATGAATCGTTGAGAGAGTTGCCTATTAAGTCTGTGTGACAAACGTGAGTGTTATTGCTCGGGTTTCTGTCTTCTCGTTTGCTTCATATGACGAGGCTTCGAGGTCGGGGCTCTACTCTTCAGAGCAGGTCTCAAGCAGACATGAAGCTCGGAGGATCTTTCAGAGGGTCAATCTTTGTATTGCGGTTTGTTTGATCGAGCTGTCATTGCCGCTGAATGTGACAGCCGCGCCTTAGTCATCAGACGTGTTGGCAGGAGGATCGCAATTCTGCCAGGCGTCTTCCAACACAGAGTTCCACCACGGTGACATATAGACAGCCTTCCCGAGCGGCGCGCCCTGATTGCGCAGGATGTTATAGGTCGTAGTAAGGTGAAAGAAGATGAGAGGGCGCAGCAGGTTGGACATGAACAGCGCGTTGTCCGGGATCGTCGCACGATAGCCAGAAGGATAGCTGATGCACCTCACCGAGCCGTTTTCGTTGGCGTTGAACGTCTCGGGCTTGATCTTGGACAGCTGGGCTGCCACGCCGTCGGTGATAGCAATGAGCGAGTCAAATGTGGTGAGTTCGTCGCTTACCTCGGCAACCACCGCCACTTGACCAATCTCGAGCACCCGATTCAGATAGCGCACTGTACAGCCCAACTGCTGACGCAAATTGAGCATGTCTGGTGCAAGTCTCGCCTCCAAAAGCGCTGTCTCCTCGAGAGACTTTTCTGCTGCGTAGCCCTTTCCATGGAGCAAGATTTCCTTGAAGGAGCCCAAGACGTCCTGGATGAGCGGAATATGCTGAGCGTAGAACGAGGTCATAGTGAAGAGCAAGGTGGCAAGAAGGGGAGGGATGGTGTGAGCAAGGGCGAAGATGCATCAATGAAAACGTGTGCGTGTGGTCTATGCACGCACAGCATCGGGCCGAATGACGCCGAGCGGTGCGAGCCACGTGAGACTGCGCTTTTGGGTGTCCGCACATTTCCCTCCATACCAAATACAGCATAACGATTTGCCACATGCCAAGCTGTTGCTGTCGGCGTGTCTGTTGATGATGGTTGACTTGTATAAGTAAAGCAATCATTGTTCATTTGAACATTTTGTAACACCTTCGACCAAAGTAGGAGGGCGTCGGAGCAGCCTGATGCTTGGATGGGGTGAACAGTGTGTCTGTTGCTGCCATCGCTCCTCGCACATCATCTCCTCATCACAAACCAATCACCACTTGTCAAGAGAGCGCTGCAGCTTCTGCTGCCTGGCCCTCCTCCAATGCCAATGACAGAGAGGCTACCAGCCTACAACAGCAACTTGTGATCATGGCAAGGTGGCTCAGCAAACTTGAGGAAAGCTTTGCCAAATGCCAAGCTATCATCCAGTTGCTTCACTGCCACAACAGAGCCATCTGACAAATCAATCCATTGGCAGTTCCTGTGACCCAGCCTCCTCCTTCATCCTTGCTCCACTCTCCTTGCAGGGGAGGCAGTGGTCACAAACACAACATGGACATCCAAGTCCCATTTTGGAAGGAGCTTCGCAAGCAAATGGGTCTTGGACCCTAAGACTTGCTCCCCCCTTCAAATCAACCCTCCTGACCCTAGCCCTAGCCCTAACCCTAGCCCTAACCCTAACCCTAACCCTAGGTGGCTGACACAAGTGGCTGGAGGCGGCCACGGCCACTCTGCCAAATGGACGCATCAGGCCAGGTGGAGGGCTGCTTGCGGTCAGCGCAAAAGAGACTAGTCCAGTGCCATTACGGTTTGAAATTGGTTGCGGTCAGACATGTGGAAATTCAAGGAAATTCAGATGTGTACTCACACTGCTCTAGTGCCCAGGAGCCAAATCCAACTTTTTCAGTGTGCAATGGCCAGCAGTTGTGGTCACCATCAGCAGCTGACTGCACATGCCAGCCCCAGCTTGATGGCAACTGAGCCAGAGACCGCAGACCACAGAGCTCACACTGCTCAGACCGCAAACCGCCAACCGCAAACCACAGACTGCAAACCACAGACCGCAAACCACAGACCAATCACTGCACACCGCTCACACCGCACACTGCAGACTGCAGACTGAAGACTGCACTGTGTTTCTGAGCTGACTGCTGTGTGTGACTCTAGCCCTAGGCGGTGGCCGTACATTGCTGGTTACAGCCATGGCCGCTCCGCCAAATGCGCAACGATCTCACATGGAAAAGAATCTATGGTCACTGGGCCAAAACACTGCTCTAGTGCCTTCTATGGTTTGAAATTTTTTGCAGTCACGAGGTGTGCAAATGCAGGGAAATGCAGGCTGGCATGGACACTGCTCTGGTGCCCTGTGGCCCTATCCAACTTTTGAATGCAATTTCAGCATGGCCACCCTACATGCTTGCAAAATCACGGAACAGAAAAGACACATGAAATGGATGGTCAGCATGTGTGGCTGCTCATCATGGCCACGGTCTGACATGGTTGCAGTCGCGGTCAGAAGTGGGTTGAGCTGGACCACTAAGGACGGTCCATGCTTTGTTCTCTTGGCTGTGCAAAGGCTGTACAAAAAGTGGGGGCCATACAAGGGCCATATGAAGGGTGGGAGTCTTGTGGCTGCTCTCACAGTCAGCAGTAACACTTTCTTGGATCCATGCCTTGTACAGTGCTTTGCAACCGTGAGCCCTACCCTTTGTGACCATAGACCATAAGCTTTGTGACTGTAGACCATAAGCTTTGTGACCATGAGTCTCAAGCTGTCTGCTGCGGAATCCAAGCGTCTGTCAGATCTTGCAGTCTGCCAATAAAGGGTGTGAGTGGTGAGAACTTCAGAAGATCTCCCACTGTGGATGGTGTTGTGGCCAGCAGACATGGGGGACAAAGCTTATGGCCTCTTTGAGTTATGGTCTGACATTGTCTGCACTGAATGAGTTGATTGTTATGACCGCTGTCTGCTTGGTGTGGCTGTGATGGTCCCAGCTGAGAGACAGACACGGTTGCACTCCTTTGTCTGTCCCATATGCTCAGCTGTGTGTCTCTGCCGATCCTGTTTGAGCCTGCTGAGGGTGATGCTGAATATAAACATGCTGGCTTCTTGCTGATGGACTCACTGAGATTCATCACTCACTCACTGTACTCTTCTGCTCCCAGCTCTGCATCTCTCTTCACCATGTCACAACACTTTGACTGCTCTTTTGGTGCTGGCAAGGATGGCACCAATGTCCAAAACAACAACACCCAGTGTGTGGTGACTTCTGTCCCCAGCTCTCCTGGTGAGAGGTATGCATTTGCAACATGTGTCACCATGTATCAGTGCAATAACTGACAATCTACTGCTTTTTTCCACAGTCTGACTGCTGATCCCTCTCCCATCAGCACTGCACAGATCACGCAGCTGCAGGAGTTCCACCTTTGCTTGGTTGCTCACCCATGCATCCTAGTCTGCACACGTCCCAACTGCGGCTATGGACTTGCACTGGTGCCATTGGTCAAGGAGATGGTGGCTCATGTGAAGCAGTTCCACTCCTACATGCTGGTGGATGCTCAGCTAGCTGCACTCAAGCTGCTCCTTCCAGAGCTGAAGCTGGAGCATCCTTTGGCTATGGAGCTCAAGAAGGAACTCTTGCCGGTGCCGTGCATCCCAGAGCTGGCAGTCAGCTATGATGGCCGCCACTGCACGGTCTGCACGTACAGCATCAAGAGCAAGTCTGCCATGAATGGCCATGTTCAGCAGCACACTTATGCTGATGGTGCAAGCAAGTACCACTGCAATGATGCTGTCCAGTTGTTCTGGGAGAGCAGCCAGACCTACCATTGCTACGTGCATGTCAGCCATCCCACATTGGTGCCTCTGCCTCTGCCTGCAGCACTTGGTATGGCTATGTCTGCAGACAAGCTGGACGATGCTGCCAAGGCCAAGGTCAGCACTCTCATCAAGATGGAACAGGAGCTCCTCCACCATGCTGGTCTCCTTGCTCCGCAGATCCAGCCATCAGGGTACACCAGTAACCTTGGTCCTTGGGCACACACCCTGGACTGGCAGACGTACTGGGCTGGCAAGCCGGTGACTGCTCTCAGCCTCCTACATGGTGAGCCCAAGAACTGGAGAGGTGCTCACCACTATGGTGCACACTGGGTCTATGTTGCCAGCAAGAAGTGTGCCACTGCCTGGATGAGCGGTCTGCTCACCTCCAGCCGCAAGACGCAGACCACCTTCCACACTCACAGTCCAGATGCAAGCAAGCCATACAGCCTTAGGAAAGACACGGTCAAGAAGCATACTGAGCTGTGGGCACACATGCTGGTGCTGCTCTTCCACCTCTTTTTTGATGGTGACCATGCTGGCTACTATGGCAAGGCTGAGCTGTATGCTCACCCCCTTGGCTTGGATGCAGAGCTGGAGGATGCCCTTCTCCAGCTGTGCGACTTCTATGGTTGCATCCAAGAGGAAGACAGTTGCGGTGACCCTGTGGTCACAGAGGAAGACAGTTGCGGTGACCCTGTGGTCACAGAGGAAGCAGAGGCGCTGCTTCTTCAGCTGTCGGTCCTGCTGGTCATGCAAGAGCCGGTGGAGTTTGGCCACACAGAGCAGCTCACGCTCTTGCACCTTTTCCTTCACTTGTGCATCAGCGCTGATGGCACACTCAAGCCTGTGAGTGCTGCCACCTCCGACATTGCTGCATTGCAGTTCTGCTTCTGGTCTGTGCTGCATGAGCACCTCCTTCACGCAGAGCATGGCCTTCTTGCCAGCCAAGATGCTGCTGGCAAGATAGCCGAGGTGAACGGCATCCTCAAGCACTATGTCCACCACAACAGCCACTCTGCCAGCACACACCTGCAATCCCTTCACTGCTTTGGCAAAGTGCTGGCGCAAGATGATGCAAGCAGCTTTGCTTTTCACTGGAGCAAAGATCTTGCCACCATCACCTTTGGCCTTGAGGAGATTGCAGTGGAGCGGCTTCAAGCTCTCCTGCATGGTGTGCTGCAGCAAGCAGACCAGCAGCTGGCACAGCTATGTCTTCTGGCCAAAGCCAACAACATCCATTTGGTCAACCTAGCGCTGGTGCGGGACAACATCTGCAACACGCAGCCAGGCTTCAGCTTTGCCAATGCTATGCTGGAGCCCCCAACGCTGCCAAGCATCCTCTGCCGTGCAGTTGCCGGTAACGCCTCTGCCGCCGAGCCTCTGCCGCCAAGCCTCTGCCGCCGAGCCTCTGCTGCCAAGCCTCTGCCGCTGAGCCTCTGCCCAAGCCTCTGCTGCCAAGCCTCTGCCGCTGAGCCTCTGCCACCAAGCCTCTGCTGCCAAGCCTGCTGCCAAGCCTCTGCTGCCAAGCCTCTGCTGCCAAGCCTCTGCTGCCAAGCCTCTGCTGCCAAGCCTCTGCTGCCAAGCCTCTGCCGCCAAGCCTCTGCTGCCAAGCCTCTGCTGCCAAGCCTCTCCTTGATGCATATTCAAAGGAGGTTGCGTTTGACTGCACCGCAGCTCAAGCCTACTTTACCATTCACGATGAGTTCACCAAGCTGCTTGCCATGCTCATCGAGCTCAGCAGCAGTCTACCAGCAAGAGGTATGGAGCTGGTCCAGCTGCAGCACACCAACACGCTCCTAGGACCACGCAACATCTTTGTCCATGATGGCAGCATCTTCACTGCTCTGCCCAGCAACAAAGGCACTGGCTGGCAGAAGATCATTCCACGGTTCTTGCTGCATGTGGTTGGCTGCTTGGTTGTCATTTATGTCTGCCAGGTGGTGCCGTTTGTGCACCTGCTGTACAACTTGACAGTGCAGCCACACCAGTCCAGCGCCATGCTTCTTGTGGATCATGCTGGCAAGCCATGGGATACCAACACGATCAGCAAGATGTTGCAGTCTCTCTGCAAGCAGTACATCTCCACCACATCTGGTGGTTTGATGATGCGCACTTGGCATCAGCTGGCTGTGAGCATCGACTGCAAGCTCATCCGGCCCAAGAAGCTGACCGCTGACAAGTGGGAGGAGGACCATGCTCACGATCTTCAAGCTGGCCACTCCACCAACACTGCACAGCAGCACTATGGCCTGGACGCAAGCATGCTCCACCAGCTCAACCAGGATAGCATGACGGCGATGCTGGAGGTCTCTGAGTGGTGGCATGCTTTCTGGCAGCTGCGGTCCAGCTATCAAGAGAAGGTTGTGCAGCTGGTTCCGCTCCACACCCCATCAAGCAATGGTGAATCGGCCAAGGCCATCCATGTGCTCAAGCGGCAGCTGGATGTGTTCCAAGCTGATGTGCGGTCCATCAAGCAGAAGCTGGACCACACTGTCACCACTTCTCCCCAAGTTGGTGTCAGCTGCAGCCGCTCTGCTGTGGTATCGATGGACATCTGTCAAGTGCTCTTCAAGGTCACTGGCAGCCAGTGCACCAAGATGGTGGACCAAGCCTATGCACTCAACACAATCCACTGCAGAGAGTCACTGCTGATTGTGGTCATGGCCACTGGGTCTGGCAAGTCAGTGCTCTTCATGGCACCCCTCCACTGGCTGCCATTGTCCTCTGTGATGGTTGTGGTGGTGCTGTATATTGCATTGATGGAGGATCTGCTGCACCAATGCAAGGACATTGGCATTGCTGCCAGCAAATGGCTTGGCTACCAATGTGCCGACAAGGTGGAAGGCAGTGCACTTGTCTTTGTTGCAGCAGAGAACTGCTACTTGGAGCCATTTGGACTTTGGATCCAGAGTCTGCAGCAGCAGGAGTGGCTGGCAGCTGTGTTCTTTGATGAGTGCCATGTCACCATCACACAAGTGCACTTCTGGCCAGTGATGGACAAGATCAAGTGGTTGATGTCAAGTGTGATGGTGCCTCTGTACTTCCTCACTGCAACGCTGCCACCCTCCATGGTAGCCTCCTTCAAGGAATCCCTGATGCTCCTGCAAGATGGAGCAGGTCTGATCTGGGCTGCCACTAACTGCAAGAACATTTCCTACTTGGTGAAGCCAGTGGCATTGAAAGTGGAACTGCAATTCCACCTCCAGAGCTTGCTGTGAGCCCATCCTAGCAGTCCAGTGATGGTGTTTTGCAAGTCAAAAAGCAATGCAGAGTTGCTGGCTGGCAAGCTTGGCTGCACCTTTATGACTTCTGAGATCAAAGCTGAGAGCAAGATGGCCATGCTCCATACTTGGCTCAAGTGCGCTGCCACCGAGACCAGAGACAGGCTACGCATCCTGGTTGGCACTTCTGCCATTGGAACTGGCATCAACCCACCTCACATTCAGCTTGTGGTTCACTGTGGTGACGCCTGGGACTTGGTCAGTTATGTCCAAGAGTCAGGCTGGGTAGGTCGAAGCGGTGATCCAGCCTCTGCGGTGCTGCTGGCCACCCAGCGTAAGGAGGAGGTCACCCTTGAGGAGTACATCAATGAGAAGACATGCTGGCGCTTGGTCCTTTCCACGTATCTGGATGGCATGCTGGATGGCATGCTGGATGGCATGCCGGATGGCATGCTGGTGACGTGCCTCAGCCAGCCAGACTTGGCACTTTGTGATCTCTGCAAGTCCCAAGTTGCTGGTCCATCGACACTGCCTCAAAAGGTGATTGGCTTGGACTTGCCTCCACTGTTGGAGAAGCAGGACCAGCACAGCAGCAGCAGCAGTAGCAGTAGCAGCAGCAGCAGTAGCAGTAGCAGTAGCAGCAGCAGCAGTAGCAGTAGCAGCAGCAGCAGCAGCAGCAGCAGCAGCAGCAGCAGCAGCAGCAGCAGCAGCAGCAGCAGCAGCAGGCAGGTGCTTGATGTTTTCACTGCCTCAGCATTGACACCACAGGAGCCAAGTCCAGGGCCATTGACCTTTGACAACTCTGCCTTTGACCATGTGATCCTCCCAGATACTCCACCCAAGGTCAACACCACTGGTACCAAGGCCCTACTGGATGGCTTCACCAACATGTGCTCCCTCTGCTATCTCTTCTGCTGCCAAGGAACCATGGTGAGTGGATCAACAGCTCCTACATTGGCAGGATCAAAGCACACATCCAGAAGGCCAAGAACATTGTGTGGTTCTCTTGCTTGGTGCTGATGGATGTTTGCCACAGTGGCAGCAGCTCTGAGGGCCAGACTTGGTGTACTTGATGGTATGCTGACATTGTCCTTCCAGTGGTTGCTGCTGTGTTACACAGTAATGATCACTGTGCAGAGGTGATGCAGTGGCTTGGATGCTCCTTCACCCGTGTCAGCCATGTGGAGCAAATGCTTGGTGCCTCGGTCCCATACAAAGGGGAGTGTGTTCTCCTTGCCTTTGCCATCTTTGTTGCTGCTGTTGAAGCTGTTGTATGATTTCAGTGTAAGGTGTTGCACAGTGCTGACAAGGCCAGCAATCCACTTGGACACTCTGTTTACATCAGAACTGAGGATTCACATGGAAAGGGAGCAACATCCATTTTTTTTGGCACTTTGAGCTCCCATACTGGCTCAGATAAGCGGTGCCTCCCTAACCCTAAGCAGGAATGAATTGGCAGTGTCAGATTATGTCAGGAGCACCAGTTGGCATGAACATGGAGTGGCCAAAATTTCTTTTTGTGACTTTGAAATCAGATACTGGCTCCAGCAGCTGTTGCATTGCCAATTCAAGACCAGCCTTTGATCTGGCTGCACATTTTACATGCTTACATCAGGAATCATTGTTCAGGCATCTCAGGCAGGCTCCAGATCTGATGCCAACCTAAAATGGTTGATATCTTGTTACTGAAATCCTAGGCCCAGTTGTGGCACTGTTCAACAGCAAGACAGTTCTTTTGTCAGTTGAAATTAATGTGCACTATTTGACAGTTACACTTGACTGCCAATGTATTCCTTTTTGCATACCATTATGTGAGCAATGAAAAAACAATGCTATGTGTTTGTATGTATTATAATAGCCTTGTTATACATTTTATGCTGGGCTTTTGAGGATACCTAGCTTGTCCAGGGTTTGGTTTGATACAAATGCAGAGTGGCAGCTACAAATGCAGAGTGGCAAATACAAAGAAATTGGAGGGAAAATCAAACCAAGATGCATCTCATTCCAAATGCAACTGTTGGCCAAGTGGCAGATACAAACTGACAGTGGCAACTACAAACTGGACAGTGGCAGCTACAAGGTCACAATGGCAGATACAAAATGGTCCACCAGCAGACCACACAGAATTATCATGTACAATGACACACATCTATTAGGATTAGGATTAGGATTAGGATTAGGATAGGGTTAGGGTTAGGG